>VZSC01007693.1:81588-162139 GCA_013398225.1 Steatornis caripensis
GACCTTGGTCTCCATAGGGATAACTATAAGCAAGGGCCTTTCTGCATACCATTGCTTCTGATGTTCCAGCACTAACTATAAACACCGAGCCTTATCACTGCTAGAAGCAGCTACTGTCTGGAAAAACATGCAGTTAATTTCAGAGAGTGCAGCTTCTCAGAAGAGACTTAACTAAAAAGCAAAGTTACTAAAAGAAAATTGGTTCTGTCCTGGCCCAAACCAGGACAAACCTTTAGAGAAATATTGTGACAGGAACTACTTTTTCAATACACTTAGTGTATGTAGAACATTCTCGCTAAATATCTGAGAAAAAATGCATATTGCATACAAAATTTTGAGCTACATTTTGAATCGTTACATTTATAAATGAACTCTCCCTTACATTCCTTTTTATCTTCATCTCTGTATTTGTCTCTTCCTTTTATGCAAACCACTTACCCATAAATCATTTTCATTGCATTGGCAGCCCACCTTCTCTGCTCGGGAGGAAGTCTAGTGGCTCGCTGTCCTCGTACACAGAGTTCAAGCCATCACAGTCACACTTTCATGCCTCCCTTTAATAATACTTGCAAAAATAAAATATTTCTAACTGGGAGCTCTTGCTTTTTCTCTGTAGAAAACCTGCCCCCTCTTTGAAGCGTTCAGGCACAAGACAGTACAGCTTCGATTTTAAAGATGTATCTGTAATTTGAGGACTGATGGATCAGAGGGTTGTCTGGTCCAATCTGTGCATGACAGCCCAAATAATTTTACCCCTCACTCCTGTTTTGGGTTCTTGAGTTAGATGTCAGAAATCTTTGGGTAATCAGTGGTTTGGTGAACCAGAGAAAGCAACCAATACAATCTTCACAAAGGACACTCTTGGGAATTTCTACATAATTTCTTTTTATGTCCAGCCAAAACGGATCTGCATGGGCTGCTTTGGAGAAGCCCAAGTGACCAGGGCCAGGAGCATGGGGAAGCAGCACCCTACAGTTTTGCATGCTCGCTTGTTTTCTGTACAAACATCGACCACGGACACTTGCTGTCCGTTCCAGTTGTAATGCTCCACAGGCTCCTTTTGTTCCATCTGCCCTTGAAGAATTCAGTCACAAAATGGTTGGTCATTAGCTTATCTGCAGCCTCATTATCTCTGAAACAGGTAAAACTCCACGTAAAAGTTTAAGTAAGCCACTGTGATGTGGATGTTTTCTAGACAATTATTCAGCACATTAATATAAGAAATTGTAGTTAATCATAATTTCAGTTGACGCGTAATATCACTGACAACTAAAAAAAAAGATCTACTGCACGTGTATGACTGTGCCAATGATTGATTTCACTTCTGGGTCCGGTCCAAAATTCATTGAATGAACTTAATATTCATAATAAGATCCTGGCACTGGAATTTATTGGTCACGTTCATAGGTAGAGTATACAATTCTGGATATAAATAGAAAAAATGATCACAGCTTAGCAGTGTTTAGAAAACCATTCTGAATAATTTTCATTCCTGACTTCTTTGTATCTCAACCTATAAATTCAGAGCAAAACCCAAAGTATGCTTAGCACCATCATTATTTCATTATGGGTCTAAGGATAACATGCTTGAATAGTTAAAATCTATGTGAAAAGCATACTGAAAAAGAAATGGAAGATTTTTCATTCCCTTCAGTAAGCTTCACATAAGTTCCAGAATCAGGCTCGTCCTTTACATATTTGTGAGTGATCCCAGCTCACCTATTTGAGTGTTTTATTTAATACTTCACAGCTGCTGGTATAAAATGTGTACCTTCCTCTATGTGCAGAAGTATTTCTCAGGCTATGTTTAAAATCCATAATATATATACACATACATACTTTTGTATGAAGCTAAAATATATACAAATAGCTAGCTGTATTAAAAATCCTTTCATGATGAAGCAACAGTTTGTATGTGGATGGGAAGTGTTACCTGAAAACATGTCTGGCCAATGCTTTCCTTAAAAATACTTCTGCCAGGCTTGGCTTTATTAAATCAGTCATTGTGAAGCTAGCTGAAATGCTGAGATTATAATAGTGGTTGGTAGCTCTAGGGTCTCTACAATTATTGCTATCTTCTGAAGCAATAATATAAAAAATTTAGAAAGGGATTTTTAACATGCTGTTTCACTGACCCAGCAATTTTTAAAAAGCATGTCTTTATTGTTAAAGCATTTACATGATACTGATTTACCAATGGGAGCTGTCATTAGCTGCCTACAAAGAGTACAAAAGCTGTTGCAACTGATATGAAAGTTGACAAAATCCTTGGCCAAAGAAAGTGGCATTTGAGTTTTCCCCTGCTTTTGCTATTGGTCATGTAACCTCTTCTAGCAAATGTTATTGTACGCATGGAAGGTCTCCCAGCACATGTTCCACAGTGTGGTTTCTCTGGCTGGCAGGGCAGGGTGGGCTTTGCTGTGTGGCAAATTTCTGGCTACCATGGAGGGGCAGAGGAAACTAATAAAGTCTCTACTCTCAAAAGGAAAGCATGAGTGCTTGATGAGCAGCCTTTCCACAGTATTTTGTGCCTCCAGCACTGATATGTGGAATATTTTTCTGGGCAAACTTTAAAAAGTTTGGTTTACATCATATATTAAGACTGAATTAGGGAAAATAATTAACACTTTTAAACGTTTACGTACACATGAGATTTTGGATTCTGGGGAAGAAAAGGTGTCTCAACACTGAAAAAACCCCACCATGTGCTGTAAAACACAACATAAAATTAGGCCTAAGTTTTCCAAATACTTATGTATGTACTTTATTACCTTGAACAGTCCCAGGCAGTCAGAGTGCAAAGCCGAAGAATCAAGGAGGAAGAATTTTACTATTATTATGATGGTATAATTACTGTATTTTAACTTTGAGCTCCAATTTCCCTGTGTTTAGAGCTCATTTGTGATCTTTTTAATGGTCTAATTTACCTTCAAATATGAGTAGCAATCCATATGAGATTTTTCTGGAACACTTTGAAGTCCCAGATTTGAAAGTGCCTCTTTTACCAGTTATCTGAGGTGAGAATCAGGTCAGCTGCATTGTTTAAACAGCTTTAGTCTGAAAAAGAACAGTTTGGTTAAGCAAAAAAAAGATGGCATTTTTACCCTTTAGAATGCAAATATTTCTGAGAAACCATCCTCGTTCAAGAAAAAAGCACCTTGTGTCTGATTCTTGCCATATAACCTTAGAAAGGACACCATTAGATCATGCCTGGCAAAACACATCTTATTATTCTTATTACAAATTATTTGCTAGGTGCCAGCATTGTGCTGCTTCACAGAATCAGGAAGAGACGGAGACATAATTCTTGCTATGAGGATTTTACAGCCTAAATATGCAGTTCAGATAAATCCACCCCAAAATGCATAGGAAGATCCTTGGGAGAGATCTACAGAAGCATGTTGCTGTGTTTTCACTTGAATCGGTAAAAATGTCTTTGTTGAAATTAATTAGCATTAGTGAACAGAATCAGCTAATTAAAAAAGGTTATTTTACTTAACATAAATAGCACATGGGGCTGATTCCAGGACAAACAGATACATAAAAGCTATGCAAAAGTAACACAGAGGCTGAGACAGGCTTTAATGGGATGGCAAAGAAGGACAAGTTGAAGGCCAAGAACAGAAGTTCAGGCTTGATGTGAAAGACAAAAAAGCCAAGGAAGAAAATCGGAGAGGAGAATGGTACATATCTTGTACAAATAAAAGATCTATGTCGACCGAGATACAACATTTTAATTTAAGTGCTAGCAAAACTTCCACTAAGTTTTGATTGTCTCTTGAAAATACCAACCTACCTAAGGAAGCACGATAGCAGAATACAATGTAGTTCTGGATACGTTTGTAGGTGAAATGTGTGCTTTCAATGAAATAGGAATATATTTGCAGAATGTATCTGGGGAAACATGCCAGGGATTCCAACTTCCGACCATAATCTTGCTTAAACAATATCAAAAAAATGGGAAGACATTTTGTCTTGTTTTGTTTTCTTTTTCTTATGGACTTCCATTACACAAAGTTTCGCTGGTCTGTGATGTTTTCTGCCCCCAAGTGCCTTGAGGTGTTGTGGCCTAATCTAGTTTAAACTAATTTCTCACTTTGGTACATGGGATAAAAGCCACTTTTCCAATTAAAAAATCTGTTCTGCTGACTTATACTAATGAGTAATTAGCTATTATCAGATATCTCAGGCTTAAATAATTAATATAGTCTTTGAACAACTATGAGTGAATGGTCAAATAAAACCAATTAAATTAGGACAATGATCAATAACTCCCCCTGTTATAAACTATACAGCTTGATTCTATAAAAACTGTGATATATTAAATTTCTGTGGTGTAACTAAAGCATCTGTTTTAGAAAACAGAATATTCCCTGGCTATTAATAAAGCTGAGGCCACTTTAATTGTTTTTGAATGTCAGTATTGTGTTACCCAATGCCTGCTGTTTTGCATTCAATTCATTTTTGGGCACAAGATCACAAAAACAGTTTCACTGAAACCCACAGGGAAACTGGATGTTCAGGTTGAATCTTTGTCCTTAAGCTATAATGTTTTCATATTTAAAATTCAATCTCCAGAAAAAAAAAAAAGATAGCTTAAATTGAACTCACAAATGTCTCAGTGGTTGCTTGGGGCCACATGGAGTAACACCACCACACATGTTGTTAAGGGTGATCTTAAGAGCATTTTGCCAAATTTAAAGTCCAAAGCAGCTCACCTTCAGTATCTCAACTCTTTTGTCAGGGTTGTGATTTGTCAAAGGACTAACTCTAAGAATAGATCTCAATTGGATGAAGACATAAATTTTAAATGTAATGGAGAGTGACACTAATTCTAAAATTCTACAGTTCCATGTGTACGCAAGATTTGTAACCAAATTTTAGAAGCTACTTTCTAGTTATGGTTGGTTGATCCTGGCTGGACACCAGGTGCCCACAAAAGCCGCTCTATGACTCCACACCTCAGCGGGACAGGGGAGAGAAAATATGACGAAAGGCTCATGGGTTGAAGTAAGGACAGGGAGAGATCACTCACCAATTACTGCCATGGGAAAACCAGACTCAACTTGGGGAGATTAGTTTAATTTATTACCATTCAAATCAGAGTAGGATAGTGAGAAATAAAAACAGATCTTCCCCCACCCCTCCCTTCTTCCTGAGCTTAACTTTACTCCTGAATTCTCTAACTCCTCCCTTCCAGCAGCACAGGGAGATGAGGAATGGGGGTTGCAATCAGTCCAGCACACGTTGTCTTTGCCTCTCCTTCCTCTCAGTGTGGGAGGGCTCCTCAAACTCTTCCCCTGCTCCAGTGCAGGGTCCCTTCCACGGGAGACAGACCTCCACAAACTTCTCCAATCTGAGTCCTTCCCACAGGCTGCAGTTCTTAACGAACTGCTCCAGCATGGGACCCTCCCATGGGGTGCAGTCCTTCAGGAACAGACTGCTCCAGCATGGGTCCGTCTCCACGGGGTCACAAGCCCTGCCAGCAAACCTGCTCCATCGTGGGGTCCTCTCTCCATGGGTCCACAAGTCCTGCCAGGACCATGCTCCAGCGTGGGCTTCCCACAAGGTCACTGCCTCCTTTGGGCATCCATCTGCTCTGGTATGGGGTCCTGCATGGGTTGCAGGTGGAGACCTGCTCCACTGTGGACCTCCATGGGCTGCAGGGGGACAGCCTGCCTCACCACGGGCTGCACCATGGGCTGCACGGGAATCTCTGCTCTGGCACCTGAGGCATCTCCTCCCCGTCCTTCTTCACTGACCTTGGTGTCTGCAGAGTTGTTTCTCTCACATATTCTCACTCCTCTCTCCTGGCTGCAGTTGCAGTTTCCGCAGAAGTCTTTTTTCCCTTCTTAAATACGTTACTACAGTGGTGTTACCCCCATCATTGACGGGCTTGGCCTTGGACAGTGGCGAGTCTGTCTTGGAGCTGGCTGATGTTGTCTCTATTAGACATAGGAGAAGCTTCTAGCAGCTTGCCACAGAAGCCACCTCTGCAGCCCCACTGCTACCAAAACCTTGCCTTGCAAAACACTAGTTCTTGGACAACTTCAAATGCGGAACAGCCTTAAATTGTCAAACTAAGGAAATTATTTCAGTTATACTAGGATGAAACAGGCATGTCTCCTGGGCTGAGCCACATCAAAGGAGTTATACCAGGTTTGCTGTCTTTGTTGTATGAACATTTCAGTATGGCTTTGCATATTTTGCATAGATGTATAATTGCATGCATGCACATATTTGAAATATCCATATTCTTTCAAAGAGTTTTGAACTACAGGATTCTAGGGTAGCTGTAGTATCTTACTTTGATTAATTGATTTCATTTTTCTGATTGACAGTTTTTATGATTCGAGGTGGCTGATTCTCCTTTGTTAGTTCTGAGGAACCATTTCACTAATAGTATATTCCTGGAGACAGGATGCTTGTATCATACATATTTGTTGCCATAAACCATGTTCCTTGATGCCATCTGTAGTGGCTGACCATAGATGCTAGTTAAAATGCTGCACTCTAAATGTAGCTTGTACCAAGATACATAATAATGTTTACAAACTGCGGATAAAACCATCTATATTGGTCTCTCAGTCCTAGCTGGCATTTGACTGTCCGCATATGTGAAATTTCCTTAATAGTGTTAACGTTTGTTGCCTTTTGTGGGGGGAAATGTGAAGATATACAAAGATGTTGCAGAAAGGTGGAATTGTAACTTAGAGAAGAAAAGATCACGTGAGTCGGTTGTATGTATGACTTGCATTTTGTCAGCTAAGGGCAAGGATTCCTCCGAATGTCTGTCAGACGTATGTCTTCAAGAGTACAGTGTTTTATTTGATGATTTTGAAGCCTAAGGAGAACTCACACAAAACCCACTGTCATGTGTTTCTGTTGTCATAGCTACTTCAACCAGTAAAATTAAAACTTGGTCTGTCCAACTGATGTTTACAAATTGTGTTCTCTTTAGGATTGACCGTGACCTTACATCATTTTCTTGGAAGGTTTTTTTACATATGGTGAACATCTGAACTCTGTCTTTACATAACTTAACCTCCATTATACCAGGAGAAACACAGAGGTATTGTGGTAGTGTATGCCACATATTATCAGTTGAAATGGTAATTGAACAAAAGTTCCTATAATTTCATTCCCTTCTACACAATTCGTTCGGAGAGAATGATGCACCAGCTGTGCAACTAAAGTATTTGCAGAATTAAAGATGGGTTATTCAAAATTGCATAACATTTTCCAGTTAACTCTAACTATTACAGAAGTCTTACTGATTTTAAGGGACACAAACTTAACGCGGGCTTTGGAAATTCCTGTTTTACATACAATCGTTCCATTTACTTGAAAAAATACAAACATTTTACATTGCTAGTATATTACATATGTATCAGGCAGTGCTAGTACCACAATATGATCAGTTAAATGTGCTCAGTCTCTAATTGTGGTATGACAAAGGGAAAACCCTGAGAAAAGTGTTCTATTTTTCTTCATTCACCTTTTGAACTAAAATCTTTCATGCTTGGACTCAACCTAAAGGTGAAAGTTCCCCAAAAAATACGTTGTCTGTTGTATTATTAGCTGATTAATGAAAATATTACTATGCAATCATGTACTTAAAAACTTATTTTAATACAGACAGGTCAGAAGAGAGCATTAAGACTGACCGAGTATTCAGACTAAACTCCTGTTCTCTCAGCTACTGTATAAGTTCATTTGTATAAGCTATAACATGGAATTGATTTACTGCTATTAAAGCCAATGGCAAGATTGTTATTGATATTCAAGGTGGGTACAGCTGAAAAATCTGAACAATTACTATAACTTTGTGAAAATTACCCAAATTGAAATAAAGAGTGCAAGTATTGAAATAGGCCACCACCGAAATTCTATGTGAAATGTTTTTGTATATTTCTTACAGAGAAAAATTATAATTTAATATTATTTACTCAAACAGATTGCCTTGCTTGTGTTGTAAATAATTTGTGTGCTATGCTTCTTAAAAAACATACTAGGGACTACATTAGGAAAATGCTTCAGGAATACGTTAGGGGAATACACATTTTGGGGTTTGGCTACCTAATTTTAACGGAACATTTTCAATGGCCAAGGGCACACAGATTACTATAGTTTCAAGGTGAATATTTATTTTCCTCTGATGTACTGGCCTGTTATGTTTCTCACAATATTGCAGAGAACTTAAAAATACAAAAATTGGTTGATAAATAACTTCAGGGTACACTTTGTGAGTTTTATATTAAAAGTAAGTATTTAACATCTATGATTTTGTTATTAGAATATCATCTATTAAAGATATTGTATTGATCTTGGCTTAGTAGTGCATTCCCCCAAACTATTCTTTCTTGCTTATATTTTAAACAGGTTTTTTTGATATCCACACTTTGCCTTAGGTCAAAAGATACAGAAAAATTACATTAGTTGGAAAAAATATTATTTCTCCACTATAGTTTTCATGTTGACAGAACCTGTAAAAGTAACAGTGATTTTGAAGGTTTTGAACTTTGTATGATGTTTATCAATAGCTTGGATTAGATACATGGCTACCGAGAAAAAACAGCAGCAAACTTTAAGTTCTGATTTCATACTACTGCTGCTGTGGAAAGGGTAGGATTTAGCCATTTCTGCTGGAACAGAAATTCATTTATAATGCTAATCCACATTGACCATAGTACTTTCATCAAATTTCTTTCTTGCAAATGCAGACGTGAATGCTTCATTTCAAATACATGAGTGGCACCCCAGAAAGCAATAGGACTGTTCAACTGCTTAAGTGCCTGTGTTTACAAGACTGGAGCCTAAATTTTCACAGAAGAGCTCCTTCTGTATTAGTAAAAGGCACAACAGAATACACAGTAAGATGGAATGAAAGCACAAAGTTGTATCAAAGAAGCCAATCACAAAGTCTTTAAGATCATATGCAAGACACTGCATATGCAAGTGCATCAAGAGGACGATGCTATAACGCATTAATTCTCTTCACTCTGCTGCCATCGGACACCAACGTACATTTTCTACTATAGTCTGTGTTAAAGTTACTCGCAATCCTCACAGTTCAAGAAGAGAGCTAGACCAGAAAATCTATTGATATTTTTACTCATTAAAAAGCAAACAAACCCCACAAGCCTTCCTTCGACCAAGGAAGCAAAACCATATGCAACCTAGTGACACAATGGCACAAGCTTCAACTCATGTAATTGCAAAGGGGGTGGACATGAAGGCCGTGTAGATGCCTGGGTTATATTATCCCCAAGACTTTTTTCTGATAATGTAATTGGGACCAGTGCTGTGCATTTCAAAAGCAAAATAAATTACTCTTTGTTAGTTGTTTTCATGACTACTAGGGTCCAATCTTTTCTAGTAGGGACTGCTTTTTCTACCCAGAGAAAGCAGGAATTGCATTAGAGGCTTTAAAATTATCCTCAATTTCCCTTCAATTTGATGACAGAATTTTAACAAGTTGCTTCCAGGAACCCTTGAGAGCTTCCCTCAGCATCTCATTCTGTTCAAACCTTAGATATATCCCTGCTAGTACTATGGAATTTAAAATACAGTTATAAGCATTTTAAAATTGGCCTCGGTACGTCACTACTATTAAAATTTCTATTAGTTTTTTATTATATGTAATCCCCCTGTAGCACCATGGAGTTGCCTAATAACAAATTTACTCTTCTCTATTATAGGTTGCATGGGATAAAGTTGAGAATAGTAATGTAATGTAAAACACTCTGTTCAGTTTGTTGCAACTTTTTCAAAAGTTTTTTTTTTATTTGTTGCTATTGTTGGGTTTGCTTAAATTTTCACCCTGGACTGTGTCGTATTTAATAGATGCGTTTTTGTTAACCATCCTAGCTTTAATGTAATAGTTAACAGACCTCTGTGAAAGTTACAGCTACTAGTCATCCTTCAGCTCCAAAGCATGGAGTTTTCCAGCACAGTATGTAAATCCTTCCTCTTCAAGTCTGCTGTCTTTCATGACTTCCAGGTAAAACACGTCCTTTTTCAAGCTCCAAACAGACCATAAACTGCCTAGCTTAGCCTCCTAAGCCAGAGAACTTCCATTGGGTTTTGTGCAGATTCTCTTTCAGAGGGAAATGAGGCAGATGATCTGTGTCAGGGGAAGTTTGTGGTAGATAGCACTATGTTTATGGTGTTCTGTAGAAGTCTGCAGAGATCTCATGTTCTTGAGATGTGAGTTTTGCTATCTGAGTAGTTAAGTATTTCTCATTTTTGCTCAGACTAGTGTAAGAACAAATTTGCACAGAATAATTTTTACGGTTATGAACTAGCACCAAAAATCTCTAGTGCTTTCTTTCAGTTTAGTGCAGGAGCAGCACTCATGTTTAGCTTATGAAGGCTGAATTATTGTAGCAATCCTCTCACATTTCTTTATAATACTAATAAATATGTGGGAGCCTACTATGGAAGGAATATCATGCTGGCTCTGGTGAGGTTAAACTTGGTTAATGGGAAGGGAGGGTCCACAGCATAGAATGGTATATAATTAGAGTAGAAAAGGAAAAGGCGTTGTGGGGACAAGAGTTATATACTGAGCAGAGGCCCTTGAGGAATGTTTACATTCTTGTACAAGAAAATAAAATTTATTGTTACATTGGAAAACAAAATGCAGGTTTATGACATTGGCATAATAATCTTACTGGGGGTAAAAGAATTTCAGATTCTCATAAATTGTGAAGTTGAGGCAAAAAAAAATTATTTCCAAAGCTCACAGGTTTCAGTGTCATTCAAAATACAATATTTGTAAAGCAGATATAAAAGACTGGGTATATGAGTGGATCAAAAAGGAGCTAACAAAGCAATTATAGTTTGGCTGGAGCATTTGAGGGATGAAGAGAGAGTTCTTACTAAATCTTGAAAGAAAAAAAAAATGGAAGTCAAGTGTAAAGGAAGTCAGATATTATTTTTTCCTGATCTCTCACCAAACACCCCACTGAAGAGGCAGACCTTTATTCCAGTAAAGAAAGTTTTCTTGCCAAAAATGTGGAGGTGGCTACTTTGTTCCCAGCCAAGCTGAGGATGAATTATGAAAATAAAACTTATATCTACTGGGACTCTCAGTCGTCTGAAGATCAGTTGCAACATGTTGAAAGTGACTTAATTCAGGAAGATCTGGATTCTAGCTCAGGCTCAGAGGGAACTTGAGGACTTTATGGTTTCCTTTTTTTCTATCAAGTTTTATAGCCCACATTTGTAGTAAAATAATGTTGTTTGAAGTGTGTATGTTTCATGGGAGTGGTGCCTTGAAGAAGTTATTTCAGTTAAACGGCACCAGATGGAGTGTTTAGTTTGTGACAGGATTCCAGTGTTTAGTTTGAAATTGTGTTCTTTATTTGATGGCTTTATGGTATCAACAGCTATTCTGCTGGCATATATTCTTGTTCTTCCTCTTGGAAAAAATGGATAAAATGCATCTTGAATCAATTTTGGAAAAAAAAATGCTATGCTTAAATATTAACATAGAGGATTTTCTTCACTGTGAAGTTTCATTAGTTCATAACAGAGTATGAATTAACTTTTTAATTCAATAGTATGTCTTCGTTCTTTTTTGACTATATAACAAACCTCAAAGATACATAGGTAGGATAGAATAAATCCTCAAAGGCAACAACAATAATTAATATTTAATGTGAGAGTCAAAAATTTTTCTGTACTAATATTGGAAGTCAGTACTTAATTTTTATTTTTTAATTTGCCATCTTCCTTTATGCTGGTGTCATCTATATTTTAGAACCTCCACTTTGTAGCAAAAATAAAAACTAAAAAAAGACAGGAAGAATAATCAGTGATAAATGGCAGAGCAATGAAGTTGCTACTAATTGTGTCATTGACTTTTAACAACTCTGTGTGTGAAAGTAATGGGGGAGAGAGAGAAGGAGGCTATGGAATGGAAATTACCCACCAAAGAACCGAAATTAAAAAGGTGTCACAAATTATTTTAGGAGAGGTCATCTCTATAAGGGGGCAGGACTTCAGAACAGAAAGCAAAGCAGCAAAAATGAGAGTGTGAGTGATTTTATCTTCCTTGAAAGAAACTGGGCTCCTCAGCCCAGTTTTTTAGTAGTAGCAAAAAATGTAAAGTGGGAAGATAAACACATGGGAGATTTTTTCTTCCTTAGAAAAACCTGTCAGCATCTAAGGACTTTTAATAGTATGAAAGACTGAGAATGAGACAGAAATCAGGTCTCCCATTTTGTGTACATTAGCAAATACACTTTCTAAATACTTGTACTATCTAGGATCAGAGTGGTGTGCTAAAGAAAAGAAAGGAAAGATAAAGGAGTAAAGCAAGAAAGTATTTTAAACTTCCAAATGATCTCCAATATAAGAGCAAACCCAGTCACAGGTGGCTGAGACATCACCAGCATGTGAGCAGATAGAAATAGTTTGACAGAAAAGTTGATGGGAAAGTTTGAGACATCTTGTCACTTGCTTTAGGATCTAGGAGAGTTATAGAAAAGCTCATCCCTAGAACAGGTCCATGCAGTAAGAGGCCATGCAACAGAGAGCATGTAGTTTCTTAGACACACTGAAAATCTTTTGGTAAACTGAGTTGTCTCTAGGTAGTGTGCCTAAATCACTTTTAAAACTGATGCTTAACCTAGAAGGCACTTAGAGATTCCTCAAAGTTTTACTCCAAGTCAGTCATGTCTTTTAAAAACAACGGCACTATCTTGATTTGTAACCAGAAACACTTTGAGAGCAAGAGGAAATTCTGGAATACACATACTCCCTGAAAGCAGAACTCTTCAGTAAGAAAACCACAGACTCCTGCCAGAGCTCAGCTCAGGTTTCCAAATAATTTGAGGTGTGGCACACTCCAAAAAGTAAGATTTATAGGAATTCCTTCATACATTTTAAATATATGACTGAATTGGAGGAATAGTTAACTCATGTCTTCTCTTTTGGGAACAGAGATCTTAAAGAGATGTTGTCATGTCTTTCTTTTTCCCAGTAAAATGGTTTGAAATATACCCACTATCATTAACTGCTTATTTGTATTTTTCTTAACCAGGTATTAATTTTCACACCTCCTTTAGCTGAAAAGGAAAAATACTACACTGTCTTTGAAAACATGAATGAATTAATGCTGTTAAGAACTAACAGGAAAAAGAAAAAAGATTTAACTTTATGAAGGAATTGCTACTGCCATAGTCTCTTGGAAAAAAGTCAGATAAACAATCACAGTTGTGACAAGCATATAGAGACCTATACCTTTCTAATTTCCCCTACCATAACTTCAATAGTTTTAGTGTTCTGTAAAGGCCAAGGCAAATCTGTATTTCTTGCACTGGTTTTCCCCACAGATCTGTAAAAACCAAACCAAAAAGATCAACCAACCAACAAACATGCAAAAAAATATAACCTCACAGAAAAACGTAAGCTGGTTAAAAACTCTGAAGTTGCAACAAATTGAATCCTGGGTTTCAGTAATCACATATAAGTAGTCAAAGTTCTCATCTTCGAGATGTTTGATTTTCTGCTCTTCTTCCAATCAATGTCTTGGCTTTTCATTCAATTTATTTTTAAAGATATGAGTCTTGTTAAAGCATACAGGTATCCTTATTCACTGAAGTGTTATGACAACGGATCTCCATGGTTATAATGATTAAACAGCTTAAAAAATAACCATTCTCAGATCAGCGATCACCCCGAGTCTTCGTTGCACTGATCACTTTTAACAGCATGAATTGTGCAATATTCCGTGTCTCTGCCATGCCCGGTTGTGTATACCATTTGCTCTCTGGCTCATGAACGCACAGACAACTTCCCCTTCAATCACAGTCACATAGCATTTCTTTGAAAAAATCTAGTGAGCTGTAAATCATTAGCAGCCTGCATTCCACATCTGGAAGACCATTCAGATCGATCACATCACAATACTTCCAGTTATTCTGGAGGAAAACTAGTTAACTTTTCCTAAAAGAGCTATCTGCATGTGAACGTTATACCCACATACATAGCTTTATTTTAAAATGTTATTGTGACTTTTGCCGCTATTTATTCTGCTTTTTATTTATTTAATTTTGGCAATCCAATCATATTGCATTTCCTAATCTTTTGGCTAGACCTATGTTCATGCGTCCTGTAGTATTTTGCCTTTTCATATCCTTGGTATCTTTGTGAAATATTCAAGCTTTCCATTTGAGAAATGATTTTTCATTTTTTGGTGATGTAATGAAGCCCTCAGAGAACTTCTTTAGTGTCAAGTCCATTACACACTTTTATTAGCACTTATGCAATGGTAGTTCATACAAACCCGTATGTATTTATATATATAAATATAGGTATCATGTGCATATAAATGCAAACAGTGGAAGTGGAACAAATAACACTGCTTACTCTTTACTATTTCATCCTTAAATAGCTCAGCTGTTTTCCCTTTTTTCTTATAAGTAATCACCTTTCCCATCTGAAACAAATTAACTCCTGGGGAGGATATGTTCTGAGAGCTTTCATATGGTCCTTGTTACCAGGGAAACTACTTCTTTTGTCCGTATGTGTTCTGAAGCTCACAGGCAGTGTAGATTGCTTTGTAACATCAGATGACAAGAGGCAGCAAGGGCCAACTAGTTTGCATGTGGTTTCTGAGCAAAAAAAAATAATTAGAGTCTCTCACAGCACCGGCCAACGTTTCTTATCCTGGACAGCTCTTCAAAACAGAGGTGTGTGAAATAGTGCAGTTTCTCTGTGTATTCAGCTTGCTGTAGGTTGATGAAACAAATATTGTCCTGGGAGCAGGTGGGGGGGATGCAGTGCCCAGCATCCGTCGGTACTGGGGAGGCATCTGCCTGGGAACAGTGTGTCAGGGGTGTGCTGGATGCCGCAGGGTCCAAGTTAAGAATACTGGAATAAGCGTCTACAAGAAATCACTTCCCTTTGAGCAGGTTCTTCCTGGGTAGGTGTATCTCATCTTGAAAGTGATTTGTAACATTTATTTAGTTTTTGTCACTGCACTGTGTGTATTTTTCTACAGTATTAAGCCTAGGGCTTCCACTTCCTAATGAAATACAGTACCTGAGAACATATCTTTCTAATGAAAAATACCATTTTTTTGGAATATATGGTCTGCTTTTATATTTCCAGCAAACAAAGCCAAAAGGTACAGTGGGTAAATAAACCAGAGCTATGATTGTACCTAACAATTACTTCTGTTTCAGAAGTTTCACTGATTTACAATTTTAATCTGTAACGAGCTCAATGCCCACACTGGGTGGAGGGGGGTATTTGAATTTAGAATGACTAGGAAACAGGATACATAGTTGAGCCAATAGTGAGAAACAATGTGCCATTAATGGCTTCTGAACATCTCAGCAAGGCTCTTGTTTTCAAAATTCTGTTAATAACAGGGCTCAATGTATGTCATATGTCTTTACCAGATTGCATTTTAGCCACGTTACTTTGTCTAGACTTTTATCCAGAGGAGTTGGTTTGTTTTAGAAGTGAAGAAAGATGAGATTAATGGATCTAGAGCATTGTTTTCTTTAAAAAGAAAAAAGAAAATCATCTGGATAATCCATTTTCATTCTTTGGAAGACTAAAATAATAAAACTAGGAACACTGGCTGCAGAAGTGGAAATATCAGCTTAGTTTTAATCATAATCATTCCACCATCATTGCAATAGTCCTGATGAGTTTCAGTTCAGTCTTTAATGAAAGCCATGTATGAATATAACTGATGTTTCCATCAGCGGCACCTAACCATAAATATTGGTTATGAGAACAGATCACAAAAAACATAACACATTGACAACACACATCAAACAGTATTTGGAAAGAATCTGTACAATTAATCTGAGCAGATCACCAGGTAGCGGCTATTCAACAAGATGAATATAATCAGGAATGATAAATAATTGACAGCAGGCCAGATGAAATAGCTGGGATTGCAGAAATGGGAGAACAAGTGATTGAAACCACTACTCTTACTTACATGGCAGCAGATGCATTAAATAGTAACATGAAGGTAAGGTTGCTTGCGCAGAAGCATATAATCTAAAAAGAGTTTTTAAGCACACGACGGGAGTTAGTCCAAGAAAACCAGTGCAGCTGGTTTTGGCAAATTTATGAATGCATTTCATATGTGATGTAAATTATTTTCTTGTGATTGCTCATGATTTTCAGCACATAACACTTTTCTGTATCAGGTTTACGTTTCTCAAAGTACATTCAATGGGCCTGATGCAGCAAAAAATATGGATGTGTGTTTTAATCTCATAACCATATACACACAAAGAATTTTAGATTAACTGCATTTGCATCTGATTTTGATGGGACATAAGCATATGCTTCAATGTTTTGTGAAAACGGAGATTATTCCTCTTCCTGCTAAAATAGCAGATATGTGGAGAATAAACCACAAATAACACAAATAAACCACAAATAACACAAATAAACCACAAAACCTGTTTTGGGACATTGGGCAAAAATCCAAAGTAAAAGATACTAGAGCATGTGAGAAGCTCAGGTGAGCTCTTCCTTGAATTCTGCAAAAACTGTATTTTCAGGTTGAGTTTGTAGCTAGCAGGTCCTGCAGGAGTTCTGCAAAAGCAGAGCATTTAGACCCTGAGGGAAGAGAGAATGCTCTTCACAATCTCTTTCAACAGTGGTCTCCCTTGTCAATTAAAAGGATGCCAGCTACTGTCAGTAGGGACGTCTGTCAAGCCCTTAGTGTAAGATGCCTGAAGGGAGGATGCAGATTAAAGCAGTGTAAGAAAAACAGATGTTAGACCACGAACTAGAGATGTTCTGAAATTCAAAGAGGTTGTTCTGCCTTAATGTGCTTAATTACAGAATTCCTTGTTGCTGTCATTAAAATTGAACCCTGCTGTTAGCTCATTCATCTATGCTCCAATTTCCATTAAAAATTTTCAGTTCTCTTAGGGGTGGTAGGACCACCTAGATTTGCCTATCACTGAGATATTACATCAATAAGGGAAAAAAATAGTCTCTTTACAATTCTGAACTATTCAGCGGTAAATGTAAAAAGGAAGTCCAGTGCTTAAATTCCAGGACTAGGGATTAGATGATCTAGATTTTATTGCATTAGATAGATTTGTAATGAAAACCTAGTTCCCTTGAAAACCTTGGAAGTTTTGCTATTAACTTGAAAAGACCCACGATTTCTCCCTTGCTGTTAAAGTTGGAGTTAGTAATTCAGGTCAGCCTTTTGAAAAGTCCTCAGAACTACAGATCTTAAGAGAATACAGAGCATTCCAAATATGAAGCATCCAGCACTGGTGAGCTCCTTTATGCAAATCCTGTACCTAATTTTTTTCTTCCTTGATTTTCTCATGTAGAAAATAGGAGAAATAATTTTGAGTTTTATAAAGTTTTACTTATTGATATTGGATCATTAATAAATGAAAATAAAACAGCATTAAAAAAACCCCATGTCATTAAAACCTGTATGTGATTAATCTTTTTGATCTTCCTCTCTTCCTGAGTTAGGTCAAAAAAGTTAGGTCAAAACTGTATATTCCACGTAATCTTTCATTTTTCAAATTTGATCATTCTGGGGTATAATGAAAAAGGGGAGCACTTTTGTGAAATACATTGTTTTTAAAACATTTGAAAACTACAATGAAGACTTCATTTTAGTAAAATTGCAGCTGTTCTTTAAGGAATGTTATAAAAAATAACTTACTTTTTTAATGAATCTTGTAAAAATCAAAGGTTTTCACATTTTTATGAAAACTGTTTGTTTCCAACCAAGCAGCACATCCAGATAGAATATTCCCAGCTACCTCAAGGCCTAAGATGAAGAAAAGAAAATCAAGGAAAATGTAAACCCAATATTCCAATTTTCCAGAATAGAGTAAAAATAGGATTTATTTTTGCCACATAAATATTTAAGTTAAATATATAAATGAAAAGGTCAAACTTGTGCCTACAGGAAGCTGATGAACAATCTGAGCTTCCTTTTCTGCTTTTTAATTAAGTTATGTAGAGATGTCTTTAAATGTGGTTAAGGATGGCAGAGAGGAAAACCCATTCCTGTGGAGTCACTCTATGGAAGGAAACTGAAGCTCCTGGAAAGCGCTTGGGTAGACTTCTACATACCAGAAGCTATGAGTCATGTGTCTGAGACAGCATGAACCTGAAGAGACTGAAGAAAAAAGGCTGTTAGAGCCACAGACCCACAAGTATTTATGTCCATTTAATATAAATATCAGCATAAAAAGCCTGGCACCAGAAAACGACATTGTATCATCACATTGGAACTGTATTGTTGCAGTGTGCAATTCACTTTTTCATAGACTCAGTTCAATAGTTTTTACCTAGAATTTTATTTGATTTTTTGTTGTCCCTCATAGGACCTTCACTCCAATACAAATGCGATTGAGTTTTCAAATATTGTCTGTATTTAATGTTGGGAGCAATAACTATTGAATATACTAAATATTTCTGAAAATCAGTTTGCAACCTCAGTGGAAGCAAAGCGCTTCTGTGAGTTTTATTTGCATTGTGTGAGCTGATTACTTTTGAAAATCAGCCCATCAGATATTTTTCGTCATTCTCTCAATATATTAACCTCAGCAGTACCTGTGACTGTGTGTTGTAAATGATCTGTTTTGGTCAGCATTCCTACCAGTAAATCCACATGCTAGGGTACTGCTGAATAGTGAACATAGTAAGGTTAAGAAAGGAGTCAAAGCAGAATAATTTGAAAATTCAAATATTTCTAGAAACACATGACAGACAGTTTCCACAGCTTGTTGTCACAACCAGTTACAAATGCTGCTTCAGAAAGTGTTTTTCAGTTTTAGGAACCATATTACTAAAAGAAAATCCAAAATGTTTATTTATTCTTTAGTTGAAGTATAACTCAAAGACATTTTGGCATGGGCTATCTGCAGAGATACGACATACTTGTCTGTCAGTGCTCCTTGAGCAATGGCTGGAGTTTTTTGCTGGGAGAAAAATACACAGAACATAGCAGAAGGCTGACTGAACCCTGGTTAATGGCAGCTTGAGACAGATATTCACAGGATTTAGCAGGTAGTGGAGAGAAAATGGAAAGAAAATGAGGAAATGCCATACCATCAGAAATCTTTTTTTTAACAGATCACTGAGTATCATGGCTAGACTATGTATTCACTCCAATACCTTTAGCCAAAGCTCCGAGTTATGGATAAAAAAGGGACAAAAAGGAAAGCTGATATGCAAAAAACCCATAGACATCCCCCTCCAAAAAATCGCCAATTCCCAAACCCCTAGAACCACAATAGCTGACCCCTGGTATATTCAGCTGAAATCAGAACAGGGTCTGGGCTGTGCTATATCTGCAGAAGAACAGCTTCCAGATCCCACCATTGGTCTGCTAGTCTGAACAAACTATGCCAATTTTTCCCGGCTCTGTACCAGAAGGGGTATTAGTAGAGCTTCATACTGGATCAACAAAAGGATATTAACTAGGAAAAAAAGTATTAGGGTGTTTGGAGTGATACTGAGATCTTCAGGACTTCTATTTTGTGTGTAATCTAAAAGTGCTTTCACTAGTAAAATATCCCAGGACAGTATATCAAGGTATTACTCCAGAAATTACTTTGATAGGGACAATGAAATGGCACAGGGAGGTGATGCATTCTGTACATCTGGGAAAAATCCGTGAGTTGGTCTGTCTCAGTAGATACAATGCTGAGTTTTTCTACTGATCTCAGTGAGAGTTAGGTCAGTATTGTACATGAACAAAGCAAGACATTTGCTTCTTTGGTGTTTTAGAAGATTTTGCAAAGGTTAGTCAAAAGAAGGCAGGAGAAGGTGAGTCACCTCATGCACTTCTAACGAGACCAATAACAAAAGAGAAATCATCAAAAGAAAAACACGGTTACTTTTAATTGTCCCTTCTCTGCCTAAATGACAGCTGTAACTTCTTCATTAACAATGATAAATTTACCTTGAGAAAAAAGGAGGAGGAAAGCAGCACTGTAAAAATATGTCATTCAAATAGAAAGTCATTTAGTTATAAAAATGTATTCTACAAATCTGTAAATTCGTTCACATAGATGCCATTAACATTATTCAAACTGCTACAATATAGATGTAAAGATTTTCAACATTGACAAACCAAGAGAGAAATATTTTCTTCACCTTTTTCCCTCCATGGCTTCTGTGAATCTTCCCTAAGCACAACGTAGAATGGAAAACAGCTTAAGAAGAGCTCTTACTTCACATCAAAATCTTTCACTTTGTAAGCCATTGTTGTTTCTCATAAGATGTGGCCTCTGTTAGCTCAAACCCACATTTTCCCTGTTATTTCTTTTATATCCTTCCAACAGTTAGAGATAATTTTTTTATCATCTTTACTGCTAGAAGTGATTTTTCTCCTAAAAGTGTATTTTCCTTTAAAAAGAAAAAAACACCCCCAAACTTTATGTGGCATTTCATATTTTCAAAATACTTTTGTAAATAGTGTACTTTCATCAGTTTAAACCAGCAAGGTTGCAACAGATTTAATCAACCCTAAAAGACTGTCTTGTTACAGAGATACATTTCTCAGTGAATAAATGTAAAATGCCTATCTTTTCACATAAGCTATTTGAGCACTGAACTTAATATAGTCTAGTAAATATTTCAACATCTGAAGCTTTTCTCTGTAAGGTATGATCCTAAGACATTAAAATCTATAGATGTTTTCCAGTTAGAGTGAGAGCAAGGTGTATCCCGCAAGTCTCCCATCTAATTCTATGCTCTACACAGTAGTCATTTCTTTTTCTTTAAACCACAAAAAATCAACTGTTCTAGTAACTGGCAGTTCCACCACTTGCATTTATTAACCTGCAGAGCTTACAATGTGGAACGAACCTGTGGGGTTTTTTCTCTTTTTTTTTTTTATGGTGAAAAAAATTTATATCTGAAGTTCCAAATAGAAAGAGTTTCTCCAAAAATGAACAGGCCTCATAAAACCTGTAGGTACAAATCAAAAGATTTACAGTTCTTTTCTTCAGGACCTTTTGAACTTCTCCAGCAACCTTCTCCAACGTGCTTCACCTCTACTCCTAAAAGTTCCTCATATTCTCTGCTCTGTCTCTGCATCTCCTCACATCCCTGCTTACCTCCGTTTTGCTGGCCAGTCTGCATGTTGGCTTTTTGGATCGAGCCCTGTTCCATTTCCCAGGCAGGCTCCAGCAGGGCAGAAGTGTGCCAGCATCTCCCTTGGGAAGACTAAGATCTTCTAATTTTCAGAAGACTTATTTGAAATTAATGTTTTTGGCAATTCTGTCCTTCTATAAATTTTGCTGAAATTACCGAATGTATTCAGAAGTCCTCGCAAGGGCATCACGTGGACCCACCCAGATTTGATTCAGAGGTGCAACGCTCCTGTAAGTCCCCTTTCCTTCCTCAGCACACCTAATAGTACCCCAGGCTTCATAACCTTCACATATGCTTTCAGGGAGGTCTGCTTAATAATGTCCTGTCTGAATACGAGCTGCATGATGAGCTTACATAGTATGCTGAATAACATATAGAGAAAGTTACTGTAGTTGTAGAGTTTATTGCATAAAGATGTAGATCTACAAATGATGATATATAAATGACTTTTTCCAAACATTGTGTTCTAACCAGGTCATCTGTCCTTTGGTTGCACTTATCAAGTGACCAAAGGACAGGTCTCACCTGACCAGAACCAAAGGTTCTGATCTCGCCTGTTCCAGCATGTATAATGCAGTGCTTCCATGCGATTAGATGAATATGTAGCAGTCAATGAGAACAGAATCAGACACTGTGTGTTTTATGTGGAAGCATTTGAGATAGCATCATTAAATTACTTCTGTCAGATAACTAGATTAAAGCTCAAGTTTGACTGTCTTTAACTCAAAGGTAAAATACCCTTTGAATTCACTGGGTCCCTGGATTTCATCCATAATCCATACTTATCAATTTCACCAAATGCTATTCATCCAATAAGTTCTGTCAGAAAATGCCAAGCAAGGTAATTGATTCTCTAGACAAGACTTAATGGAAGGAAGAGAAGAGGTTACAGTAATTTTTTCAATATTTGAAACTGATTAAGGACTGACACTATTAAACTTTTCATGTATTGAAATCTAGAATTTAATGTGCCTGTCACTAAAACCTCCAGATTTAAACCTCTGGATATATTTAACTGTATAGAGTTCTGCAGTCTGGTGAAACTGAAGAGTCACAATTTATTTGCATCGACCACACTGAAGTATCTGAGAATGATCTCAGACCAGATGGGCTGTATGTGGGTTGAGTCAGGATTTTTCCCTTAATTTCGTTAGGCGTAACATCGGACTGTGGCACAGCAACCACGGGGGAATGCTGAGTTTTGTGGTAGGGTGACAAGCTCAGGCTATTTGCTCTGCGTGCATAAGTATGTGCCTATCTCAGAAAGAACATTTTGTGCTCTACTGATGGGCTTCCTTATTGGCTTGGAGTCCCTTCTGCACTAGCGCGTCTCTCTGGGAGAGCTTTCTCACTCTCTCCCCCCGTTCCAGGTGAATTTTCCACAATGTGAAAATCCATCCCCCTGCTTGGCATGAAAACACACCACGGGGTGGCTGGGGGTGGTGAACCCATGCACCCCAAGGGTATTTCACGCAGCTTTTGAAGCAGATTTCTCAGAGACGTACAGCTGCTGGCTTCCCGGGGAGAAACGCAGCCCGTGGCGCGGCACCCGCGGGTGCGGCTGCAGCGCGGCCATGGCCGCTAGGTGGCAGCGCGGGGCCGCGCTCAGCCCCGGCGCCCGTGACGCAGGAGCGGCCGCGTAATTAGCAAAAATGCTTTGAAAACATGTTCTCCTTCCTTCCTAATGCCTTTGAACCGGTTTGGTATTAAAAAAAAAAAAAAAAAAAAGAAAAGAAAGTTGTCCTCTTTCCGCTTCCTCCCTTTTTGATTTTCAGAATTTGGTAGCCAAACAACCTCGCAGCCATGGCGTTTTCTGTGCGCCGGCTATGATGTCAGAGCAAACGCCATGTTAACACAGCTCAGATTTTTCTTTTACTCAGACTATCCTATTCCATAAAACTTTCAGCATCAAGCACGAAGCAGAAGAGTTAAGCAGACACAGCAATCCTACCTGAACATATTTCCTGAAAAATATAGGCACGCGTTATTCTTTTTTGATTTGGTGTAATAATCTGTTATCTTTTGTCATGCATGTTACAATGATTTCATGCATGAGTGGAAAGGATGGATGATTTATTAGGAGAGCTGTATTCATCCTGCCGAGCAGGCTTGTGTTTGAAATTGATATATACTTAAAGAAATACAATATCTCAGGTCAGAGTTATGAGAATACATTCCTGGTTGTAGCTTCATTAAAGGTTTTCTTTTAAGAAAATATGAGGAAAAGAAATCTTAGTTGTTGCTCAGTTTTGCATTCTACATAAAAGATTACACTAATGAATGATTTAATCAGAATCATTTTCTACAGCTTCTGTTCCTGCCTTTGTATTGATTTCCATTATTCATCCATAATTGTGGTACAGAATGTTACAAAATGAGATTTGGTTTTGAAACATTGCTTGTAACTGGCTACCCTTCAAAGTTTGAAAACTGAGGCATCAGTTTAATTACATCAGTCTGTCACCGAGCATTTTTTTGAAATATTTTTAGTAGGACTTAAAAACCCCATTAAAATATGATTATATTGTGAGGCCTATAGTTCTGCTCTAATTAACATCTCCTTGCAGTAATGATAAATCACCATTCAATATAGTGGTATGGATATTTTAAAATTGTAAGCCTTGAGTAATTTGAATGTTGCTGCCAAGATACAGCCACCCATATTAATGGAAAGTTGATTAATGACACTTTCTCTGAATAGAGTGGTGAAAGTAGGAGAAAACCTCTGTGAATTAATGAGATGGCCTCTCTTCCTTCAAGTAAGCCATGTGATGCCGAAGTCAAAGGTTTTGTTTAGAGACTGGTCAAGTCATGGTGGTGGTTTACTTCTAAACAGAAGGTCAGTGGTAGATGATAAGACTTAATGTACTAAAATTCTATTTCTTCTTTTACTTCTTTTTTATAGTGTGAGCTTTACTATGAACAGTAAGCTGACATGGAAAGGCTGGATCACTGTTATGACCCACCCATCCTATACAGTTAGATTTTCTCTATGGGTGATAGGAAACCCACTGTCCTTGTGTCTACTGTTCTGAAATACAGCCACTGAGCTGAGAAGACAATGCATTCGCAGCTCTTGCATGCTTTCATTATTTTACATTTGACCATGGATGCTTGTTGATTTTTTTTAAAAGGGGGCTTGAAATCTTAGTTATTTCTACTAAGTCAAACCCAAAGATATTTTCACTTAAAAAATGGAATTTAAAAACTAATATCACCAGTCTGGCTGTTCCCAACATGTAAAGATATGGAATAAAAACTTTACTTCACTGAAATGAAAAAATCCCTTTGATATGCTCTGCACTGATCATTGCTATTTAGGAAAGAGACCTTATGGTTATAATAGATATTTCTAGGAAAACATCAGTTCAGTGCTCAGAAGCTGTGAAGAAGCAAATCGAGTGTTGAAAATTATTAGAGAAGAAATAGAGAATAAAACAGAGAACATCATTGAAACACTCTAAAAATCCATGGGGAGCTCACATTTTGAATAACAGGTATAATTCTGGTCATCCCATTGCGAAGACTATATACTAGAACTGGAACAGCTACAGAAAAAAAGCAGCAAGGATGATCAAAATTATGCAATGTTTTCCATGAAAAGGATCAACAAGCATGCTTTACCTCTCGAGCCTGAAAAGATGTGAGGGAGGACTGATAAAGTACTGTTAAATCACGAACAGCATTGAAGAGGCAAGTAGAGAGCAACAGATCAATGTCTTACAGTACAAAAACTAGGAGTATAAATAAAACAATACAATACAGGTTCAAAATAAATAAAAGTATAAGACTTCTTCAGATAACACTTGCTCAAACTGTAGAATGCCTTGCCATAAGGTATTATGTATGCTAAAAGTTGAGATGGGTTGAAAAAGCATTTGGATAGTTTCTTGAAACAAAAAAAGACACTGAGTGGTCTTAAGTCTGTGGATCCCTGTGATTTCATATAGAGCTTTGTTTGTGTGTAACATTACTGTTTGAGGCTCATCACATTCATTTCAGTGCAGTGCATTCAAATGCAGTTCATTGCAAACCAAGCCACAGAAATTTTAATAACTGTGGCCAGATCAGGTTCTGCCAGGAGGAGGTCCAATCTCATGGCTGGCCATAAATGAAAGAAGATGGTTTTGGTGATTTTTGTCATATGGTGTAATGAGAAATGCAGAAAGATGCTGAGGCTGCCTGCCATGTTAAGAAATGAGAAGTGAGAGCAGCTGTCCCTCAAGCAAAAATTTTATTACAGTGTTGGTTACTTGTCCAAAATGTTTTCCTCTGCCTATCAATATTACTTTTATTGTACCCAAGTTTAGTTCAGCTGGTTGTTCCTAGTCGGAGCACTAATCCCTCTTAGGTTCCTGGACAACTGGAGAGGGGTAGTTCATTGCAATTTATTTTATTGGGTGGCAATAAGTAGAAAGTTAGTCTACTGAAAGGGAAAGTGTATTTCTGTCTATTGAGTACGACAGGCTCCCCAAAGAAGTTGCAAAGATATGTTAAACTGAATGAGAAGATAGAAAGAGTTTTTAGCTTTCTATGTATGAAAATTTTACTGAATCCTTGGCATTTCCAGTCCATCACTTTGGAACTTGTATCTATCATTCCCCTCTGTAAAACTGACAGGCAGCAGTGAATTTTAGATTTTTAAGATTTTTATCATCGTCTTCTTTTTTATGTCCTGTGGAAGAGCCTTATTTAATTGTGAGTCCTTTAGGTTTTACTGGTCTCTAAATATCTAGGGTATCTAATATAATTACAAAACAATAGTATATATTGTGAAGTACTTTTTACACTTTCATTATAAACAACCTAACAATAATCTCTGGGAGGCTATTTTTCCTCTTTCTACCTTTCAGAAGCATCAGCTTCAGATAAGCAGAAGGACAACTACAAATCCTTAAATTGCTATAAACTTATTTCCTTGGGTTATGTTTACCTCCCTTGGTGCACCAAAAGTGCTGAACTCAAGTGAGTTTTTAATTTAGCAGAGTTAATAATTATCAGTTCAGTGTGACTCTCATAATACCGCTGGCTCTAAAGGTGTCTAACTGACCTATTGATTTCCTTGGCATTTTGTGGCTTGTTCTGATATGAGCACAGATTTTTGTGAAGTCATCTTGGTGCAATGACAAACAGTCAATACGCTCTGCCAGCACTCTGTTATTGAAACCTTTTACCTAGTTGTTAGATAGTAGTGCCTGGAAAGGTACTGATTGAGCCGTGCTGCTGGTTTATACTGAAGGCTTTTCAAGGAGCTCCTCGCTCCGCTGTGAATGCTTCAGTTCACTGTACATTCCTTCTTTGCTTAGCCTTGTTCTTCCCATTAAATTAGGCATTAAATATAAATCTGCATCCAGATACAACACAAAGACAATGCTGTACTTATAGCAGATGGCAACCCAGAGAGATGATGTAATGTTTTCGGACTGTCTCTGCTCCCTGGAGCGAGACAGGTTGGAATACCCCCTGTGTCAAAGACCTGTCCCTCTGTGAGATATAAACACAGGTTACCTTAGCCTAAGACTGGTGGCAAGCAGTGCTGCACATGCTGGCAGAGCTCCTTTCTATTCTTTAAAGAGAAATAAATAAATAGCTCCCCAAATTCTCAAAGGCACCCTATGCAGTCGTCTCCTGATGTGAGAAAGCGTACACTGCTGGTTTGTCCTTTTGCAGAGCCCAGCTCTGCTGTCCTGTCAGAATACTCTTCTATGAAGGGTGATCTCTTTTGCCTGACACTTCCCTCGAATCTGGACAAAACCTTTTGCTATTTAATCTTTACCAGTGTCAGATGGGTCTCGCGCCTGGTGCTGGCTCGGTATTGTCTTACCTCATCTCCCTCACTACCCGTTCTCCTCAACCTGTGTCTGCCAGGAAATCAGGAACCGTGCACCCCTCTCCATTTCTGTTTGTTGAAATAAGTGATAGGAAACGTTATTTGAATTCCTCACAGTACACATGCCAAAATATGCTATCACCAAATCTTTTAGTCCGTACTACGCAAAAGATCTAATCATACAGGAGGGCTGGGACATGTCTGCAGATGAGTGTCAAAGACAAGGTGACACTGGGTCTTCTCGCATCTGTTAGCATTTGGTGAATGAAAAGCTGGACATGATTCGGCAATGCAGTTTTGCAGCCAAGAATGCCAACTGTATCCTGGGCTCCAGGGAAAGAAGCATGACCAGCAGGTCAAGGAAAGTTTCTCCCCCTCTGTTCTACTCTGCTGAGACTCCACCTGGAGTACTTCATCCGGCTCTAGGGCCCCCAACATAAGAAGGGCATGGACGTCTTGGAGCGGGTCCAGAGGAGGGCCACAAAAATGGCCAGAGGGATGGAACACCTCTGCTATGAGGAAAGGCTGAAAGAGTTGGGGGTTTTCAGCCTAGAGGAGAGAAGACTCCAGGGAGAACTTATAGCAGTCTTTCAGTATTTAAAGGGGGTGTATAATAAAGATGGAGACAAACTTTTCAACAGAGTCTGTTGCGCTAGGACAAAGGGTAATGTTTTTAAACTAAAAAAGGGTAGATTCAGTCTAGATATAAGGAAGAAATTTTTTACAATGAGGGTGGTGAAACACTGGAACAGGTTGCCTGGAGAGGTGGTAGATGCCTCATCCCTGGAAACATTCAAGGTCAGGTCAGATGGGGCTCTGAGCAACCTGCTCTAGATGTCCCTGCTTAGTGCATGGGGGTTGGACTAGATGACCTTTAAAGGTCTTGTCCAACCCAAAATATTCTATGATTCTATGAAATCCCCTGCAACACCTCTGCCCTTCAGCTGCTGATCTCATATGCACAAGAGCTCTGCTTTGGCCTCTTGTACAGGTAAAGGAAGAGAGGGGCTAGGGAGAAGGATGAACAAATACTGTACAAATATCCTCAGTCCCTTCTCTGACACTATGTATGTGGCCCCGTCTCTGGGAATCAGAAAGCAGAGAGGTGTGGGGCAGTGATGTGCAGGGCCAGACTCAGCCATGCAGAGTGCTTCAGGGCAGTGTGCAGCACTGCTGTTACCAATCCTGCAGTAGAAACATCACCTAATAATGCAGATGTTGTTTGGTATTTTACACTACAAAGATGTTTGTGTGCTATGCATTGCTACTCCAAGGCAGGTGTCCTGCATGGGGTGAATGAAACTTCAGCTTTTGCTCTATTTCCTTTCATTGTTGAATAAGACAATAAACAGCGGTTGAAAGGCTACAAGACCATCTCATCCCTCTATCCAATTATGAAAACAGCCATATTTATATTATTCCCTGTATTTTCTCGTAAACTCTGTGAACATGAAATACCCTACTTCTTTCCCATGTCTGAAAGGTGTAAAACTGGCAGGCAGAAATTCAATCAAATGCTCTTTGAGGGAAGCAGATAAAAATTGATTCCCCCTTTAGGATACCTGTAAACTGAAAGCCTATTGCAGAAGAATAAAAACTTCCAAAATAGATTCCAGACACCCATTCATGCGTATGAGTCTGAGTTTCTTACCATTAAGGACCATAAGGAATGTAAGGAAACAATAAGGAAAGTTAACATAAGTTGCCTGACAATATGAAGTAAATTGAAGAGGATTAAAACTACACAGATGCGTGCACTCAGGAGTAAACTATCCCGAGATCACTCCAGCTTCCTGTTACCTCACACTTGAATTCATCCCCAAGATATTTAAAGCACTTAAACACATACATGTGGAAATAAAATCCTTAGCTGAATTGCCTTAATTTTCCTGAATGATTCCATGTACAGATGATCTTACAGTAAAATTGTTTAGGATTTATTCAGGAAATCACACCGAGGTATAAATTCTGTTCTGCACTTGCTCACAAGATTTCTGTTCTTTAAAATTCCTCCCTAGCCTAACAAACACCAGCTGAAATGAGGAGAGCCTGTCACTGAGATGATAAGGCTGACAGACAACTTAATTATCTTGACCAAGGAGAATTTGCTTGTTTAGACAATCAGAAGAGAGGAAGCCAGCTTACTTTTAGTACACCAGCAATAATTATGTATATTATAATACCCAGTCAGGATACAGTACTTTCCAGTCACTGTCTGTAGGAAAATGGATGTTGGGAATTGTGTTAGAAATAAATGTTATGAAATGAGTTCTCTGGAACAAGTAAACGTTTCATATTGTGGAGATGATAAGCTGTATAGAACTGTCTGAACCATTGAAACAAAGCGGCCTGTCTGTTTGCGTGGAAAGCGAATGACGACCAGGTGCGTCTCAGCTGGAAAGTCAGAGCACGAGCATAGCCTACTGGATTCTAGTAAAATTGCATTAGCAGTAATTGCTTCTGAAAGGAGCTTTGCTGCTTAAGCTCTTATATGAAATGAAAAATTTTCCCTCCTTGAATCTTTTGCATGTTGTCCTAATGGAAAATCAAAAAGAAACGATTGATCTCCTAATTAGTGAGTTCCAAAAGATGCTGCTAACACTCCACACTGCATCCTGAATTAAATCAAAATGAATTTGTTATTTTATTGCTTATTTTGAGAAACACGATGAGTTATGTATCTCCCTATAGTCCGTGAAGTTAAAAGCTTGTTCAGTTTTGTGTATTAATAAGTGAGAGTAATATAGTCATCCACATACAGATATTCTGGACGGGACAGAAGGAAGCCAGACAAATACGTATTTTAAGCTGGTTCATTAAGGGGATTAAAATTACTAAAGAAACTCCAGCTCTGTTAGGTGGCTTTAGTTAAAACTAAATTCAGAGTCTGTATGTGAGCAAGAGCTATGAAATATGGTAACGATAGCTCAGAAGTCAGCTTTTTTTTTTTTTTTTTGCTTTCATAGCACTCCTTTGTTCACTAAGTATGATTTCTAGTCCTTCTAGCTTTGGTAGCTCTTAGTTCTTTCCTAGAGCAAAACTTGCATCACTCATAAAGAAAGCTTCATCTTAGCAGGGAATGGATCTGCCACTGCATGACAGGCTTCTGAAAAGTGAGGGCTGCTTCATCTTGCCACCATGGCATTGTATACCTCTCTAATACCTCACAGTAACTCCTTGCTTTTCTTTAAACAGAGTTCACAAAGCCCATTTAGTCTTTATTGTTTGGCCTTGCACGTCTGCAAATCTGTGTCACATCTCACCTACCATCGAATGAAAATAGTAGCTTCTCCGGAAGCAGATGGGGCAGTGCCTGCACAAAGAGACAGCACAGGGACAGACGGCTCAGTGTATCACACCTTAGCAGACAGGTGAACGAAAGAAGGAGACTGGAAGCCTCCTAAAAGGACTGGATGTTTAGCCAAATCTTCTGGTTTTGGGGTGCTTCTGTGAGCAGAGTCTATGAAATGTGACACATTCTCAATTAATAGTACTTTAGTCTACCAAGAGCAGCAGCTATTTTATTTTTTTTTGCAGAATACTTGCTTTAACCTTAGATCGTATAAGCATATATACAGCCTATAGATGCTAAGGGATGGAATAGCATGCTAACCAGAGGACCTTCAAAGTTGTTATCAAATCTCTCCGAGTAGATGGGAGTCTGATAACACGCTTGTTGTCTTCGGCTTGTTTCAGTTTCCTTACTTTCAATCTCGTTGCTGATCTCCAGCAGCTTCTCTGCTTGCAATTCTTATTTGACCTTTTTGTTGCAAAGTTATTGTGGAGGCTTTAAATAGTTCTTTATGAGATCTCAGTGGGTATTTCAATCTGAAATTCAGCAACAGTTCTTGTTATAATCCTAAGAATCAGCATATACAAGCTGACCTGCAGCTTAGTGTTCATTTCAGTCCCAAATGTCTATTGTCTCTCACAGTAGGTATGGAAGAGCACAGTATAAGGAAGAAAACTGTTTATTAAAACTGCTGTGAAACAAGAATTAGGGGGTTAGAGTGAAACTTCAAATTCTTACACTGAAACGTCCTTGCCATCATTTAAAACTTTTTGGCTACTGCTAGTGTTTCAATAAGAATTTGGGGTTTTGTGCCCAACAGAAGTAGTGTCATGTATTTTACTCCCATATTACTTCTAAATCAGTGCAGTTGTAGTAACTACAGTCTATGAATAGGTTTTAATTTTTCTCCTAGAAAACTACCTGAATATTGCAAATGTATTTGTGCTATCAGAGCTTGGATGAACTAATCATACCTTCAAATTACAAACCAAAACTGTTCAATTTTATTGCTGAGAAAAAAAGAGATAGATGGTGCAACTAGCACTTGCAATAAATGAAAATCTGAAGATTAGATAGTATTGTGATATTTTTCCTGATGTTGATTAGCAATTTATTTTTCCAGATGAGCTTGAGCTAGAATATTAGAATTTAGTCCACTGATTTCCGTGAATGTTTTCTTTAAAAACATTATTAATCACTGTAAGGAAGGGAAAATTAATAACAGTAATAAAAATATTTGGAAAAAGCCAAATGGAAATATATGGACCGGACTATTTTTTCTATTTTTTACAGTGATGACCATTAAAGTGAGAATTATGAGAGTATTTCTCTTTTAACAGAAAGATTCTGAAACCTCATATTCCTGCACAGCAAGAGATATAAGCTCTCTTATACAAATAATTATTGCTGTTGTCACTCTCCACATGGTCCCACTTTTATTTTTATTTTTAAATTGACACCTTTCCTTCAACTATTCATTCCATTTCATCGCTAGCTCATGTTTTTTTCTTCCCATTTATCGGGAAGAAAGAAAAGAATTATTCTCATAACCAGTAGTTAAGCTAGAGGGATTTGTATTTCTATTTTGCTCAATGTCACTTAGACAAAAGCTCACAGAAATAAAACATATTTTTGAAACATGTAGTAGATTGTTGATGTTTTGTGATATAGCAAATGTGCTTTCTTTAAGAGTCTTCAGTTACAGCAGTAGCAATGTGAATATTTCTTTGACTTAAAATGCTTCACCTCTAGCATTTTCTCCTTAAATCTTCCTGTTCATTTGACAAAATAAACAGCCTTTAATCACATTTCTAAGGCAATGATTTGCAATGACACAGTGGCAGTGAATCAGGTGCATTGCCCATCAGCTGTGAAATCTTGAATGATTTCATGCAGAATCTTGTAATAGGCCGAATTAGCTACAGCCCATTTTGCTAGTTAATTCATGCCGCTGCACTTTAAATAGCATCGGACTATTTTATGGCAGCCACACCCTTTACCTCCACTTTTTAGTTCATCCCGGAAGAGTTGTGTAACTACCATTTCCTTCACTGTTCAAAGAAATTGTCACTCCCGTGTCCATTTTAAGACACTCTGATCTGTACCTTGGTGCTAAGGAGTATGAAATAGAAACACATGCAGTGCTCTCTGTCCTTTTACCCAAACGAGATCAAGAGCATTGCTCTTGTGACTTTCTTATTTCTATCCCCAAACATGAATGACAGCTTTAAACATTATCTGATAGGACAGGCCTCATATAATCCTTAAAATCACTGTACTTTGCACTTCATTTCAATAATGATGAGAAAAGGACTCAGAAAAAGTCTTTGTTGACCATAAATTAATATGAGCTGCCCAGGTTTTGGTACAAAAATATATGGCTAGTAGCTCTGCTCAAACTGAATGGCACAAATCCCTGGGGATGTGCTTATCAAAACAGGACCATGTGTTCTGTATTATTAACTAAGGACTGTTTACTCAGATAAGTCAACACGTAGAAGAAATTCTAAAAGAACATTTTGTTCCACAAAAAGAGTTGAGCTGAAAACATATTCAAGCTTTAGCTTTCATATTGGTCAACCTTTTGTTTTTATCTTTCATACCAGCAGGGTGGTGGAAATCCCATTTCCCAGATAGCACAAGCTGGCTGAGAGAAATCATTTTCTTCATTTCATTTAATTTCTTGTGCAGAATGGGCTAAGGATATAGCCTGAAGGCACCCCAGGGTTCAATGTACTAAGATGCCAAAGCACTAAATTGAACAGGAAATTCATAATAAAAACAAATAGCAACAAAATCTATGTGAAATGCTCAGACAGTAATTCTAGTACCTCAGAGTACTCAGTGTAATCTTTCTCCTGACTGATAATAACATACATAGAAAATATATATCAGCAGCAGGGACGTGGACCCAGTTTCTATAGTCAACCAGAGGACAGTTAAAGATGATTCTGACACTCATTTCTTTATATAAGGTGCTCTTGCTACATATTCCTCTACATGGCAGATAATATTTCCCTCTCTTGGAGGATTTCTGTAATGAGAATAAATTGACAGGGCAGAGAATGAGTATCACCTTTAGCCGAGGGCCCTATTCTTTGCTTCTTTGTGCTTGGCCAAAGGGGACATAAAATACAAACACATCAGACTAGAAATCTTTTATCCACTTTTTACTTAGACGATTTGTAACCTATTTTTCAAATGTGAAAAGGAAGATACAATGTCTATGGCAATTAAGAAACCAGTCATTAATTTACTTCCCTTACAGGTTTGCATCTAATGCACTTGTATTAGAGTGTGATTTTAGATGTAGCAATAGTTAGAAGGTTTCCTCATAGATTTGGATCAAGAGATAAAATTTCAACAGCTGGAAATTAAACCTAATACTTTGGTATTATTCGATTTTGTTGTTGTTGTTGTTTCTTGGCAATGCAAGGTTTCTAGGAGGTGAGATTAGTTTTAAGGCCAAATCAGAAAGTGACCATCAAGAGGAAGTCAAAGATGGCTTCAGTGAAAAGAAGACAGTGTGTGGTTAGTTTACAGGAAGTCAGCTGGACACCTGGAAATTGTCTGGGTAACTTCTTGAAGTTCTGCAAGGAATTGGAAACAAATACGTGAAGACTGAAAGCCACTGCAATGGTGATGTTTAGAGGCTGTTCAGTAGCATCTACTCATGTGGCAGTGCACTGAACTGGTTAGCACAGATATGGAAGCCTACAAACTTGTTAGCAAGTCTAGAAAATTCATGCCTGAGTTCTGGCTTTTCCATGTTAGGGAGCCTTAGCTTGCTGACCATGGTGACTGCTAAAAGAATCAGTTTAATATATTCGTAGGGTTTATTAGAAACCCAATATTTTTTACAAGAGTTTTGTTAAATAATTTACATCTTTAGATTCATAAATTATGAAAGTGATGAAAGCAAAACCTATTTTTGTTTGTACTTCTACATTTTAAGTACATGAAAAGTCTCACTGACTTACAAACTTTGCTAAATCAAACCCTTGATGTGAAGTGGGGTTGCAGTCTCAAGGCTATCCTACATACTGTCATTCAATGACTCAACAAAATTATTCACAATTTCTTAATAAAAATTAAGCACAGACATCTGTAAAGTATTTGAAACTGATTGGTATGACAGCCAGTATAGATGTTACTACAGTATGTGCATAGATGATACTAACAGCTTAGTACAGACATGGCCTTGTAGTAAATCATAACATGAGCTATCTCCTGGAACTGTACCAATGCACATGTGCCCCCGTGTCCCTCCTGCAACATTGAAAAGGGTTTGTCTGCGGAAACAAGATGTGTTGCATATGCAAGACATTGTTTCAGCAGTTTCCTGCCAGGGCTCCTGCTTATCCCTTCAGTATTAAACACATAAATATCATAGTGAAAATACAGTGAGAACATGGAGGAAAGCAGCCTTACTTCTGAATTTCCTTCCATAATATCCCTAAATTCTTTCACACGGTTTTATCTGAAGCCTGCTTTTGTTACTTTGTAGCTTTTTGGGAGATCCTTAGGTCCATTCTGGATTTTTGCTTTCTGAATGATGTCCTATCTTATTTCAGAGAAAGTGTAGAAGACCAGCTTCACTAAAACACCTATTGATGCCTTGAAGAATAAAACTATAAGTAACATGAAATCATGAGGTTCTTACCACCTTTTTTTACTATTTTCTACACAGTCCATCAGTGCTATTGTATCACTAGGTACTGATCAATTTTTTCTTCCACATGGAATATGTATTTCAACCAACCCTGGAAATGAGTATCTCTCTTTGTTTCTCTCAAATTTTGTTCCTTGATGTTTAATTATCCAGTGAGTTATACCTTACTGCCCTAATTGCCATTGTTGAAAACACATCAATCAGCTAGGCAACTCCCACATACTTTCTTGAGAACACAGAAGATTTTCAAGGGGCTTCTATGGCACTCTGTGCTGCAGATTAGCTGGCTCCTTATCTGCTCCCTCTAATGGCAATTTTAAAGTTTCTTTTCCTATCAATCAACCTCATACATGTCATAATTATGAGAAATTTGCTTTGAAACTGCTTTGAAAACTAAGTTAAACTACAGAAAGACAGCTTTTAAATTTTCTTGCGCTATCATCTTTCTTTTTCTTCTATTTATTCTTTCTTTTATCTTCTTTTTTTTTTTTTAAGGAATACTGCTGTTCACAACACAGTTTCCTCCCACCACAGTCAGCCTGCATAAAGCACGCTACATCCACATTGCTTTGTTTTGCAGCTTAAGTTAATGCCACATAATTTCAAGTAAATTATTTCCAAGAGTCTTCAAAACTTTTAAAATTCAAACCTCATTAGACCCCACAGAAGTTTTGATAGAAGTGAAACATCATTGCCAGATGATCACCCTACTCATAACACAGTTGTTACTGGACAAGGGAGCACCAGAGTGTGTGTTCATCCAGAGGTCACCTCAGAGAGTAGCCAGGAAAAGTATTCACTGTTCAAGGGCAAAAACACATTTCTGTGTGGAATTCTAAAAGCAACCAAAGCTAACAATAATAGTGCAGAAAACCTCTCCCTTTGTGTCTTTGGAATTCTGAGTGAAGATGGAAATTTGAGGTTGCCCTAGAAATTCCACTGAGGAGGACCTATGCCATCTAGTACATTTAAACTAGCATAATTTCTTTTTCTATGTTAAGCTTTTTTTTTTTCTATGAGGTGGCCTTGTATCTTTACACATCAGAAGAAGGTACTGACCTAAACTCAGTTCTACGGTGCTGGGATGAAATAATAGATACTGTCTTCTAAGGTAAAGGCTGTGTAGGTGGGAGAAAGTAAAGACCAGAAGAGCTAAAGAAGAGCCTCTCACATGCAAAAGTATCACACCTTGTCTCTCGGGAGAATGAACAGCAGTGGCAAAGAACAGAAGAACCTGCAAGTGGTTTCCAAGTAACTAATTTAGTACCAAGCTATGAGCTTGCCAGCAGTCTCTGTGGAACTGGACTAAACCCCTTGTAGAACAGGTTTGCTGCTTACTCAGGGAACTGTGCCTATGAGGCACAATATTCTGCACCTAGGACCTTGCAAATGAAAAATATTTTTCACTCTTGAAATGTGTCATTTCACTTGTAGGTAGATTTAGCCTCATGTTTTTTTCTCTACTGCAGACATATTGAGTATCTTTTAAAATTACTATGCCAGTTTTCCCACCAGAAAAAAAAATTGGTGTTAAAATATCAGACTTGAACAAAGAATAATGGTTCCATTTTGTACAACCTTCTGTGGAATTTGAATGTATTTTATTCTATACTGGCATGCAAACAAAAGCTTTTGGATGAATTTTCTATCACTGGAATGTTATTGAATTATCACTTTTCAAACTGACACATAAATTCCTACTTCATTATTGGGATGGGAGGTGATGGCTGGGACACTGTCCAAAGGTCCCAGTTCAAATCCCCCTTACACCTGGTTTCCCAATACTTACAATGCTGGAGAATTTATCACTTCATTTCTCCCCTCCCAGTATGATCTCTCTCAAAAAGTCATGACTTTAACTGAAGTATTTTTAGCTTTGACATAATAGTATATTTCACCAAATTAAAATTTCACTGAACATGTTTCAACCAGCTCTAGGAGATATAATCATACTGATTAACACTCTTGAGGTGCTTTGAACTGTTTAAAACTTTTGGATAGTGTTGAAAAACAACAGATTTTTGGCTAAAACTTGGAAATATACTTCCTATTTTGTACGCATAAATCTTTGCTCTACAGTAGGATGAGATGCAATTGTATAGTGATTAAGCAGTGACTTTTTTATCATGATTTTGTTAAATAATAAAATCAATGGTGCCAAAAATGTTGAAGTGAACCTTTGAAATACTCCATTGGCTTATGCAAAGGTAAAAACATAGTGATGCTATTCATTCTGACTTGGTCAACTCTAAGTTTATGTCTCATTTGTCTGAGTGTTATATGGATGACTAACCATTAAGTATGCTAAATGATTAATACTAGATATGGGTTATCTATTAATTAGAGTTCCAGAGGTACTGGAGGTTAAGAATGGGCAATGAGGAATATTATAGTCTTTAAGGCTCCTTTCTCTTCTTTCAATAGACTCTACCCCAACACCAGAGTCTGGCATTCAGATCTATTCAAGATCAGGTCTGGAAACTCTTTTTACTCTTCAATCACACCTACAAGCTTCAGGGGACCTGAAGGATAAATTGCACTCTAAATGTCATGCCAAGGAAGGAGGACATAAAATTCGGCTTGGCGTGGGGCTAAAGATGCTTCCTGGCTGAAACCTTCCACTTGCCTCAGAAATGCATCTTGTCTTATGACCCACATGGTACATCTCATTTACATTGTCGGTGGGTCCAGTCTCACCAAGTAGGCATGTTATTCCTAGTTACACAGTAGTTTATAAGTCCTGTGTACCTGTAAATTGGGAAATAATGAAATTAGGGTTTACATTGTCAAGATCATGGAATGAAGCCATCCAATTTCCAGCCAAGTGAATGGTGAGGGGGGAGAAATTCCAAAGCCAGATTTGGAAACCAAAATCTGCTTCACTTACACAGAATCATGTACCAAAATACCCAGCAAATTTCAATTCTTTCCCAGTGCTTCATTCAAGATACTGATTTCCATTATATAGTATTTCTACATGCAAAGTAGAAGGTCAAATTTCAAAGCTTGTTCTAATGTTTTTTGATTTTTATACTATGTTTCTTCATTTCTGTGGGCCTAAGCCTTCAAACTTATCCCCTAACCAAACCATGGACCTCTTGGCAACCTCCCATGAACAAGTTATACTGTTTTCTATGATCACAGCTTGAAGTAGTATCAAAAAGGTAAGAGAACAACCAGCTGTGCTAGGCAAACCGAGATGCCTTCTAACAGGCAGACTGAGTAGTAGGTGGCAGATGGTGGCAGATGGAAACCCATGAAGAACTAAAGGGCCGAGGAGCAGAAATATAATACCTCCTTAACTAGGGTCATGGCTGCGGATAAGCAGCCCTTGTTCCATTCCAGTGGAACTAGTTTAACTCAGCTAACTGTTGCCAAACAGCATCTGGTTACCATTGTGCTGAAATGAGCCTGCAGTGCCCCTGAGACCTCCTGTGTGACGCTAAGTTCCAGTTGAAAAATTAAGGAGCATCCCAGCACCAGGCAGTACTTCTACGGCTGCAATTACAAACGTGTGCCTTGCAGCTCAGTGAAGGCATCTTTGTCTGATGAGAAGGATATGTGAAAATCTGTAGCAATCTAAGAACTCGGTAGCCTGAGGCTGTTTCTTAAACTATGTGGACATGGAAGGAGCCGGCCTCTAGTATTTAGACACAGAGACATAAGGATCAGAGGCTTTCTAAGGTATGGCCATGGACTTGGGTCTGGGCCAAATGTACAATGTAGTCATGACCCACAGGCTTCCCAAGATTGCAAACAGAGTGAGGAAATTATCCTACCCCACCTTATTGAACATGAAACGCAAGACATCGCACCAGACTCATCAAACCAGAAAACATATTGGAAGGATTATTTTTCCCCGTTAGAAGCATGAATCATTCATATTGAACCACATTTACAGTCTTCTCAGATTGTTAACATCACTTACTGCTAATTAGGTAAGGATGAAAAATGAGTTTGTAACAGCCTTAAAATAAAATAGCATGTGAACATGTTTGCTGAGTCCTCAACAATCACACAGAAAGAGAAACAGTGAGGTGACATGGATCAAGCTGAAAGTATGTTAGTTCCTGGCCAAACCAGCATATGCCCCATGTTTACTTGACAAATTAGCACACATGCTTATATATAAAAAAAAAATCAATTCCAAGCGAGTCATACTGAATCTGATCTGTGTTCACTGAGCAATAAATTTGTCAGGGAAACTACCCAAAACCTGACCAAATACCGCTACTAATCCAAGTTACCAATTTCTTTCAGGTGAAGTTGAAGGGATATGAGTAGGAAATGTAAGATTTCTTGGAGCCAATGGAGACTGAGAAAAATATGTCTCAAAGCCTGTAAATATGTATTAAATTTATTATCCATAGGTAGTGACTATGAATCTTTTTGCTGAGATGAAATCCCAAGTGATTTTCAATAGGTTAGGTTTTTAATTGTTGAAGGCAAAAAGCTTTAGTCCTGCTGTACACAGGAATTATGTGAAACAGACTCTATACCAAGGGCTGTGTCCCAAGGTGTGCTACGTCCTAAGATATACTGATGCAGTCTTCATAGAAGCACTTTTTAAAATCGCATTGTAGGAACTTACAAATAAAAAAAAAGAGTTATATATTACAGTAGTGTAACACAGAACAGCAATTAATATTTTAGTCAGATACATTTTACATAAACTTGTAGTTTATTGAGGCAAAGATATTGCTGGGGGTTTTATTATTATTATATGATAACGGTGTATGTCAGAAAACACTAACCAGCAACTGCATGGTACCACAAATTAAATGTGAAAAATAACAATGCGATCAAGAAAAATCCTACTAGATTTGGAATATTTTTCTATAGTTTAAAGGAAATTCAGTCCTATGCCATGATAACATCCAAGTCTGGCCATACCAGACCTGCTATAAACTGGCTTACCCACCATGATCTGTGAAAACTGAACACTGGACTGGGTTTTGGAATGCAGAGAGAAATATGCCACACCTACAAACTCAAGGTCAAAAGGGCTAAGCTTTTAGGGAGGAAAGGCTTTTGTTTATTTGGTTTTTTTTCACAGAAGTAACTTCTTGGAAAAGCAAGTAAATGGTGTTGAATCAGATTTTTTCTGGAGTGACCAATACTGTCTCATAGCCCATCACTGATAAGTCTGTGGTGATTATCAGGATTAATGGTACTAGAAGACTGCATCCAAGAGTATCAGTCGCAACATGGCTTCCATTTGAGGCTATTTATTATAGACAGTACAGTTCGGTGGTTTAAATGCCCACTGCACATATAGTCAGCAAGTTCACGCCACCTGGATGTGAGAATGTGTGATGGGCCCCTTCTCTGCCAGTTCAGAGATTACATGAGTCGTTCCCACCTCTAGCCTCAGGATCTCAACTCTTTAATGTAAGTTATAACAGTTCACACTCAGCTCTACTGATCCTTGTTTCAGTCCGCAGTATGTCAATCAAGATGGTGGGTGTCAGTTTTCCTATTACTGTGTTTTACGTAATGTTGTTAGATCAGTTCAAGGCTGGTCTCGATGTGTTGGGGTATCTTCAGATTTCAGATAACAAGTAATAAAATATTTCTCATATTTAAACTATTGAATTAGTTCCCTTTGTCACATTTTATATCTTTTAAAATATTTAACCCTCTTCAAATTCCTGCCTTATCTGAAGTTTTTCTCCTTATCTCCCAATCGAACAATGCTAGACAGCTCTGAACAGAGGCATGCCACTATGCTACATTTCTTTGCCTGAAACTATTTTAACTGTCCTGTTATTATATAATTATTGTTCATTTTTTAAGGAAAGAAAGAGATATTGTTTGCTCAAAAATGAATGCTGCAGAAACATTCCCAGAAAAAAAAAATTTCTCTGTCTTCCCACAATAGACTTGCCCTGGTTTTGCTGGAATAGAATCATAGAATCAATTTTCTATTCGGGAAAGCTGTGTTTTTGAGAAGACTGCAGCACCTGATCCGGTGGGAACAAAGTTGATAAGACACTTTGGTTTGGTTCACGGCCAGCCATGGTATGCAGGTTTCCACAGCGATCAAAGCCTTCAGAATTTTGAGTAAGCCAGGTGCTAAAGTTCAGAGGAGTGAAAGCCAGGGCAGCTGACCCAGGCTGGCCAACGGCAGTATTCCATACCATAAACATCACCCTCCCTATAAATTGTAAAGTTTGCTGGCGATGGCCCCTCTCCTTCTCTCCTCTTTTCCTCCTCAATGGTGGCTGTCCCTGGAGTTTCTCACCAGCCCTTCTGATCCCAAGGCCACTCTCCTCTTTGCTGTGATTGTCACGTTTTTGCTGGAGCTGTGGTGCTCGCAGGGTTTGGCATCTGGCACTAACTGCTGGGAGCATGCAGGTCCCCACCACTGTATGGGCTGAGTATAACTTTGTACATTTTATATTATTACTGGCATTGATCTTAGTTTTTTATTACTATTTTGTAAGATCTGTTTCTATTTCAACCCATGGGTCTTCTTTCCTTTGCCCGATTCCCCCTTCCCAGGTGGGGAGGGGTCATTGGGTGGTAGAACAGCTGGCTGAATAATGACAAGACTATTCTTTTGAAAGCTATGTTAGATCAGAAAAATGCAATGCTTACCTCTCTAGAGCTTTGAGTGTCATTTTTTCCATGCTTATATCTCTAACACAATTTCTTCTCACATCTGCCCCTGGCAGCAGATTACTTCCTGCTCTGGAGACCACTGAGTGACACCTTTCAGGTTCTTATTATGTGATCAGGTGTCAGCTTGCTCATAACAGCCAGAAAGACACTGCTGGTGTTACTATATGAACAATAACGTTTAGCTATGAGGACTGTCTTGGGTGAAGTAGTGCATGTTCCTACACTTCTAACAGTCTCTGCCAGCGAGTCTAACACGTACCAATGAGAATAACAAAAACTGGAGTTGTTTTCCAGAGCTTTACATAATCATTTTAAATTCTCCTTCTTGCATATAGTTAACTGCTATTTCCACAGGACAGTCCCATAACTGCTGAATTCAGTCCAAAGTATTATATCACTCTTATGTAAACAGCATGAATTTGTTTCTATTTCCTTTCCCTTCCCGCAAGAGCTGACTCTCCATCATTTTATACCAGAAGTCCTTTCAAATGTCAATCATAGGTTCACTGATTTGGCTGAAAAACTAGAACTGCTATGCTACTTGGTCATTCTCTCTTTCTGTATCATATTTTCTTATAGGACCATGCATACACAAGATTTGAACTTAATCAATTTTCCAAGTTGAGATGAAGTTAAAACTTCAGAGCGGAATGACTGCAGATGACAGAAAGTCAGTGGAAGACCACTCTGGTCTGTAACTTCAGTATAGTATTAGATTAAAAATACGGTAGGATACAGAGAGTTTTATTTTAAGAAAAAGAAGAAATGGAAAGTAAATTTGAATGTATTTTCTGATATCCAGGTAGTGGTTTTCTGTTCCTAATATACAGTTTTTCTTTTTAGGTAGAAACAGGCTATCTTACCAGTATTCAGAAATGGGATGGAAGACTTTGCATACTCTCACTCAGCAATTCGTTCAGTGTAGCTTTCTCTCACTCCCTCATTTGCTTGCTAATTGCTTATTTCATCAAGTCTATTAGACTGTCTTCTCAGTCCGTGGATAGAAATTTACTTCACAAAGAGTCATAGTCAATGCAAATGTTAGCACTACTCCGCTGTAGAAAGTTAATGACCCTGAAACTCTACTGGCAGATAGCATCATGTTGGTCACTAATCCACTTCTGGCAAACCCAACTGCAAAAGCTCACTGGAGTTCACCTGGTCAATTTTGACAGAAGTATAATAAAGAGAGAAGTTCCTGCCTGCTGGCAGAGATGTGAGGGCAATAACCTCTAGGTAGTGGGCAGTAACAGGGAGGCAGAAGTCTTAAAAGTCTTCAGCTAGCACAGCTAGTGCATGTAAAACTTCTGCATGCAGCTAAGTGCAAGCCCAAGTGACTTCAGTGGAGCTACTTGACTCTCATTGGTACATCTCCAATTTGACTAAGACCTGTAGTCCTTTTATTTGTATTGTAAAGTAATTAAATTACTTGTGACTACTGTAACAGTAGCATTGAAAAACAGTGATAATAATTAATCATATTAGATTAGTCATAAATAATTACTCATATCATATTCATTAGTGGGAGGGTATCAATGGGCAAATCTAAAAACCTCCAAAGTTTGTTTTGGATGAAGCTTTTATAAGAAAAGTCTTTGTTTCGAGTTTTCTAGTGTTTCCAGTTTCCACTTGACCTATTTTTCTTAACTTGCTCTCTGAACGAAAATTATTGAGATTGAGACCTGCTGCTAGAATAGCAGACCTTAAATCACATCTCTTTACTCTTTGGCTGCTGCTGCCATATGGTAACATCTATAACCAACGGGAAGAACTCTGAAGAAATCTTTTCCATAATATATCTAGCAATCACTAACAAGACTGTAGTTATTCATGATGTGGTCTATTTTGAACCACTTCTTAAGGTGAAATCACAGATCATTGATAACTGTAATACAAATATATAGAGTGTTTTCAAAGAAATGTTGGACTTGCACACTGCTTAAGGTCCATAGAAAAATGATTATTTGCTTCTCCAAGTCTGTAGTGGAGAAATCAAAGATTTTCCTTTACCTGAACCAGGTCCTACAGAATTAAATAGATTAAGTTATTAGACTTTCATTTAACTTTTTACTACAAAACATCTGCATTATAAAATGTCATCTGTCCTCTATCTTTATTGCAGAGTAATCAATAAAACCAGTATCCTGGTTTGACCCATTGCAGTGTTCCATCCCATACACATCATGCTCAGTATAAAGCTGAGGAATCAAAGGGTTACTCTCTCTCTGCTTATGGCCAGGGGCCTGAGGGCATTCATGGGCTCTAACCGCCCTGAACAGCCTCACCTGGTGCTTCCACCCACACCTGTGGCCCAGGAGCCTATTTCAGCCCAGCATGGGGCTGTTAGTATGGGGCCCTGGTGATGCTGCAGGATACTGCTTTCCAGCTCTAGCATTGGAGGACTTCTCTGCCTTTGATACTGATCTGTGCATTCCTGTATTGAGTTCCTGCGTGCTGCTGAGTACAGTCCAGGGCTTTCCTGGGCATGCCCCGCAGTGTCTGGGTGACTTATTGTCAGAAAGGCGGGAGCTCTATACCAGTTTTGTATATATTTAGTTATTATTATTTCTATTACTATTATTATTGTAGTTAGATTAAAGCTGTTTCAAATTTTCCAACCCATAAACCTCTTTCCTTTTTCTTTTTCTCATGTTTTTAGGAGGGAGGGGTTTAACAAAGAGCATTTGTTGTCTGTTTAATAGCCAGCCTATCTTTAAATTGTGACAAAGAGCAAGATTATTTTTTTTCTGTAAACTTCGCTGAATGCATTCATGGAGATGAGCATTTACTTTTTTTAAATGTGACTTCTCCAGCTTGGTTGCTAGGCAGTCATTTTTTTTTCAGGACAGTGATTTAAATTAATTATAGGAAGAGAACACAGGGTCTTGAGATGAATAGTTAAAAATGCTGCTGCTAAGAAAGCTAATAAACCAAAGAGAAGTGATAGGCTTGGTGGGGGAACGATAAGAGATGTAGCTGTATGGCCTGTATTAGTCAGACTAGTTGTAAGTAGTGGTCTTTTCTGACCCAAAATCAGAAATGGTTCAGTGAGAATTTTGGTAGTAGCGTTGAGCAAAATACAACTCCATGTGTTCTCAAAACAAAAAGGGTGAAGATTTATCACCAAAACAAGGTTTTGCAATTGGCTGCACTCTCTAAACTTGCTCCAGCAAACAGTTCAGTGGAAGTTGGTCAACCTTCTGGAAGCTTGGCTAAAGATCAGTTTAAAGCCACTATTTGTTTGACACACAGAAAAAAAATCACATACCTAATCAAAGACTTCTGTGTTTCCCTTTATATTAAACTAAAAGCAGGGCCCCAATTCAACAGAGTACTGAAGCACTCTCATATCAACACTTGATGCCGATTCAGGTAAGAATAGGATTAATTGCCTATGGAAGCAAGCCTTAATGTTCAGACCTAGCAGTCCATGCTTCACATTTGATGTTTGACAAAAGAACAAAGCAAACTAAAAAGCCTGAAAATAAACTTTGAGTATTTTCTCACACCCTGTTTCCAGTAGACATCCCTGCTCCTTCCCTCTAGTCCTCCAGTCCTATCCAGAGCAATTACTGTATCCTGTGGCCTGCTTAGAAATGCACAGATTCATTGTGTCTAATGTAGAGGATATGGTGGAGACAAATAATCTGAACTAATCAAAACAGGGGGCTAGAGACAGTGGTATAGAGGTAGAGATAACACTTCCCTTTGAGAAGAGCCTTGCAGCCTCTAACCATTAACATTCATTCTTTCTCTCCTCCCACATCCTTGGCTTCCTCTGCAGCTAGCAGGGTTTCAGTGACCTGGAAGGCCATGGATATTTTCTGCTGGAGTGAGCCCAAAGTTTTGAAATATATTTATGCAGGGGTATCAATCATGTAATTCAATAGAAGTCAAATACCTTGCAATTTTTTTCTTCCTTTTTTGACATTTCTATTTAATTGAAAGAATATGTTTGCTAAATTTGCTAAATCACTCTTTCCAATGTACAGTACTGTTACAGTATTATGGCCATCTGTATTTGTATGTATTCCATACAAACGAATGTCAAGTTCATAGAGTTAAACTCTAATGTAAATGCCAGAGTTTAGATCCAATGAATAATCCAGCGTATCTAGGCAACATGTTTGTCGTGAATTATCTGATCACACAGTATTTTTCAAACAGTACTATATTGTGTTGTACAATATAGTACATTGTTCTACATCGTTGTATGAAAATGTACTGTTTTAAAAATTTTATTCTGTTCTTTCTTTCCAAATCTTTCCAAAACTTACTTATTAGTTCATAATACACTAATTACCGGAACCTATGTATTGGCTGAGGCCAACATTTTCAAAACTGGATTAGTGAAATGACCCTGTTATGTAGGCAGTGCCTTATTTTTGAAGACCTAAGCTTCTACAGCTGTCACAGGAATATTTTTTCTACCTTAGTGCAATAGGCGATGAACTTCAGGGTATGCTTAAGTGTTAGACATCAGTCTTGCAATGACTTACCATATGAGTTGTCATGCTGAATGTTATTGCACCCAATGCCCATAAATTTTTTTCACATTTGAAATCCATGGGTACATTATCTGCAGTTTTACTAAAAAAATATCCAGAGCTACTTTAACCTAACAATTGTATTTCTAACTCTACTTTGGGGAAGATATTCTGCGACAGGTCTTATATTCTGATTACTACTCAAGTTTGAAGCAGGAAAATTTAAGGATTGCCTTTAAAGAAATTAAAGTATTACCTTCCTATGGGAATAAATGTGAATGCAGGAGTAGTTACGGAGTACTTTTAAAGAATCAGAGGTACGGAATGAAAATCTACCTTTTATGCCGTTCTCCCCTCATTTAATTCAGATGAATGAAAGTCTGGTTTGTACAACTCCTTTAGTGAATTTTTATTCCAAGCTTTTAGGGGACATACGTGTACCCCACAGACATTGCTTTATGGCAGGTTCCCAGACCACAGTGGGACAAGAGCCAGATTTTAAACAATATTCATTTACATTTAGGGAGGAAATAAAAAAGGGATCTTTGCCGTTGCATAATTGGATAATGACTCAAGTACAAATGTCACACTCAATGACAGTATCAGCTTTCTAACTTCCTCTTAGCTGAGTAAATAAGCATCTCAGCACAAGAGAGAAAAATATAGAGCACACCTCATTAGGTTTCTACTCTAATCCCCTGGATGTGAAGGCAGTTGTAATGCTACTGTTTAGACATAGGGATTAAAATAAATGAAGGCTTCTGTGTATGGCTTAGACGCTGACAAAAGCCAGCAAGTTCCCAAACATATCTGAAGCAAATTAATTCTACCACTTCTTGAGTGAAAATTGTAGTATTTGTTCTGCTTCAGATTATTGCACACTTGCTTTGTAATCTTTTTGTTTGTTTCAATATAGCTTCAGATGACTGGATCAAGACAAATACAGAATAAAAAAAATGGCTTTTGGCCCAAGACTTTATGGTCTAAATATGAAAAAGTGAATCATTAAGAGCAATGAAGATGGAACTTACAATGAAACAATGGGATAGATATTAGTCAGCCTTGTAGACCATGTTCTCAGTGCTTAAGCTGCCAGGCTTTTGCAGGTATTGAGATAAAACAGGAGGGAATTGAAGCAATGAAGCTATATATTTGTGCCATAAATCTCATTTAATGATAGTTTCATCAGCAAGGAAAGACTTTTTAGAAGCCTATGCAAAAATGAAAACAATGATCATTTCCTATTAATGCTTCAATATGCATCATTTAGAGTGCCTGATGTTTTACTTCTCTGACTGGAAGAACTTTGTGATAAATATTTTAGATTGAACTGTTCTACTTAATGATGCACTTCAAGGGACAATAAGACACAACAACAATTATTTCTGTGTAAGGTTTTGTAAGGTTTTCCAGTAGTCATCAGCCGCTCTTTAAAGTTCAGTCCAGGTTAAAAGTTGTATAGCTCATTTCAGCGTTCAAAGGAAGGTGAAACCCTGTGCAAGAGCAGAAATTACTTACTCAGATGTACAATTGACTTATCTCCACCCAAATATTTCAGTGCCTGGAGGCTTACCACAGATGGGTTTTTTGGTTTTGTTTTTTTTTTTTTTTTGAACATTGTGCAGCCAATGCACTCATTAAGCTACAGGGAGAAATTATCAGTAAGTGAAAAGAAAAATCGAACTGTAGTAATGGACAAATCCTAACTGCACTTACGAGTATAGCTTGCTGGAGCCCAACTAAATTTGATTATGTAGGGCGGATCCTAACGGCACACTGGAATTCCATTAGTAACTGGACCGTTGGTGGAGTACCATGTGATTTGGTTCTGTACTTGTACACCTTTTTTCCTTGTAAGAGATTTATATAGAAATTAAACAAGTAAAAGGATGTTCAGAAATAGTTTAAGCGTTTAGTCCAGTCACTCCAGACATAAGACAAGGTGGATGTTAGAGTACCTAATCTCACAGTTATATTCAATTACATTTTTAATTAATTATTTTGTTTTCCTCATCTATTGGCTTTATTAAGAGATTTTCTAAAATGGCATGACTTTACTTTTAACTTACTAAGAGTGATTTCTCTGCTGATTTACTTTGGAGGCTTTTTTATACGGCCCGCGAAAATATGTTTCTTATTTGACTTGACTCCTTCAAAATATTTACTTTTTGTTAAACATGGTGGTAAAGGATAAGAAACAGCAGTGGTATATCATGTGGGTAGTCTCTTTTCTCTCGTTTTGTTCTCAAATATATCTGCTTTAAATGGGCCACTGCTTCTAGAATACCAATGTAAGGCTTTCTGATACATGCTTCTTAAATCTCATATGGGGTTTAAATTAGGGCTTTTTAATGTAGAAGTTAAGCATTAGCTCTGCGCAATGATAGGTTTAATTCCCTAGGGTTTAGCATGCCATACTCTTTCAGGTTTTATAAAGATGTACGTCTTAAAAATCTAGGGGGTTCTGGTAAAGTTTAAGTTGCTATATTTATATTTATTTAATGACCAGCACATCTTCTGTAAGAAAACAGCTGGAAATCAAAAGTATTTAAAAGAAAAATGACAATTTTCTGGAGTTTGTGCTAGTTTTAGAGACTGCTTAAGGAATTGATACACTGACATTGGAAGAAGGCATTGGGATGACATCCACATATATAGCCAGACTGAAAGCATGTACTGGTTCTTCCAGTTTCAGATGTGTTCCACTGACTGCTGAAAAGGGAGAAGGCTTTAAAAATATTGCTGGAATCCATTCTTTTTATCACCTTTATCCTTGTGGCTCACATGAAGCAGTGTCCCGAATCTCCTGGAATCAAAAAGTTCTCCTTCTGGTAATAGCTGCCAAAGCTACCAGGATCAATAGGAGAGAAGCAGTAACCTTGTTAGCTTCTCAAGAAAAATCAAGATACTCACATGTGCAAAAATGTAAAAATGTGTTTAAGAACTAGAATTAAAAACAAAAAATTAAGAAAATTGAGCCATCCTTCTAGCAAAGGATTATGTGAGATTGGATACACTTGCTTTCTTTTTTTTTCCCACAAGAATGAAATCACATTTTGGATACATGTTAGGTTGACAATGTACAGTGCAATGTTGCGTTTTTTTCATAGCTGCTGTTTGTATTGGCTAATTTTTCCCTCTCTGTGTTACAATTCCTGACATCATGTTGTAATTGAGGCTGTAAGTGCCAAATGCTGTAGCAGCTAGCATAACATTGTGTGTTATTGTGATATAGTGAGGGTTTGGCTGGGAATTACAGTTCCTATATTCCCTTCTAATTCTTTTGGTGCAAATTCCAGGGTCAAATTGAACAACAGTGCAGATCTAACCAACCAACAAAAGCTTTATGAATCTAAGTACGGCTTTTCCACTCATGGAAATCAGTGAAACTTCTGGAGGATATGGTACGCCACTAATTTGATTTAGGACTAAATACTCAGTGCTGTAGTATTCCTTGCCTACATGCCTGTATCCTTCATTTTATTGCTAGCTGTATGTATTGCATATCTCCTGAGAGTAAAGAATCTGCTTTCATTAGAAACGTATTTAATGTTTTCCAAAGTTCTGGGAAAGGACATACAGTCCTCTTTTTAATTGTTTTCATAGACATGATACTATTTTTTAAAATTTTAAAAATTTTCATAGACATGATATAATTTGAGGAAGTAGCATCTCCTTAAATTTTATTAGTTTAGACTTAGGATATGGAATTGAATGCTTCTATCAAAAGCTCAATGATTAACAGAAAAAAAACACTAAAAAGAAAAAAAGCCTTGCCTTTAGTCATAGCCTCCATCTTAACCTGGGAAGCCTGCAGTTTTGCAGTTCCAGCCTTGCTATTTTTAGAAGTTTGAAAATCCCTGAATAGGTAGTTTTTTCAGGCGCTTGCTCTCCAGCAGGTGCTGGTCCTCTTCCTGTCTGAAAAGGCTGTCACACCTCCATGATCTTATACTAACCTCTCATTATTTCCTCCCCTGTGCCTCATGGCTGGGCTAACATCAAGAATTACAGCCAAGAGCCTCTTTATATTCAGTTGTAACATCCATCCTCTTAGTTTGTAGACTTCCTCTCACTTTCAAAATATTCTCTCAAACAAACTATTGTTCCAAACAACATGTGCTCCCTGAATTTTGAGCATATGAGTAATGTCACTAGGTTCAGTTCAATTTCTCACGGCAGTTGCAAGGGATGGGTTAAAGGTAAAACTAGCACTGTGGACTCTTTCTATCTTCTCTGCCCAGTTCCAGCCCTTCTGAGATCCTGAGGATAAAATTTTTTAGCATTCAACATTTTCCAGCAAACAAGGAGAAAATGAATGTGTTTTCATAATTTTATGCGCTTCTTTGTGCATTCAGCTTCAGCACAGATGTCAGTTTCTCATGCTACTGTGCTATTTTTTGTACCAATTAAACTATAAAGCAAAAAGATTTTAGTTACTTTCTGGAGCTCAAAAATATATGGGGACAAACTGAAATTGCAGTGAAGGAAAAATAGTAATTTATGCCACAGTAACTTTTTTCCAGTAATAACTTAAGGTAGGTGCAGTAACTTGTATTCTGTTTTCCTTTACTTCATGTTAATTTTCTATTTTAAAAAAAATCTATTTGGAAACAAGTTAAATAAACACGTTGATCAGCCAGGAGGGTTTCAATGTTTCTGCTGACGCTGCTGGCACAGAGAGGAAAAATGATGGAAAAAAGAAATACGGCTTAACTCTTACCAAAACAGCGCAAAGTAATAAAAGTTTTCTCCAGTGCAGTGTTTAACATATACACAAGTGGGAAGGATGCTATGGCCATCAATACATGCTGTTGAGAACAGTAATTTCAGGTATCAGATACTGATTTTACATAGAAAGATGTCAGCTAAGAGTTTGTGGGAATAGAAATTATGTTCTCTAACATTTTGCTTTTTCTCCTTAGGTCTCAAAATGCTTTGAGATCACCATGGTAAAGTATAAACTAGGAACAAGATTTACTGTGTCCTGTACTAGAATACAAGTTAATACAATCTCAGTGCACTAGATCACACTTACAAGAGAAAGCTAAAATCGTAGCAGTTTCATTTATGACATGGCAAATGTCTTTACTTACGAACAGATTGACATAAATAGTCGTATTCTACTGTACAGCAGAGGGAACTATATTAGCAATGTTCACTGCTGAGCTTGCCTGCCTGAAAAACACTATAGGCTGTGTACGCTCATTTCAACGTGGCCTTCATACCTTTCTGCCTTCTGATCTGGTTTCATATCTTTCCATTGCAAAATAATCAGGTCTTGAGCTTGATGTAATTGTTAGTGAAAAATCTTCCCTCATTCAAGTAGTTTATATTAAGCTGTCAGGTTTTCAAGGAAATACTTCATATCATGGTTAGTCTGTAAGCTGTTTGGAACAGTGATTACTCCTATTTCAGTGTGCCAGAAGTTCATAGTAAGGTATTGTATCTCTGAAAACTCTATCTCTGACTTTTTGAATTAGAGAAAACACACACACACACCAAAAAAGTTTTTTCCCCCATAAGTCAGTAACAGGTTACATGAAAGTGTCCTATTCAGAAACATATTCACATATAAAAGCATTTCTGCTATCTCTTTATGATCAGAACTCCTGAACTTTGTCCCATACCCTAGCAGCTGCTTGCTAGAACAGCTCTCCATTACTGCACGGTTCTCAGGTTGCCTGTCCTGACAGCCTTACGTAAATATAGTCTTGCACTTCTCCTGTGCACTCTGCAAACCTACCAAAGACTAATAAACAGTAATCACTATTGACTTTTATAGTCATATAAACTTTCCCCCATGCTCTTCCCCTTACTAACATCAGATTATAAAGATCAATGGTCGTCTTTTGCTGGAAATGGCATTGAAAAGACCTGTTCTCAAAAGTTATGCAGCAGAGACACATGAACTGAGAAGTGTATTAACAACCTTGTTCTTGATGAATTGTTTTACAATTTCAAGAAACTCATTCTTCCATAAGTGATGTGTTTATTTTCCAGCATGTTTCCCTAGGAGAGTCACTGCCTATAATTGCATCTGTGTGTGTACCTTGTTAGCCAATGTGTATTTTAAGTCTCTAGTAAATCAGACTAAATTTGTCAGAACGGTAGGTGTTTCAAAGACGTTAAGGGTTTGAGTCAGTTGTCCATGCATAGATGCCTAGTAACACTTCCTAGGGTACCTGAAAAATCGACATGGCTTTGACAGGTATGCCACAAGACCTAAAAAAATATTGCAGCCTTTTTTTCTGCTGAGGTAGCTAGTGTCCATTTGATATATAAAATAGCACTTGATATATGTGCATGGGCAGCTTGTTAAAATCCTGCATCTCCACTGATCATCAGGGAAGATTAGGCAGTGTACAAGTGAATATTTTACTGTAAGAATCTAAGGTTTGTTAATCTTGAATAGAATCCGACACAGTTTCTATAAGTTTCACAAAAATATGTTGAACGTAGAGGGCAGGTTGAAGTTAGAGCTCTACTTAAACTAAGGCTCAGAAAATCAATGTAGTAAAAAGTGAATCCTCAGGTATTGTGTAAGGTTAGATCTTATAACCTTAACTGCAAAATGGATTCTATAGTGCTTAAGTAGAGACCAGTTAATGATACAGACTTAATATTGCAGAGTTAGCAAATCAAATAATCACAACTTCACTAAAAACCTATCTTCCTTAGCCTGTTGTTGATAGACCTAGTAGTTATCTCCATGTTCCCAGATGATAAAATCCAAAATGTATTCATGAATGTATCTACATTATTTCAGCAGCAGAATCCATCTTGTTATTTGAGTCTTGGTATTTTCTTCATTTCCAGTCTTAAATGTTTGAGGGGGAAGATGGACTTTGTGACCTCCCAAAGTCTTTTCCAGACAAATTTTTCTATAATTCTTCACTTTGGCTGCAATGATCATCAGAGGATCACATTTTATTTAACTCTTTCTGAATCGAGCATGTTTCAAGAAACTATTTTGAGTGTCTTTTGCTTTGCTGTCCTATTTTTCCCTCCCTTTCCTTCTTCAGAACTACTTTCAGACCACTGGAGTAATTACAGACTATCACCTAGTCTCCCTTCACAAAGATGCCTTATCCCCAATTTGTCACAGATGGAAAAATCTGCATCTTGGATATGAGTCTGTCGATAAGGAATGGGGGACAGACTAAGAGTATGCATAATGGAGAATTCAAACTATGTTATTTACTTTAGTCATTCAAGACCGTTTAAATGTTTTCAACCTGCACTCAGGTAGTGCATTGTCTAACAAACTTAAGGCTTGTAAAATCCATTTACATTTCTTGCCTAAAGTCCAAAACTTCATCCAGGATAAGCTTTGGCTCTCAAAGTGTTCTGCTTCACTGAATGTTGACTGGGGAACAATGTTACACAATTTGCGGTTTGATATTGTGATCCAAGTGAGCAAAGTCGCATTTAAGTACTAGTTTAGATAATCTAGCAAAACAACAGGACATATTTCATCAGCTTCCTGTTTCAATTTCCTGAAGATAAATGGTTCATTTTTGTAATGAAATGTTGTCAGTCAGAAGAAAAAGGGATTTTCAAGATCTCCATCTCTGCCAGGTGTTTTATTGGGCAGTGAATCATAAATATAATTTAATCCTTACCCACATAGCATTGCTGAGAAGCAGCTTGTTTTGGTTTAGTTTTAAAGTTTCAGCTTCAAATAGCAGCCAACAAATTTATGAGTCTCCTTGATTATTTTCGCATCTAAGCTCCTGAATTTGTAATTCCCTCACTGAGGAACTGTAGATAATGCAAATGGGACTCTTTTTATGTCTGTTTCCTGTTTGTTATTTAAGAGTTTGTTAGTAGTTATTTGTTACTCAAAGGTGAGGCTGTTTTTACCCAGTTTTTGTCTATATTCCTTTTTACAGCAGATTTTACAGAGTACTCACCTTTAACTGTTTCAAATAATTTTTTCCTATTATTCCCCATATCAAAGGTGGTGAAGCCACATTTTCTGTTGCCTATTACACTTTCAGAGATGCTCTTTGAACATTCAGATTTGGAACTGAAGGCAGAAATTTTACTTTGATAAAAATCTGGTAAAACTTCACAAGGCCTTCACAAGGGCAGGGAAGGCCTTTTTCTTGTCTCCATAGGTCCATCTTTCAGGATTTGCTGTTCATGGTGTCTTCCATGGTGCTTCCCAAATCTACACTTCTACTTTTTCACTTCTTATCCTTTGGTATTTCTTTATGCAAAATGTGTTTGTAATTGGTAAAACCAGTTTGATTAAGTTAATTAAACAAAAATGTTCAGTACAGAAAAATTATCCTTGCCCACAACAACTACCAGAACTGCATACATTTAAACAATGCACTGTGCATCTGAAAGCTTAAAGACAATACAAAGTGTACTGAATTGCATGTCTCAAAAAAAAAAAATCTTAGTTTTCTTTCAAGTTTTTCTGTGGAAGATGGATTTGTAAAATCTTTTTTAGCCCATGTGCTCAGCCTGAGGACAGATGACTAGTCCACTGACTAGGCCCTGGCCTAAGGCTAAACAAACTGTGCAGGATCTGAGAAAGCACTGGACATGACACAAGAAAACTGCTATGTGTACCAAACAACAGCGTGAGGAACTGGAAAAGTTACTTGTACTGTCATAAAGAACAGCTGGACTGTACAGATTGTTAAGGTGTGTTATGTGAGAAACAGCTAAACTTTACAGATAATTGAAGGGGAATATCAAGAATTTTTCTAGGAGCAGATATCAAGAAAATATCGGAAATACCAAACAGTTGTTACAAAACTGGGATCAATGGGGAAAAAGCAATTGGGGTGGATGATTTTTAGGAGAGAATGAGGATGTCCAAAAGGAACACTGTGGAAGGAGGTAAGAAGAGAACATAAGGGGTCACAAATCAAATCATAAAGCTGTTCAGGGCTCCCTGTTTGGCAGCTCTGCAACTTGGAGCAGAGCGATAAACCTGTTGTTTCCACTGTGCTCATGTCTGACTTGCTTTTGCAGTCAAAAGGGAACTGGTGTCATTCCCACATCAACGAAGGAGCCACAGCAGCTTTCCTCCTAATGCTATCGGAGAACAACTGGAGGGTGCTACCTGACATCTTCACCTTTCCCTGGCCTCCTTTATCACCATGAATTTCCTCCTAGCACTTGCACTTCCTGCAAATTTCATATATCATAACTTTTGAATTGTTACACTTTTCAGTAAATTCTTTATAACATAATGTTTCTTAATACCAGAGATTGCTTCTGTCTTTTCCTTGCTTCACTTTGAAGCAAAAAGAGGAAGTGGTGAGCCAGAGGCTATGAATAAGGTAAATCTTGAGCATTTTGGTTAAGCTCAATTGCTATTTCACCTTGGATGTTCTAAAGTCTATGTTGAATCCTAAATTCAGTTTTGAAATCAGACTGAAAGTATCTCAATTGGGGGGATCTTTCCATTTTTCACTTTATGAAAACAAATCTATTTTTAACAGGAAATTTCATTACGCAGAAAATAACCACAAATGAGGTCAGAATAAGGAGATATACCTAAAGCATTTATTTGCTTAGGAAATAACTATTTTTACCTGTTTGTTTTGCTTGAGTACATTATTGGATACAAACTACCTGCAGCTGTGGATAGCTGTGCTCACAAAGTGAAGCAATTCAATAGTGTCCGGAGTACAGCCATTTAACTGTTTGAGGAGCCGTTTCCTACAAGCCTATTTAAAGCTTAACATTTTTAATGTGGGAAACGTCTGAAAGAACTACAGACACTGAAACTAAATTTAAACCTGCTAGAAAACAGCATGAGATTTTTTTCTTCATTCTGTATTTCTTCTTGTAGACTAATGATTTAGAGCAAGGCCATGAGGGCTAATGAACACATGGTGGGACTTTGTATAGGATATCAAAGCTGGTGCAACCCACATACGTCTATCTCTAGCACTGTAACTCAGATCAGAAAAAAAGCATTTGATACTATCTGGTTCAATTGCTATAAGCTTAAAACTTGGAAGTGGTCAATGAAAGACACAATTCTGCTGTCTGAAAGAAGTCATCTTTCAGAATCGCACCTGGAAATGTCAGACTATCCATGGGAAATTCACATCCCACTAGTCAGGGGAAATACGGACTATCACTTGGTTCTTCACACCATTAGATTGTGACAGCTCTTCCCACAGCAGGCAGTAGTAGACATGGTCAAAGCCTGAAATATTCTAGTGAATAATAAAACCAAAGTAACTGTGGATTTGCCAACTTTCAGGAGTCAGTGGGGTAGCTTGTCATACGGTATTAGCTACAATGTTCTTTCCTCCTGTAAGGAAGATTCATCCTTGTCACATTTTCAGTGTTTTCTGTACTAGCATGTCTGTACCGGTAGGATCTTGGAACAAGTTTTGACACTTGCATGGACCAGAGGTATGACATATTGAGGGATCATTCCCTGGTGCTCACAGGAGCCTGGCTGAAACTTTTGCTTGTGGGAGCAGCAGGTCAGTGCTTCTCTGGGCTGTTGTTGGCTCATCCAAAGTGAGGTATGTATCTCTACCCAACTTCTACTCAAAGCAATTGCTTTTGCTAAATGAATGCATGAGATTACTTTGCCTGCATGAGGGTCTAAGAAACCTGATGAAGAAAGAGCTGAGAAACAGATCTCAGTTTCTTTCAGGTTCTTTTCCATGTTTCCTACAAAGAACCATTGTTCCCTCTCCAAAATTTAGTATTTCTTTCAAGGGACAAGTAGATTCCTCTCTCTACCAAACATATATTGCCATTTAATCACCTATACAGCATTTATTCTGAATATTCAGTCCCAAAGCTGTGATTCAGAGATAGCTTCTTTGAGAAGGCTGAAGGACTGAATCCTTGAACCTTACAATTTTTTTTCCCTTTCATTTTTTACTTACTACAATGAACAGATTGGTTATTAGTTTAGACATTATTCTGTCATGTGTTTGCATGGTCTCATACATAAACACCCTGCTGGCAAAATAACGAACCTTAATTTTAGAACCATTTTGTGGCCTCAGTAATTGTTAAAATACTTTGTTTTGCTGACATCTGAATGTGTCTCCAACCCGTGCTGCTCTGAAAACTATTAAAAAATTCATTATCTGTATCAGTTAAATTCATGTTGTGCACAAGAACTGAAAATATTCTGCAAGTATTGGTAGGATACTATGGAATCGGGTTCCTATCTGGTTCTGAATAGAGGAATACAATGTGGCTGAGACAAAGAAGCTCTGTCAAGGCAGGGGAGCATTCACACCACTGCATCTGCATGCCATAAAACTGCACATTCACAAAGCTGATGGTGGAGCTGTTACCATGAAAATGTTGTAATTGGCCTCTCAGTTGACTTACAGCTACTCAGCTGTGACCATCTGTGGACAAAGAAGCTCTTAGCAGTGTTTGTGGGGGTTAGTTTATGGTCTTACCTTGTATGTTGCACGACACATGGCTGCAAAAATTCTTTCAATGTTTGTGCCCTAAGACTGAATTCAGAAATACAGCAGATTCCTGCCTCCACTGCAGGAGCTCTGCGTGATGCTGGGCAGGCTGCATTAGCTTGAGTGAGAATAGCGTTTTCTTACCTTTCCAGGTGACTTGACATAGTAAGAAGAAGGATTAGTTATTTTAAGAAATATCAAGCTATAATTATAGCTGAAGAACACACTGCTAAAGAAATAGATCCCAATTTTTCTAATTGTTTCATAGTTACAATCACAAGCCTATTGGCATCTCCAGAATCTCAGCCCAATTTGGGAACTGCCTTCAATCCATACTGAGGATTCAGTTGCACTTTTTAGGTTTTGACAATTTACTGTGTAGCAATACTTGCACCTTGAACACCTCACTGTTGAATCACGGCTTTAGTGTGCTATTTGACTGGAATTTAGTTATAAAAAATAATTAATTCTATATTCATGTAGTAAATTGCTACAATTGTAAATGCTGCTTTCGATAAGCCTTAGAGAATGTAATTATGATTCTTACAGCAACTTTAACTATTCCGTCTTCTATGTCTATCCCTGTACATAGTGTCAACTTTAATTCTTCAATTTAAGGTGCATGCACAATGTTAAAACTGCTCTGAAAATGAACAGTATTAAATTTTCTCTCCTTTTTTTATGTCTTAAACACCTGAGCTGTAGCATGTTTGCCTTTAGCAGTGTGTTCTGAATTTCATTTTCTTAGCAATAAGGCAAAGGAAAAATGTGTTTGATAGTTGTGTGAACTTCTGCCCAGAGCACAGAAGTTGTTTGGTTATTAGCATTTTAAGATAACACACTCATTTTGGCTTGAAGAGTAGTCCTTGATTAATTTTGCTGAGGTATAGAGTAGGTTGTTCTGCTAAGCATGAACATTTTGTAGAATGCATGTGGTATATATGAAAATTTCCATGCTGTCATGTAAATAAGCATTTATTTCTAGCTCAGGTACTGTGTGCTAGGAATGCATGCTTTGCACTAGGAACTTTCACGTTCCTAGCTGCAGCATTAGTCAGGCAAATATAACACCAGCTGCAAACAGCAAGCACAGCTGAAGGGAAATCCTGAAACTGGCTGCTTTGTATGGACAAGGAAATAAATAGATTTATGAGTCAAGATAAAAGAACCTTTTCCCCCTCCATTAAGATCACTTAATGCAGCTACACAACTTCCTTCCCAATCTATCAGATCACGTCTGCACTTTGTATGCACTCAGATCCCTGTTGACAGCAAGAGAAAGAGCATCTGCTTGCTCAGGAGAAACTTCCAGAACCAAAGGCTGAATTATTATCCTCTTCCTCGCCCTCGCTCTTACTCATTCGCTTCCCTCTCCACAAACATACACATGACTTCCTGTCATTTGTCTTTACTAATTCCTGGTTTCGCTCTTCTACCCGCTCCTACATTCCTTTTACATAGACATGCACGTATACATACACATATAAATGTATACATTTATTTGGACATATATAAGACCTGCAATGGATTGGCCCCTCTTGATATAGCTGACAGGACACTTTTGAAAAGCCCTACTTCCTTACAGATATATTTTCTTTCAGTGGTAATTGGGCTCAAGAGGAAAGAGAAAGCCTAGCGTTAAATATATAACAATATAAGTGATATAAATGTGAATTCCTAAGGTGATGGTTGAACGGAAGAGTATATACCAAGATTAAATTCCAATTTGTCATAAAGAAACCTTTATGGAGCAAAGTACTTACAAAGAGCAATACGCAGTGAAAAAAAAAGGGGGGCGGGGAAAGAAAATAACTCAGTTTTTAACAAGTTATTTAAAACTCTTCAAGGGAAAATCTTAATCTTTTTCTCTTGAATAAATAATGCATTATGGCAAGGACACCTGAACGGTGAAATAGAACTGTAGCCACGCAGAAAATATATCCTTTACCATGAAAGATATCCACCCACAGACAGTAGTGGTAACAACCAATAAAACAAAGCTGGTGCTTATAAAACACATAATTTCAGTCACAATTAATTATAAAAATTGAAACAGAAGAATTGCTTGCAGCATGGTGAGGAGAATTTTCATTCCTTCTCAACATATTTGCCATAAAGTGTTCCCACGCACTAATTAAATGCAGTATTTTTGTGGTTATTTTCCACACAGGAGGAGTTAATTTTTCTGTAGGCCTGCAAAGAAGCTCTGCTCAGGCCTTCTGGTTCAGCAAAAAAACTCCTAAACCACTGCACTCATTACCCATTCTCTTCCACAGTATTCTGTCATTTTCGATATAATTTTATGTTTTCACCTGGCAACAGGAAGGATATGGTGAAGAGAGAAGTTCAGAGTGGTGTGAACATAAGTGGCAAGAACCATTGACTTGAGTTCATGAGGAGTGTACACCATAACAGCATTCCCTGTTTTGACTTCCTGACAACAATGATTCTCGCCTGATCTTTCCATTGTCCTGATAAACAACTCTAGCTTATTTTAGAGAGCAGGGCATGTCAGGTAAGAACTCAGATCTTGCTCCTGTGCAACACTGGAACAAAGATGTTGTATACACTGGAAAATGCCATGCTTATACATACATACGGTCATTTTCACCCATTTAAACGTAGTATTAGTGTAGTTTAATCAAGAACCACCATGCAGTGGAAAGTCTTGTGAAAGTCCTGTGATACTAAGGATTGTACTGTTAAGCAATTTAGCCTCTCACGTATGAGAAGTCTGGGAGTAAGACAATTTAGTTTTGTTAAGCAAAACCAAAGGAATGATGTCACAGAATAAACAACATTTATATCAGGCACTGTGATTGATGAACCAGCAGAAATTAATACCTCATCAAAATATGAACAGAAGAATCAAACAGAACAGAGAACAGTTAGAGACCAATACATCTGAAAACATGAACGACAACAAGATACTAAAATGGAACTTTTTTTGAATCTTCAAAGAATGGGTCATAGGGAAAAGAAAAATGATGGGAAGGACATAGCATGCCCTGACACACTTATTTGAATTAGAAGCTTTTTCTTAGCTTGGAAACTGCATAATAGAATGTAGATGTCTACATCCTATGTAAAATTTAATAGTAGTCTTGTTTTTGATGGCATGTGTACTAAAGGAAAGTGAAACTATAGGAATGTTTGCTATTCATTTCAGCTTGGGAAGCAAGTCTTGAGTGGTATCTCTGTAAGAGAAATAGAGATCAGGAACCTGCAGAATGGTATGGAATTGGATAGTCAGATCGCCTCAAATATCACGCTTCTGGAAATTCCATTTCTTGGAAAGAAGTGGGATCTATTAAAAGCTTTTAGTTTGTATTCCAGGTGCAGAGGCTCTTGGGGGATCCAGAGTTAACCCCTACTAAGATCACTCCTGACGATGGGAGCCTCTCTAGTTCACAAAGAAGTTTACAGATGGTGAACATAGAAAATATGGCTAAAATATTTCAAATACCTCAAGAGAAGAGCTCTAAGGAAAAAAAAAACCCCAGTTATAGCAGTGCACATAATGCATATCATGCCTGTCATGCTAGAAGGGAGAGAAAAATACAGTGGATTGTCTGATCCACATGAATTTTCAAGTGCAAAGCCACTTGTGCTAAACAGAGAAACTGGGCCCCTCAGAAATGTGTAGCAATGAATACAGAGTAGGAAGAGAATTAACTACAAACCAAAAAGGAAGTGAAGTATTTATTCATACTGAATTACACAGTAAGTTTTCAAATCAGTTGCCCTAACACACGTGCTTAGCACAACTAGTGTATCTGAGACACTCACACAGACCTAGCAGACATAACGCAGGACCTGTGTGAGACTCATCTCTTCCTACAGCAGCAGATAGAAGCCAGGCGTCTATCCTACAGCATAACAAAAGGCATTAAACATCTGAGTTTAGCAGTGTGTGACACACAAGGCCAAAACAACATCATTAGCATTGCAAAAAAAGACCCACAGGTGGTGTCCAACCTACAGTTTTGTTATAATAGAAATAAATAGGAAAGGGTGTATTTCACGGTAGTGCTGATGATTAGCAGCGTGCACTGAGGATTAAGGGAGTGTGAAATGCTTTTTTTCAGGAAATCAAATTGCTTTAAAGAATACTGGGTCAAAATAAGTGGGAAAGGGTCTGGAAGCCCTTTGAAGCATGTAAAGGGCCAAATACAACAACTTACAGAGCAGGAAGAGCTTTCTGCCCCCTAATTATGCTTCTCAGAAAGATTTTCATGCCCCAAAACCAAGGTCTCTGAAGAAAGTGTATAGCCCTATTACATTAGAAACAAGAAATAGAAAGGGAACCTGAAGGTAGATAATCTTACGTGATCATTGTAGAGAAATGGATCTGCCTTTTTTTGCAAGTCTGAAAGAACGTAGTTCATATGCAGGGTAGAAATATTTTTACTAGACACAAGATGAGCTGTTTTAAAAGGTATGGATGATGTTAATTGTGTTCATGTGCTAAAATGTGTCAACACAGAAGGTTCTTTCAAAAATAAAATCAAAATCCGATATAATCCTGGCAAATGAAGTACTTCCCTGGAGAATAACCTTGGGGCTATGATAAGCACCTGAATTGTTTCTTCTGAATCTACGACAAGCTACAAAATACTAATGTCTACAAAGCTGACTTGCAGAAAAGCTGTAGAAAAGTTCAGCAGAGCTTCTGGGTAAACCTCAAAAAAGAATGTTATCAGAGTAAAGCAAAAGGAACAAAAATGCCAATTCCACGTGAAAAAAAGGAGACGTTACCGGCACAAAGTGCCCATGCTACCTTTTGCCGGTACCGCAGGAAAGCTGAAGGGCAACCTTCCTAGCCACTGCACTCAGGACCATAAATGTGGTGTTCTGGCACCACACAGACTGCTTCTCAGGGACTTCTGGAAACCACGGACTCAGGAGGACACCTTCACTTAATTTGGGTCTCTTCTAAGAGTGCTGCTATTTAAGAATGTTCAGTGGATGTTGGAAGTAAATTTTAATAAATTGTCTGTGAAACTGGAAGTGGTAAATAAATATTTTCTAGTATTAAACGAGTGAATGACCAGATCAAGCTTGGCATTTTCTTTTTACAACAGTAAGGTCAAAGTGGAAGCTTCTGCCTTGTGTTTCACAGCACTGAGTAAAATTCAGTATCAGACTATTTAAACAGACTTTGGCCTTGGTATATTTTTTCCTTCTCTTGTTTACAGGAGGCCAACATTAGCTAAAAACAATCACAGGTCATTTATTTCTATAGCTAAAGAAATTAATAAAATCCTTCACTTAACTTTCTTCTCATTTCAGGCCAGAACTTAGTTGCTTGCTCTAAGGAAACAAGATGAGGAGCCTTAAACTGTTGAAGAAAAAATAAATACATTAAGTTGAAAACATAATTGTTGTGTAGGCATCGAAAAATCTGAGAAATGTAACAAACATTTTATAACTGTTACATTTTAAAAGAGACAGAAGAATTTATCAAGTTTTTTGATAGATATCAACCAAATTAGCTCCTAACAGAAAACTTCACAGAAATTAAACCCCTGTGTTGAAAGTAGCAGTAATCTGAAATACAATCAAGTATATTAACATTAAAAAAGTTAACATAAGCTCACTGAGACTATTGTTCTCCTGGGAAACAAAAACTACAAGGAAAGAGGAGGCTGCGTGTGATTGCCAGACAAATTACAGCTAGCTTAATTGTANGAGAAAACTTCACAGAAATTAAACCTCTGTGTGGAAAGTAGCAGTAATCTGAAATAGAATCAAGTATATTAACATTAAAAAAGTTAACATAAGCTCACTGAGACTATTGTTCTCCTGGGAAACAAAAACTACAAGGAAAGAGGAGGCTGCGTGTGATTGCCAGACAAATTACAGCTAGCTTAATTGTACCTCAGCTGGCTGTGATGACAACCAAAATGGTGTCCCAAAGCAGCTGACAACACCTGCTTCAGCTTCCAGTAAAGAAGGGTACCAGGGACATGGACGATTGTATTTTGCCTGAGAGAAACCCAGTTAAAAGCAGAGCGAGTCAAGGGGAGAGCGACTATTAAAAGCAGAGCGACTCTAGNCAGAAAACTTCACAGAAATTAAACCCCTGTGTTGAAAGTAGCAGTAATCTGAAATACAATCAAGTATATTAACATTAAAAAAGTTAACATAAGCTCACTGAGACTATTGTTCTCCTGGGAAACAAAAACTACAAGGAAAGAGGAGGCTGCGTGTGATTGCCAGACAAATTACAGCTAGCTTAATTGTACCTCAGCTGGCTGTGATGACAACCAAAATGGTGTCCCAAAGCAGCTGACAACACCTGCTTCAGCTTCCAGTAAAGAAGGGTACCAGGAACATGGACGATTGTATTTTGCCTGAGAGAAACCCAGTTAAAAGCAGAGCGAGTCAAGGGGAGAGCGACTATTAAAAGCAGAGCGACTCTAGGAGAGAAAACTGGGAAGAAAACAGACCTTGTCACTGTAAAAGTGAGGTTTCAACGGGGGTGCTCAAGTCTCAATGATGGTACAAGCTTCTCAAAGGATTAGTGCTAGATTAGTAGAAAAGTATAGATAATAGGTGTCCTGATTTGAGCTAGTCAGAACCAATTTTCCTTTTAGGAATTTTACTTTTCAGTGAAGTCTCTTCTAAGTGACTGCACCTTCTGAAATTGACCGTGTTTTTCAGACAGTGTCTGCTTCTAGGAGTGATAGCCCTCCATGTTTGTAGTTATTGCTGGAGTAACAGTACGAATGGTATGCAGAAAGGCTCTTGCTTATACTTATTCCTATAGAAACCAAGGTCACTGCTTGATTCTCCTAACTTGCTTATGTGCTTTAAGTGAAAGGGCATAAAAGGGTCGCATCTGCAGGGAGGAGAGGACTGGACAGGTGACCCAAAAGTGACGAAACAAAGTATTCCATTCCATATGTGTCACACTCAGTACAAACCTGAGAGTTCATGAGGGTCAAGCTCTCTTCTTCTCTACTGGCATGTGAGGAGAACTCTGTCCGTTTCTTATGCCTTCAATCCCTATCCATGTGTTTCTAATCCATGCATTCCTGAATCCAGTTCCCTTCTGCCGCTGAGTCCAGTCTGGGATTTTCCTAGCGCCTGTCCGGCAGTGTCAGTGATGATGTGATCATCATTGGGGGATGTCCATATTGGTTTCGTGTATATGTGTATATATTTCATTATTTCCCATTGATATTATACTTTTTAATTGTTATTGTTTCATTAAAGCTGTTTTAATTTTTCCCACTCAGAAGTCTTTCTTCCTTTTCTATTTCCCTTCCCTTCTGGGAATGGAAAGGGTAATTAGACAGCATCTGTCATCCATTTAATAGCCAGCCCAGCCTTAAACCTTGACAGATTTATTGGCACACAACGCTGGGCTGGCTTGAACCAGGACTGTGACAGGTTGCCCGAACAATTTGAATTCCAGCATCGGCAGGAGGAGACCCAGATAAATCAGACTATCAGATTTTTTCCTTTGAGAGTCTCGAGGAGTTGGAAATTAAAACAGACAGCTCACATCATGCCCTTGTCAAGCACAAATGCAATGTTGTATCATGCCTTTTTAGAGTTTTGTTCAGAGTTAAGTGCCATAACGCTGCCTTACCTGCAGTATACGTTGTATGCGTTGTGTTACTTTTTACTTGGTGCTAATGTTATTTTGTGGGTTATCAATTTGAAGTGCTGGGTGAGAGTTATTGTAGTGATATGGTGTTGATGCCCAGCATGGGGCTCGAACCCACAATTGGTCAATTCCAAATATCAGTGTTAATGAACAGAGCACAATCCAGCAGCCTGGCAGAGGTGAGGCTGCTGCAGCTCCATGCACCCAAGTCCAACAAGTAATGAGGCTGAGCACATATTCCTAGTAGACACACAGAGCACATGTATATACCACAATCATGCATGTATACACAGCCAGTTACACAAAGGATGTCTCCTCCACAATCAGACAGGGTGTCTCTTCCTCTGAGGCCTTAATTTGGGTTCCTTGCCGGCTACAGTGTCCCTCTGCTCCTCTGGGTCTGTGGAGATGGGCCTGTGATGGACTGATGGCTCCTGTGATGGACTGATGGCTCCTGTGATAGGCATAGGAGTATCCAGGGCAGGGGACTATTTGAGCTCTCCACTTGCCATTGCCTCTCTGTGTTCCTTTGTGGATGTGTAGATGAGTTTTTATCACATAACAATCAATATTAGGTCATTTTGGAGAAAAAGAGAAAATGCTGATTTGGGACTCTCACGGTAGTGAGTGTAGCTTCCCAGGATCAGGAATCCCAGAGGAGAGGAAATGAAAACACATGTCTTGTGCAGTGCCAGGTCTGTCAGTAAATAAGGGCCATCTCTTTGAAACAACAGATTTCTGGTGCCAAACCCAAAAATGTAATTAAGCACAGAACTTCTGGGTGTGTGCAACAGCACCATAGGCTCAAAGGAGTCAATCCAGTCAGTAATTACTATCTACTGACTCTTTGTTGCTCTAAATTTTTGCAGCCTGCTCTTTTCAAGGTGTGTAAATGCTCCTATATTGCACTAAAATATTATACATTTTCTTTCAATCTTACCATGAAGATTTTCAAACCACTACAAAGATTAATTACATGCTCTGTCTTAATCAGGTTCCAGGCTTTAGTATCCAGAGTTACTGTATTGTAAACATTTACTTTCAGGACTTCTTTTTAGTGCTCTGTATGAAAGAAAGTCTATTCATATCTTAATACATGTGTCCTACTATAAATTTTCCCTCAGGAATTAAAAAGTATAATTTTTAAAATGTAGCTCATTATTATTTTGATCATTGGAAAAAAAAAAATAAACCAGTATGGTTTTTGAGAAAGAGATTTGATTTGCATCGATCTGATTACTTTTAAGTCTTATTAGGATCAAAGTTATCAAAATATATAACAAAAGTAATTTCTCATATTTTTTTTAAGTACTGATATTGCTGCTTCTTTGCTATTCCATTTCTCAAGAAAAGCAGCACACCTCATATAAAACCTAGGTTTTTGTGGTATTTAAATGTAAGAATTTTCTTATGTCTTCCAGACTTAGGAATAACACGATAGCAAAACAGAAATTTGAGCCAGATACTACCAAGTAAAATATATGTAGTAGAATGAAAAATACATGAAATTTGCTTTTATACCTGTCTAAGATTCAGGATACTGTATGAAGCTGACCCTGGCTCTCTGAATATCAGCAAATGTTTCAGTAAGTCTCAGCAGTAAACAAGTAGTTATAGTATACATTGTCAAACTTTTCTTTGGTGATTATTTATTCAAAAGGGCAAGAGATTATTTATTCAGAACTACAAAAGTATTTATGTGTAGTACTTCCCTTTTCAATGGATGATGCACAGTAACCTAAGAAAGGTCACAGGTCCATGTAGTTCTGTAGTTTGTCTTTGACAGCATCTTCAGACAGATGTTTAAGAGGAAGACAAAGAAAACGTTCAGTGCAAATCTATAGAAAGTCTTACTTATACTAGGAATATTTATTGCGCTCCACTAGGTCTTGTCTTATGCACTTTAAAATATGGATTTATATTTTATTTGATCAGACAAGGATTATCTGAAAGGACTGAGAAAGAGGTTGTGACCTCCTCGTTCTTTTGACTAATGCCACAAAGCACAGTCTTTCTATTCATATATAGCTGCATACAGTCTGGATGGTTAACGTGGTTCAGTAAAAAGAAGGGATATGTGGATTCTGCAATTTAAAAGTTTAAGGGGAAAGTTGTGGTTCTTCACAGCCATCATTTTACTTGAAAAATTTCCCACTGCAATAAAAAATAGTTACAATGAATGTAATATAACACAGATGTATGCCCTCACTAAGTACCATGTGGAATTGCAAACAAGAAATATGCAATTAGCCCAGCTATGTTCCAAAATTGTCTTTTCAGAATGATATTTAGTCTCTTCCTAATATTCTCATTTTTAAAGACATCCAACAGAAACCTAAGTTTCTCTGAAAGGGAGACCCTGCACTGAAGAAGTTCTGTATCAACTACGCAACAAAGAATGTGAGCCTGTGAAGGGGATTGCAGTGGCACTTCCATAGATATCATTGCTAAAAGTGTGCTTTCATAATGAGAAAACGCTGCTCAAGCTGCTTGAAAAATTCAGCCAAATCCACCAAAACAAAACAAACCACAACAGAACAAAAAAATCCCAGTTGGTTTCGTAGAATAAAGAGAGTTTATTTCCAAGACTGTTTGCTGTAAAAAATCATCTATCTTTAAAAGATATAGAGGTGCCTCTTGTGTTATTTATAGGTCAATTTCCTCTAAACATGCTTCTCAGATGAACAATACAAGAACAAAAGCAAACAAGATCATTCATAGTCTTAAATTACANTTTATTTCCAAGACCGTTTGCTGTAAAAAATCATCTATCTTTAAAAGATATAGAGGTGCCTCTTGTGTTATTTATAGGTCAATTTCCTCTAAACATGCTTCTCAGATGAACAATACAAGAACAAAAGCAAACAAGATCATTCATAGTCTTAAATTACAAAATGCCAGTTCTGAAGCACTCAGGATTCCTGACTAAAGTGTCTTTAATTTCAGAAGACAGATGCTGTGTGGAGGAACATATGGCAGACTTTACTCAAGACTGTGGTCTTCTTTGCTTTCATTGTTTTGTGTCAGAATCTAAACAATGTTTATATATGTGGAATTTTTTGCTATACATGTTATAAGAAAATGACATTTTAAAAGCTGAAGATTAAATAAGAAAAAGATATTTTAAAAGGTAAGAGACTGGACTACACTCTGCCCAAATATCACTTCTGTTCTGGTGTGCAACAAAACTATATTGTTTTTATCTGGTTTTGGGGAGGGGGCTGTCAGTGTTAAATACTGGATAAGTTATGGGTTTCTGAATGGGCTTTTTTTACCCACTGTGTCAAACATTTTTTATTCTGGATTAATGACCAACAGTTAAAAGGTGTTAAACCAAGTATATTAAATTAATCGGCTTGTTTCATACCAGTGCTGTATGCACGTTACTGCAGATGGCAGAAACTTGCAGTTTCTATATTCAGTTCAAACAGCTATTTGACTGAACCACCTCTTTAGTTCCCCGATAAATTTATTCTTCTTTCTTGATCTTTTCCTTAATGTGCACAAACCAATATTCTTTTGTCTATGGAAGCCAAATTTCTAGCAGCCTAACAGTGCAAAACTGCCAAAGTAGAGCCAATGCATTAGTCAAGGTGAATTCTTCTTTTGAGTCTAAAGAACCAGCTCTCATAAAACCTTGAGAAGCAAATTAGGGATGAATGAAATATTCCTTCACTTGAGCTGCTTCCCAGTTGATATCTAATTTCTATTAAGGGACCTTTTTTTTTCTTTTAAGTTCCTATTTACAGATGTGCTTCTGAACATGGCCAAAACTATTCTCTCTTGAGAAGGCGCAGTTAAATTCTCCACTGAGACATAGTAATCACAGGCTTCATTCAGTTACTCACATATAGCTTTCTGGTGCAATATGCGATATTTCAGAATGTCATGGTGTGCTGGTTTTGGCTGGGATAGTGTTAATTTTCTTCATAGTAGCTAGTATGGGGCTGTGTTTTGGATTTGTGCTGAAAACAGTGTTGATAATGCAGAGATGTTTTGGTTACTGCTGAGCAGTGCTCACACAGAGCCAAGGCCTTTTCTGCTCCTCACTCCACCCCACCAGTGAGGAGGCTGGGGGTGCACGAGGAGGCTGGGGGTGCACAAGGAGGCTGGGATGCAGAAGGATCTGGGAGCAGACATAGCCGGGACAGCTGACCCTAGCTGACCACAGGCATATGCCGTACCATATGATGTCATGCTCAGCGTATAAAGCTGAGGGAAGAAGAAGGAAGGTGGGAATGCTTGGAGTGATGGCATTTGTATTCCCAACTATCCGTTAGGCATGATGGAGCCCTGCTTTGCTGGAGATGGCTGAATAGCTGCCTGCCCATGGGAAGTAAGGAATGAATTCCTTGGTTTTCTTTGCTTGCATGCACAGCTTTTGCTTTACCTGTTAAACTGTCTTTATCTCAACCCACTAGTCTTCTCACTTTTACTCTTCCAATTCTCTCCATGTTACTGTGAGGCAGTGACTGAGCGGCTGCGTGGTTCTTAGTTGCCCACTGAGGTTAAACCACAACACATGGTTTCCAGTCAGTGCTCCAGAACAGTATAGATAACCCTGCAAATGCTGTACTGTATCTGCCAGACTTATGAAGATATCTTGGAAATCTTCTAAGAAATCAGTAGGTACCTTTTGTGCAGATGACTGAGTCAAGCCGTGGGGAGTCAGTTCATGCTTAAGACAGCTATCATTATTATCTATACATCCACATGGGCTGTAAGGACATGACTGAATCAATCTGTAGGTGTAACTTCAATTATAATGAGATGTCTACCTGATTGTAGTAGAAACCCACTGATCATAACATAGATATCTGATGTTTACTGGGATGCCCCAGATTAGCCAGGGCATAAACACAAGTCTCTCAAACATGACACAGGACGTATAGGAGACTTGCGTCCATCCAGTCTGCCAGAAGGCAACAGGGTGGGGTTCCCAAGATGAGAGTAAAAGTATCTTTAAATGTGAACTGTTCTTACCTGCCAAGCAGGTAAACAGGAAAGAAAATACCCCTCATACTTAAAAGGATATCAATGAATCTTCAGTGTAATTTCCAAAATAAGAAGTAATAGCTAAGGAACATTTTAAAGTTCAGATTTTTTAAAATGTCTAGCAGTTTGTCTAAAAGAAATACTCATCAACTGTGTTTCGAAATCCCTTCTATACTTTTATCTCTCATGTCAGAAGCCATTAAAGAAAGTACAGTGGAGGTTTAGAAGTGGTACTGCAGCACAGTCCCCAGCCTGGTGCTAGAAAGACACACTACACAAAGATATTCTGTTTCAGTGTCTGAAGTAAAATTTAGTTATCCGTGTGACAAAATAGCAGCATATGCAAAACTACATAGCACTAATAAGTACATACATTGTGCTATATTTATCCGATCACCTGTCCCATCACAGCTTTCTCTTATTAGTCATGCTACTTCCAAGAGTCTTGGGACACATATCAATTGTAACTGATGAAATTAAGCTGGGAAATCTAAAGTTTTATAAGAGCTAGGTGAATCTGATGAATGTTCTGTGGATGTGAGTCTGCATCTTGCCCTTTCTAGCATGGAGTGCTGAGTTTGCAATACTTTGTGAATCAGGAAATAAAAACACCTGGTTACAATTTACCACCATTTTCTTTGGCGAGGTTAAACATCTAGTCTTGTGATGTTTTACTGCTCTTGAATTCCCTCATTAACTCTTTCAAACATACCTTTTATTGCATTTTTTAAATCCATGACAATATAAGATGTCTGATGCTATCGCTGATTTATAAGAGCAGACTTTATTATAAAGGACCAGACACCTCAGCTTTCCCATGACACTATTCTAACTTGTAATAATATTCCCAGTAAGTTAGGCCCAAGCTGTGCATTGTTCAGTATTGCATCTTAGGGCTACCAAGAGGTCATATACAATGAGGCTGTATACTGATCGTTTCTCTTGCGTGCATTGCTCGGCTTGCAATTTCCCAATTGAAGAGGAAAATCTCTACAACTATTGCTCTCCTGCTTAGTTGACCAGAAAGTCTAGTCATTGCAGTACCACTTACGAGCCTACTATTTCAAAATTAACCTTCCAAACCTAACACTTGCAATATTCTCATAAAAATGAATTGATATTCACTTCATTTAACTCCTGCAGTGAAATATCGTAGCTCTGATTCAGAGTTACACTATGAGAGTTTTGCACTCTGTGGGCAGTTCATGTGCACAGAGCTTGGGCCATCTTGGAAGCCCTGATATTGCTAAAATTTTACATTAGGACATAGACAGGCTCCTTGCTCGTCTTTATTATGTAGAATATGAAGATAGCCCGATGTCATTTTTTTCTCACTTATATTTCAATTGCTTTATAAAGAAAGTCACTAAGCTTACAACTTTAGTGTGATAATGCCGTTTCCTAGAACACTAAGACACCGCAGTGCTTAAAGGATAACATCCATTCCCTGTGTTTTAGATAGGATTTTGTTGTGCAAAGGAAGATACAGGAGGCTCTTTAAATCCTTTTGGCTAGATCTGAAGTAGACAGCAGTGACCTAACCTATTTGTGTTCACTTGGGCTGATCCAAAGAGTCTGAGTTTATTCTATAGACTACCCAATTGCTTCCATGAGCAAGGAGGCAAGAAGTAATTCTCCTAGGAAGGCTAGACTGGCCAAAATGTTTTCTTTATTTTCTTCACAGCATGGTGTAGGGAACTAACTTCACAAATCGTTGAAACATCCACAGCCAAGGAGGAATCCTGTACTTGCGCTCTGTGTGTTCAGACACAAGGACGAGGGACCTCCTACAAGGTTGGTGCTATGTGTGGTGGCAGAAAAGGGTGGAGATGCTTAGATTAGCAAAGATTAGTGATGTTCCCATGTTAACAACACCGTCTGTATTTGAGTCAAAGGATATTAATACCATGTGATCACAACTGTATCAGGGGCATGGTTTTATGTCTGTTATATGTTTATATACTTGTAGTTAGAAATGAGGTTGCAGTCTGCATTTCAAACACACTTTTATGTGCATGTTTGTTTACTGACGTGCCTGGATCATTGATACACCAGTGCCATATTTTCTATTCTCTCATGTATTTCCTGAATAAATTAAGTACCATTCTTTTCAATATTTTCATTGACTGTCTTCTATTTCCCTTCCATCTTTTTGAAATATGAATATCAGAAGTGAACACAGCATTCATGTGAAACCTTTGACATGGCTTCATCTGCTGCTCTACACCCTAGACTATTAAGAACATCACTCCAGGATTATGTAAAATGACACAGAGGGAGTAAACTAATTAAAAAAATAGGTTGTCACTGTGAATGATTCTGCTGACTTGAAAGCATTCTAGATTACAGAAGGCATGTTGACACGTCTCTTCACTCAGGTTGTTCTGTTTTAACAGTTAACATTTGTAAATTGCAATAAACAAATGAAATGCACTTTTTTTATTATCTTGCTGTCAAAGTTCAAACCTTTTTCACTTCTCCCCACGTATTTGTGCATGTTCATATATTTTCTCATGGATAAGAAAAGAATGTGCTTTCCCACGAAGAAACTGGCAACTGTTTATCAACACAGCCTTACAATTAAATATTCAGTAAGAAGTGAAAGCACATTAAGGCCACCCTACAGTTGTTCACTCTCTAGGAGACTTTTCAATTCCACATTAGCTTGGTATATGTCTCCATGGAAGTTTTCACTTCCACTTTTGAGTCAATCTTATAATTACTTCAGTATCCTTTCAAGTCCTGTGAGCTCCTTATTAAAGAGATGGAGAGTCCTCCTACCAATAATGATCCTCTGAGTTATCTGTAACATCATTAATGGAAAAAAATGGCTTTATTTTACAGAAATAATTGGAAACATTGGCCACATGTGATAAAGTTGCATTCCATAATTATTTTGCCACATATGATGTATGCCCTTTGTTTCCTATTATGCTTGTGGAGGCATACTTTCCTATATTTTATGGAGGCTGTTTCAGAGAGCTCCTAATTTATATTTAACAATTTGTTTTGAGTCTAATTTATTTTTGTCGATAGGATGCCTACTTAATATTGCTTAACTCTGTGTAATGCTTACTTGATTTTCACAAGTGGAATTTATTCTGGTTTTATAACAAAGGTTACAATTCACAGCTATAGCTCCCTTGACAGAACTCCAGCAAAAGCATCTCTGTTTGGAGAAGTCAAGCCTGTTCAGCTTGTCCACTGCTTTTTCTCTATTGTTCTGCCCAAGACATTGTGATCCCAAATTGCTGAGTATTGTTTCCTCCCCCATTCACTAAGAAATTTAATTTCGTTGTTTTAAAATGCAGTCACTTGCACAAGGCCAAGTTTTGGCCTTACTGACATAAACGTCCATCAAAAAAATTTACATTTATGTAAAAAGGAGAATGAATGTTCTTTTCTGTATATACCTGAAATCAGGAATAGAATAGTATGTGTTCTTTTTTATCTTGCTTGACTCCAGTTGTTTAGTTGTTGAATGTAGGTATAATCTCATTTTACCAAAATTAGCAGAGAAGAAAAACAATTAAAGATGATGCTTACCAATATTCAAGAAGTTTAACAAGAAGCACAAGCTAAGATCTTCTTCTGAACTTCAGTAAGAAGAGTTTTGCTAGAAAATAATCCTGTGATCCCACAAACAGAAAGGCAACACAGCTGAAGGAATTGCTGATCAATAGGACAACCAGCTTGGTGCTTACAGCTTTGTGTGGATAGNGCTTACCAATATTCAAGAAATTTAACAAGAAGCACAAGCTAAGATCTTCTTCTGAACTTCAGTAAGAAGAGTTTTGCTAGAAAATAATCCTGTGATCCCACAAACAGAAAGGCAACACAGCTGAAGGAATTGCTGATCAATAGGACAACCAGCTTGGTGCTTACAGCTTTGTGTGGATAGATTGTATTCTTATAAGTAAACCTCTGCCTTGACAGATGAGTTGTTTCTCTGGAAACTCGAAGGATTACTCCAAAACTCTAAAATTTAGCTGTCTCTAAGGTTAAATATTCACCCTAAACTGCTGCTTACAAGATGCTGCCTCCAACAGCACCCACATACAGGACCCACATAAAACGTGAGCACAGACAGTCAAGCTCTCTTGCTCCTCTTCAGCTGGTAAAGGCAGATGTTCACCAGTGCAGGTGTACACACAACACTCACTAGGTTCGCTCTCTAGGCACACATATTTTCAGGTCTCTTGAATACTGGCACAGACCCTCTGTCTGCCTGGTACCCCTTCCTGGATCCCAGGCCCCCTTAACTGCTTCACAGGTCCCCCTACCCGCTGGCCCGTCCAGCTTGATGCTCACTTGCAAACATGCAGCATTCACACACTTGCCCCACAGGCACTCGGCATTCGCAGATCTCCCCAAATACCAGCACAGACCTCCAGCTGCCTGATACCTCTACTCAGGCCCAGGGCTGCCTATGATCTGCCTGATCCAGTCTGAGGTTTGCTAGTGAATGACACAAACACACCCCATGCACACTTAGACTGGGGAAGATACAGAGACTCACCCCACCAGAAGCTGGCACCAGGCACATGGGTTGTGACATGCAGTCCTGCTGCAGCCACCATTACTGAGCCCCTCACTCACCTCACTCATGACAGTCCCTCCCAGTAGCTGGTTTTCGAGACGCATACCATTCCCACCCCAAGGACTGGAGGTTTAAGACCCCGACTCACTTCAGTCACTGATGCTGACACCCTCGCCCTCACTCCAGCAGCTGGCACCACAACCCAGGGGTGCCTACACCCCCAGTCTGACTCCAGTGACCCCAAATTTCACTCTCACACACATAGAGGTCTCACCAGTAGCTGGCACTTCGTCTCACAGCACACATACACACAGGATAGAAAGTGAGATTACGCAGAGAGGTATTTAAGAAAGGATTAAATAAGAAGATAGGATAGACTGTGGCAATCAGACACAGGGTTCGATCAGACAAGCATACTGACTGGCTCCATTTTACATGCAACCGGCCCCTTTTGTACCCCTTTCTCTGTATTTCCCCCTTTGCTCCTCCCCGTCTCCTTCCCCTGCACATTCCCTTATTGGTTTGCATAGTTCCACTAACTCCCCTCCATCATGTTGGTTCCTGAAATTTACATCCTTATCTGTAGCAAAGTCCTGGTTTGCCTGCAATTTGTTCATATCCCATCAATTAGTGTGACTGACGAGGTTTGTTTCTTGTCTTTGTCTCCATTATGTTTGTCAGATTTGTGCCTTTGTTTTCTGTATGGCTTCCCCCTTTTTCTTATCATCCCATTTGATAAGGTCCTCAACCATATAATCTTAATGAAATAAACACTCCCACATTCCACACACTCATGAATTAGTGTAACTGACCAGTTTTGTTCTCATTACTGCCTCCCTTATTTGTTGCTCAGGTTTGAGATTCTGTATGCTCTTGCTTATGTCTTATTCCTTTTCTTGTTATTCCCTCTTGCATTGAAAAGGTCCTTGACCAGACACATTTAAGGGAGCAGATGGTCTCTCTTTCCACATACCGGTACAAATCCCTTGTCTCCGGAGTAGTGGGAAATGCTCCTCTGTGGGCCTTACTCTCCATTGTTATCATAGAATGGCTGAGGTGGGAAATGATCTCCAGAGATCATCTGGTCTGACACCCCTTGCTCAAGCAGGGCCACCTACAGCTGGTTGCCTAGGACCATGTCCAGATGACTTTTGATATCTCCAAGGAGGAAGACCCTAAAATGTCTCNCGACACCCCTTGCTCAAGCAGGGCCACCTTCAGCTGGTTGCCTAGGACCATGTCCAGATGGCTTTTGATATCTCCAAGGAGGAAGACCCTAAAATGTCTCTGGGCAACCTGTGCCAGTGCTTGCTTACCTTCACAGTAAAAAAGCATTTCCTGATGTTCAGACAGATCCTCTTGTGTTTCAGGGTGTGCCCATTGCCTGTTGTCCTGTCACTGGGCGCCACTGGGAAGAGCTTGTCTCCATCTTCTTTACACTTACTGTTCAAGTATTTATATATTTGACGACAGCCCTCTGAGCCTTGCCTTCTCCAGGCTGAACAGTCCCAACTCTCCCATCCTTTCCTCATAGTAGAGATGCTTCTGTCCATTAATCGTTTTGGTGGCACTTCACTCTGTCCAGTATGTCCATGTCTCTCTTGTACTTGGGAGCCCAGGATACAGCACCTAATGCAGCCCAGGATACCAGTAGCCTTCTGTGCTGCAAGGGCACACTGCTGGCTGATGTCCACCAGGAACCTCAGGTCCTTTTCTTCAAAGCTGCTTTCCAGCTGGGCAGTCCCCAGCATGTACTGTCCATAGTTGTTTGCAGCAGAGCAAAATGGATATAATTAATGTAAATGGTGAGAATATGTTTGGATTAAAGTGTTTTGAGGAAAACAAATTCAGGAGAATTCAGGAAAATTAAATTATTGTGTATGTTGAACTAAGGCAGTTTATTAGATTTTGAACCAAATGAGGGTACTGATCATACTGATGATACTGTTAGCACAGGAAATCAGGTGTGTGAGAAATCATTTTCTGGAACAGACAGAAATCTTTTTATCTGAATAGCATGGAGAATATAAGTGGAAATAATCTTTCTATGTAAAATTCCCTATGCAAAAAGAGAGGGCTGCCACTTTGTTTTCAGAATATGTGGGTCTTTTCTTTTATGGTAGATAGTCCAACGAATTTACTGATGCAAGAATGGATTTCATAATTATTCTTTGGAAATGAAGATTATGCCTGCAATTTAGCTTATGTAGGATTATTACTTCTTCTTAGTTCTGGGGAAACTAGCTTCCTTCATCAATGAATGGATTTGGCAGCAATAACTTTCACGAATACAACTATCCAGAGAAAGGTAAAAGGCTGATCAAATCCAGCTAGTTGAACTCCCATGAAAGGTACACAGGTTACGGGTCTCACAGTGGTTATATTAAGAGCATATGCTGCAATGAGAGTTAAAACATTTTTAAGGTTAACATGAATTTCTACTTAGTTAAAATGTGATTGAATTTACCACTGTCTAGGCAACCACTTTGCATAGGCATAAAGAACTGCAATAACTGTAAGTAAGAGAGGAGCACATATAACGCATGTTTTCATTAAGTACACCCCTAACTGCTTCAAACTTGGTGGAGAGGTATGCTTCTGTAGCTCTTCTTTTCCCTTGTTCACTCCTTCTCCACGTTCTGGTTTCCAGGGGAAGGTCACCCAGGTGATTGTGTTGGATATGAGCCTGAGTGGGCTCCAGCCCTGCTCTAAGCTGGACCGCATTGATACAAGGACCATGGCATGCACTGACTTTTGCCCCGGCAGGTAAATTTGGATGCATCAGTGAGCTTATTAGGACAATATTCATGGTGATACTGAGACTCAGGAATCTTAGATTTTATTCTTGTTCTGAAATGCACTTCTCAAGACATATATGTGTATTGGATGTCCATGACAAAGTGTTGGTAGCAGGGAAGCTGCAAGGTTGGCCTCTATGAGAAGAGGCTGGGGCTGCCCCATGCTGGACACAGATAGTTCCAGTGGATTCACTGCAGGACACACCTGAGCCCATCAGTCAAGATGATGGCATCTTTGGGAAAACATATTTAAGATAGGGCAAAACACCATATGGTAGTATGAAGAGTGAGGACAAAAATTGGTGAGAAACAACCCTGTGAACACAAAGATCAGAAAAGGGGGAAGGGGAGGAGGTNCCATGACAAAACGTTGGTAGCAGGGAAGCTGCAAGGTTGGCCTCTATGAGAAGAGGCTGGGGCTGCCCCATGCTGGACACAGATAGTTCCAGTGGATTCACTGCAGGACACACCTGAGCCCATCAGTCAAGATGATGGCATCTTTGGGAAAACATATTTAAGATAGGGCAAAACACCATATGGTAGTATGAAGAGTGAGGACAAAAATTGGTGAGAAACAACCCTGTGAACACAAAGATCAGAAAAGGGGGAAGGGGAGGAGGTACTCCAGGCACCTGAGCTTGTATTCCCCTGCAGCCTGTGGAAGAGACTGTGGTGGAGTAGAGATTCCTCTCCAGCTTGTGAAGAGGACCACACTAGACCAGATATGCACAGTGCAGCCCATGGGGGATCCCACACTGGAGGAGCTGGATATTCCTTGAAGGAAGTGTGGCATGTGGAGGACCCACGCTGGAGCAAGTTTGTCCTGAAGAACTGCATACCGGGGAGAAGATCCATGTTGGATCAGGAGATATATGTGAGGAGGAAGGAACGACAGAGAAGAACTGTTATGAACATACTGTAACCTCCCATTCCCTGCTCCCAGTAGAGGAGAGGTAGAGGAGACATGAAGGAGTGAAGTGAAGTCTAAGAAGAAGGGATGGGGGAAGATGTTGCTTTAATTTGTATTTGTTTCTCACTGTCCAAATATATTTTAATTAGCAAGAAATTAAATTATTTTTCCCCAAGTTGAATCTGTTTTATTCATGACAGTAGTTGGTTAGTCATCTACCTGTCATTTTCTTGACCCACAAGCTTTTTCATCCTATTTTCTCCTCCAGTCCTGTTGAGGAGGGGGCATGAGAGAGTAGCTAAGTAGTCATCTGGCAGTCAGACAAGGTCAACCCACCACAGAATACTTCCACTGATACCTTTCCAAGAATATTTCTTTAGTACTACCTTTACAATACCTTTACAAAAATATTTATTTAGTACTACAAGCAAAAATAAAAATCCATCCTTCCCTCATTTCCTTCCCAATCCTCATCCCATAATGGTCTTTCGCTCTCCTTCTCTCCCAAATCTGGCCTCCTTGACCAGTCAGCCATTCTATTTCTGTCATCTACTTGTATCCAGTTTTCTTCCAGAAGTCTTAGTTCTTCCTTGTCTAATTCTTTTCTCTCCTTACATGTCACATCTATCACTCCCCCTTTGTTCCAAGACCTCTGAATCCCAATTCTTACCTTGTCCTCTAGACTCTACAACAAATCTCCGCCCATCCTGTCTTGCTACTTTCTATATTACTGTTGATTGTTTGAAACATCTCTTACTGCTGCTGCACATGGTCTCTGCCATAGACTTCTCATTTAGCCACTCCCAGTCTCATCTGTTCTCAGTTTTTCTCAGTTAATTTCTCATCACTATGTCTAGTTTCTCAGCTTGAAGTCTGAGTTTTCTGAGGCCCCCTCTATGCTTGTATTGATTCAGTGCACTGCAATCATGGTTGTAACTCTTGTACCTGTTTGGTTTGAATTATGCAGTGTCTTCTTCCTCCATGTGGCAGCTGTGGTATCCAAATCCCCGTCATCCAAAATCGCTCTTGGCAGAGCCTTGTTTAATCCTTTGTGAGCAGAACCTAGTAGGAATTTAGCTGCTAAAATTAACTTTAAATTGTGGCTGCATGGACTGCAATTTTGCAAATGCTTATAACATGACACCATGTGGGTAGATTTTCAAGCTGATGGCAAATAGAGTAAACATTCCATTCACTGCCAAAATTATTCAGGGTAAAGCACATAAACATGATCAGCAGTTCCAGCTCGAATGTTTGAAGTCTGGCAAAATTGTAAACAACTGAAAACAAGGTCTTGCAATGCAATCAGTATGGAAACGAAATAGTAGGTGTATTTACCAGCCCCACACGTATGAGAACACTTACAAGGCCAGATTGTCACCTGGTATAAATCAGAGGAACTGCAATAAGTGACCAACAACACCTCTGATTCATAGCAGGTGTAGATAAAGCTTGTTAAATAAAAATTAAATTCTATGTTTAGATCCTATGTGAGAAAGCATCTTTTATTTTTGTATTTTTAGTGTATCAGTGAGCTTATTAAGATAAGATTCATAGCAACAATCCTGGATTATAAGGAAGTTAACTCTTGGAAATGGCATCATAGTCTTTGTCATGTTTATAATGTTCATCTCCTGTAATGACAATAAAATGTGATATAGTAGAACACTACATTCTAAATCCTACAAATTGAGAGACTTTTAAAAGAGTAAAGTAATTCTCCAGAACATTCTTCTGAAATCTTTATAGCACCATTTTTAGGAAAAATAAAACTATAAACTCTTGAATATGGAAGTTGAGTTTAAAAATATTTAGTTTCTAAATCTAAGCAAGAAAGTATGCAAGACTTCTACCTCTGAAAGCATGATTTCTTTTATGCATTGTATATAAAAAACAACATCCAGAATGATACAGAGAGCTAACATCCCCTAAACCCCTTTAAAATTATTTCTTGTTTACACAGACCATCAGTCAGATGACTTGACCTAATAATTTCTGTGCAAAAATACCCACTGTCGCGGGGGGAGAGTGGTTAAGGTTTAACGGTCGCTCAAAGAATCACCGCCAAAGATATGAGGGAAAGGTGATTTTTAATATGAGTTTGTAAAAAGGTGCGACTTTACAGAATTCGATGGCAAGATTCATTCTATTACTTACTGTGTGAAGGGAATGTGAAAGGTAATTGGGTCAGAGTGGTGCTTAGGTGCAACTGTCACAGTGAATGGCGGGG
>VZSC01007693.1:163371-194572 GCA_013398225.1 Steatornis caripensis
TTTCGTGGCCACAATTCTTATCAGATAATTAGTCTTGGCACCTCTCAGATATGTGGGCTGCGACTCATGCAGGAGAAGACTCAGGCACATCCCCCGGGCAAAAGGAGCTCCGGAGATGGTCAGGGAGCGCCTAATCACTTCAACTCACTGTGATTGCAGCAGGAGTTCCAGGTGCAATCAGGGAGTGCCTAATTGTCCCAACTCGCTGTGCTCATCCCGGGACAAAGAGGTACGGTATTACTTCTTATCTTGGCTCATTGTACCAACAGGCAGGGTCGTAGAGTGCCCAATTATCCCAGCTCTTTGTTATCATACGGTGCTGAATGATCTGACATTGCAGTGCAGTGCGGCTTGTTACTAGGGGGGGAGCAGGGTCTACACCACAACACCCACAAGGTTAAACCTTTGAGACTAGTTCTTCAGACATAACCTCCCAAGAAGGGCATTTGCTTATGGTCTTTGCTGTTCTCCCCAAAAAATCTTTGGGCTCAACAGAGACAAGATGAGGACGTGCATGTAAAGTATGGAAATAAAAAAAATAAGTTAACTGATTGAGGCTGAGTCCTTGTAAGAAGACCTTCCATACTAATGCATTATTTATTATTCACATTTTGAAGACATCTGTCAAAATTGTAGCTAAATGCCATAAAACTGCTGAGGAAAAAAAGCATTTAGATTAGAGTTCAAAAACAGAACTTCATATTTAATATCGCATAATGTTATAAACTTTTGTACTTAAGAATTTTATTCCTGGAAATCAGTTTATATTTGCCTTTCTTCTGTTCTATCCTGTTAAACATATGCCAATTTCCTGTAAAATTCCCATCTCTTTTCATTGGTTGTACCTTTCAAATAATTGTGAACAGATATTCTGTCAATCTCAAATTTTAAGCATTTCATTAGCATAATTTTCTTTTATTTGTATTTATGGTAGCTACTGAGAACACTGTCCTCTTGTGTTAAGCACTATACAAAGTGCAACAAAAATGTGGTGGTCACTGTTGAGAATTGTATTTCTAGAGGACATTTTACTTTGGTTTGTGCGTAGAGAAATACAGTTATCCTTTCTTGCCTCACATAAAATAGACATATTTGCATGGAAAAAAGATTTTTACAGCATTAGACTATTTTTGAAAATTTTGAGTGCAAAACTTTTTTCTCACAAGTTAAATACTTTTGCTCTCCAAATAGCAACAAACCAGTGTCTATGAGCTTCTTTCTTTAATTTTAAGTGCAGTCAAGGCTATCACACCCTCCATATTTCCTGGCATTGCCTGTCTCCTGGAATGGGCAAAAAGAATGCCAGAAAAAGTCTCATCCCATCTCAAGCAAAATTCTGTGAGAGAACTTATGGAAGGGGAAGGTGACGCTTATTCACAAGATCTCCAAGCTGATTTTACTCATTTGCAGTCTTTTTTTCATATAATTCATGACCTCACACACTCATACGCACATAAACACCAGCACCACCTTCTTGATGGATGACAACAAACCAGTTTTGGACTATCTGGAGTGGTCCCCAGAATATTGCTGATTTCAAACTCTAAAAATCTTAGGTAAGTTTTCTGCCCTTGTTTTTCCTTGTTTGGAGTGTGTGTTTACTGTAAATGTTGATAGTCCTTTTTTCTGGTGAGGTAACAGGAAAATAAATGTTGTATGTGATACGATACAGTCTTGTTGCCATGCTTGTGGTGTATCAGCGTGCAGGCCTTCTGGTCTTCATGCAAGAAACACATTCCTCAATTTTACTGCTGGGAAGTGTCCTGGAAGCAATGGCCTGGGGATGATGTTTTTCATGATAAATGCAAGCCAGTTCTTTTAACACTTTTCTGCTGTTCTAGTGCTTAAACATACAGGCATTTCTGTTCATATTTCATTTGCACCAACCTTAGTATTTCCCTTAAAAATCTCCACAAGAGAAGAACAGTCTGTCTTCCACAGTGAAAAGACACATTAAGTGATAAGATATAAATCTGATGGTCTACGTAGCATTCTCTGATATACTACTGTGGATGTCTCATACAGCTTGACATCCTTCAGTGCCCTTCTTTGTAACATCATCAATAAGGATGGACTTGCCAATACGCAGCCCATCTTTCTTCTTTTGTGTGCCATGCTAATTGTCACCATATTCTGATCAACGCATGTATCTATTGCAAACTATCAAATTCATCTGACTATTTCTATGGATTGTTTCAGTTGTCAGATTGACATTTGTTATTTGCTTTCTTTTACCACCACTCTTCATATGAATTATCAATTCAGAATAAAGTTCCATGAGTGAACATCTTAGGCTAACTTTTCTTTAAAAATGTATTTGGAATAATTTTCAAAGAAATATCTAGTTTCAATGACAACATCTCTTTCTTTTCTCTTTTTGTTAATTACAAATTTTCTACATTGTTCCCTAAGGTCTGAATGTCAGAGCAAAAGGCTTCCATACAACATAACTGAGATCATTTAGGTACAATGGTTTCTGTCAGATTTCTGTGACATTTTATGCAAACAATGTTATTAACATGAAAAATTGAAACTTTCCTTCCAAGAGTATCTCCATCAATAACCTAACCAGAAGAATAATGCTCATCTAGTCATAAAAAAAAATAATCCGTCATATATCTGTTACCTAACCATAAGCCAATTTTAACTTCTTTTGCTGGTGCTTTTGCTGGTCTTAAGACCTTGCATGGTAAATGTCTATAGGCTTTTGAGAGAGATTTATGCTAATAATTTCTGAGCACCTTTCCATATAATTTATCGACTGAAATGAGGTTAGGCTATTCAGAACTTTTCCCCACAGGGCTGTTTCTGGTTGATTGTCTGTTCCTCAGTAGGAGAAGTGATAAAATCCAAGTCAAAACTACCCGAAATGCATTTATTTTCCAAACATTTTGAAGTAAAAATTGAAATTTTACCATAGAAGACTCTGATTTCATGGGAAGTGCTTCTATGAAAGATTATTATGGTAGAAAATGTCAAGCTGTATAAGGAAGTGTCTAAGGATTCGTTTGCACTTACTGAGATTTTATTCCATCCATCTTTCAGAATAGTTTCCACTGATAACTAATAAACTGTATTGCAGTGCATACAGGCATTGATTACCTGTGAGCTCCATATAATGTTTGGAAAAAATCCTCTTTGTCAACTCCAAACTGCTGCCTGGACTGTTTTCCTGATTCATCATTGCGCCTCCGAGGTGTGAATTAAGTTTGTAAAGATGGAGGCAGAGGGGGGAATTTTCTCCCACAGTTGCCACAAAATATAACTAAAATTTTAAAATACAAAAATAAAATGTAATGTAATAAAACAGCCTGGGCACTTCAAGAAATGTAGTCTGTTTTTAAACATGATTTATGCTCATGGGTGTTACACAGAAGGCCAAAGGTTGAATAGGAGACAAATGTAGAGTGCTCATTAGCTCTAGGACATGAAGAAATCATGATTATATTATCTGGCCTTCCACTTACCACAAACTACATTTTCAGTAGCTCCTGCATCAACCCCTTGTTTTTTGAAGACATCCTTTTTTTTTTGCATTCTTTGCTAACTTATCTTACTGTCTGATATTTTTTCTGTAAAACACGTGCTACTAACTCTAACCTCATGTTATCTAGTTTGTAACTAATCATTAATTTTTCCACTAGATTAAAGTGTTCCTAGCAGTACCACAGTTCTCCCAGACATGGTCTAGTTACTTCTCCATTTATTCATGGGTCTTTAGTGTTCTCCTATAAGCTAAAAATTCCAGACCTTACACATTGTTTTAACTGTCTTGAATCTTTGTCACTTTGTCTACATTATTTCCTAAGGTTTGGAAGTCAGAGCAAAAGGTCTCCATACGACATAATTGAGATCATTTAGGTACAATGGCTTCTGTTTCCTCTACTCAGTATTTCCTTGCTTACACGCTCATAATCTTATTCTTCTTACAACAAGGATCTCACATTCAAACAATTATTCAACATTTACCAAATGTAATTCCATTACTTTTCAAACTGTAACCAAAATACATTATATTCCCTAGATGATTTTACAAGGGACATGCTTTGTTCCTACAACTTTAATCATATTTTCATGAATACGAAAAGTTTAATGTTATAAAGTTATAAGTTTGATCTTATTTTTGTTATCATCAATGTCGTCAGCACCAGTTTACTCCCTTTTTATAAGCAATCAAGACCAAACCTGGTGCTCAGGTCTACATCCCATTTCAGGACAGTAGGATGGGTACTAGTAACTGCATACTTATCATATAATCATATAAAAGAGTGGTTCTGACATATGAAGAAAGAAAAGGAGGGAATGCCTTTGTCCCAACCTTTATGCAACTTACATAGCAGATATATGAGTGATGTATGTAATATATCACACGCATATGTCCTGATAGCACCATACAGAGCTGCATCCTTCCCTGCAATTATCTTTTATCTTACATACTACTGTAACAGCTTTGAGCTCTTTGCAAATTTTGCATGTATATATCTTACTGATGTAACTCTTATCTAATTAAATTGTGCATATTTCTCCAAGTCACTGGTAAGAGCACGTGATATGGAGACAAACTAGGATCAGATTTGTGTGGAAGTCCACTGGCAACAGTCGTCATAGGATAGTGATTTAGTATTGAGAATTATTCTTTGAAATTGACCAGCTAACCAGATTTTAACCTATTTAATTTTTGCTTCATTGATTTTGTATAGTATATTTTATATTAAATGTCTCCTATATGCGCAAATATGTCAACAGCTACATTTATCAAGCATGTTCATCATCTTACATATCCTGTGTCTTTAGCAATGTATTTTTCCCTAAGAGAATTCAGTTCAGTGTTTCACTGTAATGGAATGGTTACACTTCAATATAAACTTCAGGAATACATTTGAGTTGTCTGAATCAGGATTTTATTACTATATGAAACTTGATCACTTTGACTTGCTGAATTTCAGGTTCATTCATCTGCATGGATGAATCTCTGTCAACACAGACTGATAGTGGTCACATTTTAATTCATTTGTCAGATGGAGAGTAAGGCTTTTTAAAGTTTTTTACAGAATAACACTCAATATGAGATGTAGGATCTTCTGTAGTCAATCAGTCTTCCCTTGCAGAATTTAAATGGATTTGGAGATCTTAGGAGATGTTGAAAGGACTAGGAATAGATAGAGCCATTGGCTGTAGAGTGTATATCTACACTGAAGAACTGCACTGAGATATCCAAAGTAACATTACACTATGGTGGTGCGCTGAAAGCAGGATTGTCATGGAAGCATAGATTTTCACTTGAACTAATTTCTGAATAAAAGGACTATATTTAACCTCTCCGGCACTGTGCAATGCAGACATACTCTTAATCTTTTTCACCTCTTTCTCACTACTTGAAGAGGAAATTTCTTGTAGTGAGATGTCAAGCTGAGACATATGGGTTATAGAGTTCATTTTATTTTTTACAGGAAATTAAAATAGTCTCAGCTTAACTTAAATAATAATTTTGGAATATCACTTTACTAGCTAATTTATTTCACATTTTCAACACATTCATTTTGAAATTATAATATACTGTTTTACAAAATAAGATGCTTAGAGAACAAGACAAATTAAAGACTGTGAGCAAAAACCTACAGAACAGTGCTCTGCATACAATAGGACTTTATTTCCTTATTACTCTTTAAATTTAGCTAATAAAATATCCTTCTTCAATGACTAAATATGAAGACTAAGTATGTATTTCCAGAAAGCATAATTTGCTATCACATCTTGTGCACTAGGAGACTTCTTTTACATAAATGCGTTACTTTCTGAAATACTTATTACATGACTTTATGACTTTGGAATGACATTTCTGACTCTGATGAAAACCTGCTCTGCTTGAGTTTCTTGAAACAGAACTGCTGTTGGCACTCTGCAAAACTTACTAATAAAATATACATATATTGAATGAAAAATAAATTAGTTTGACCAAGTTCTCTTCCCAGTTGCGCCATAAGAAATCTATTGGAGAGTATCTTTTAAGAACATGAAAACACAGAAAAAATGTACTCATGATATTTACCTGCTCAGACCTAGAAGACTCCTTGAAAACTTAATCATGATTAACAGCACAGGTTGGAATGAGAAAGATTGTCCGTATGAAAAAACACCTTTCTTTAGTAAAGGAAAGTGATATTTTCCACCAACTTCAACATTTGAAAACTTTCTCCAATTGTATTCACAAATTCATGCAAAACATGAAAGATATGGGAAGCTAAGCACCAAAAATTGTATGTGCTTGTTACATTGTAATGTCTTTACTAGCAAAAGTCCCCATATATAAAGTCAGTTCACTGTATCTTAAATTTTCAGAGCTTTCAAAATCTTTCACTGAATGAGCATTGGTTGTCTAGTTTTTCTGACAACTGTTTGCTTAACCAAGGTGTTTAACCAGGATTCCAGAAACTTGACATCAGACATAAGATTAGGAGATTGTAGTGAAAGTATTGGAATTGTAGCTACTCTAAAAACCATTACAACATTGAACAAAATTACTTTAAAATGTCACAAAATACTTCAGGTATATTACTACAATACTTTATTAAAGATTTGGAAAAAAAAAGTTCTACTTTTAGAAAAAAAAACAAATTTAAGCACAGTTAAAGACATAACACTGTATTTGTTTATTAAAACTGTTCTTAAAATCTTTTTATTGTGCACAGTTATATTAATGTCAGCTATATCCTGAAGATTCAAGTTTGAGTTTCTTTTCTGAAGTAGGAGTAACTTAACAGTTACAATTTAGAAAGGAAAAACAAAACCAATACAAACAACAAAAAAAACCCTGTGTTTTTTTAAGTCTATCTTTGAGTTTTCACCTTGGGGCAAGTCTGGAATTAATGTTTTTTTTTAGTCTCATAGCTGTGCCCTAGCTGGGGCCTATTTACATGACCTAAAATCAATTTTTGAAAGCCAAAATTGGGCAAAACATTCATTTAATTTCATGCTATTTTAACATCTGCCTTGCAGAAATGATGAAGTCAGGAAAAAAATAACCCCAAATCCACCAGTGAGGCCCCTTGAACTATATTTGTTTGCATACTTTGGCTTTATGAGAGTAAGTTTTTAAACAAGATTTACAGAACAAAAGCAATCTGAGCTGCAGTTAAGCAAGCTACACAGGGCTGCAGCTCATGTTTTCTTGTGCAATGTATTTAATTCTCACATAGTAGATGTTGTTGATGGATATGTCATAGATCAGCACTTCTTGGATATTTGAGTGGTCAGAGAACTTTAGAAGTATTGAAGCTGGAACATTCTTGCTTTTCTCAAGCCAAATCTGGTGTTACATTTAGAGGTGTGCATCATGTGCAAGGAAAAATTGCAAAGGTTCTGGAATTAATGACCTTGCCTGTTAACCCCGTGTGATGTTGTAACTATCTGGAATAAATGCAGGAGACTTCTTAGAATAAACATTGATAATTTACTTCACATCAGACTTCTGCTTCTGAGGGTTGACCACAAGCCAAGCAACATAAAAGCAGTGGATTTTGGCACTCAGGAACCGGAAGTATGACTGACCTTAGGATTGACAGATCAGGCTTCAAGAATTAAAAAGGTTATTTTCAAGAAGCACAAAAAATTTTTATTACTAGGCACTGATACGTAAGATTTTCAATATAAATTTTACAGGTACGCTGCTTTACGGATTGTTGAATACAAGTTTAAAAAAAATCCTCTAGTGTTATCTTTGAACAGTGATTAGTAACAGTCCTGTGTACTTAGACAATACCTTTCATTGATTTAGACAATACCTTTCATTTGCCTGCTAGAACACAGGGCATCTACAGATCTCAAATTTTATGGGGATAAAGTTACTTCCTCAGCATCCTGTGGAATCAAGTTCTAAATGTAGTTTAGGCAGAGGTACTTCAAAATAACTTCACAGATTTTCCGGTTGCTGAGAAATGGAAAGAAGCCTCTAAGAATCAGCACTACGGTAACTACCAAAGATGTTCTTGCACACAGAGAGAACCTGTATTACTCAAGCCATGCATTGTGAAAATTCTGTCCCAGCAAGCAGTGGAACTTCATTATGGTTGGATGGGTTTCTTGGCAGGAAAAATCTCTTTCCAAAATCTTCCTAAAAAAAATCTCTTTCCTAAATCTTAGTGCTGCTTAGCACCTTCTTGTCAAATAATGCCCTCAATGCTTGGCTGAAAGTTCCAAGGCCTTTGTGGGTAGATAATCTGTAGCTACTTTTCCAATTCAAAATGTTCTACTTTCTCAAAGGAATGTCAAAATTCACAGAAAATACATTTCTCAAATAAAACATATATATCTTATATACAACAAACATCAGAAAGAAGATTCTTCTCTACCTTGAGAGAAAAAAATAATGTTCCTTAACATGTAAAATTCAGCACCAGAATAATTAGAATTAGTGTCAAGAAGACTTCAGATCTTTTTATGTGTCATATTGCACTGCTGAGGAGATTCTGATGGTCTTTTAATAACTAAATAAGTAAGGGAAGAGGATATATACAGCAGCACAGCACAGTTTTTCAATAACTAGCTACAGTGTTGGAAGATGAGGAGTCATCATTGCACGGTGTCACGTTATGCCTTATATACGCCTACATAGCATTCTACAGTTCTAACCACTACTCTGATTTTATAGATATGAAAATTGAAACAACTTCAACGAGTAATTGTTTTTACAGGTCAGACACCAGGATTCAAGAAAGTTAGGCATGTGCTAGGTCATATATACTCTCTCAAAGTGCAGTGATTGTTAGCAGGTTACCATTAGTGTCTGAGACTTAGCTAGTAAGAATCAGTTTCTAGCTATGAAGATTTGTAGAATTCTGGAGTTCAGACTCCTAAGGGCTATAGCTTCCTACTCTTCCTTTGCTTATGTATCCTCTAGCAGCCATGAAATTCAGCTGTCGAAACTTGCATTATTCTCATTTCAGTTTACCAGTTGTTGTATATCTAAATCCCAGATTCTTGTAGCTTAACTCTGAAAAAGTGGACAGGGACAAAAGGGCATTTTGTTTTAAGTATTTCTCAGTCCTTTTTTCAGTCTGAATTATGATTTAGCCACCTGTAGTTAGGTTTGCAAGAAAAGAAAGTGTTGGTGAAGGGAACAGATAATGCTTTCCTGATTTTAAGTATAGTATTATATATAGGCTGGGAGATAGCTGGGGCAACAAGTATTTTCCTAGGTTATGTATCTTGGCCCTCTTGGGCTGCCTTGGTGATCTTTTTCATTTTTGGAGAAAACATTGTCCACTCTGAACACATGAAACACCATAAAACTGGCCTACTTCTATAGCAATGTGCTTCTGATGGACAAAATCACTGAAGAGCAGAGACTCCACTTCATAAGCAATGTTATAACCTCATAAACTATACATAATATGGTTCTACCAAAAAAAGTTAATTTTGCTTCTCTGCATTCTACACATCACAGGACAAAGCCAGTGGTTCATATACACCCATATAAATATATATATATATGTTTAAAAAAAATACACACACACACATATAACCCCCCCCGTGTGTCCTGTATTCATATTCAATAACCCTTTATGAGGTAATAAATCTAATACTTCACAGTTTTAGACACCCACTATCCTATCAGACAAAAATGCGCTATGTAAGAAAGAATCTAATTTTTTCTTGTTGCTAAACCAAATCTTCCATTTCTTTGGGTTTAATGTGACCTTAGGGTTTAAATTAAGTGGAGTTTGTTGCCTCTTGAGCAATTATCATTATCCTAAAACCATTTTGCAGTTCAACACAATACAGCATAGCTGGTGATCTCAGCTTTTTCTTTCTTCTGCATCTTCTTTCTTCCACCGCTTCATTACCACAAAGTCAGAACACAGGAATAAAACATGTGATTAATATGTTTCCAGAGAGAGAGAGGACAGTGTGGGATAAAAACAGCCAGAGGCTTTTCCACGGTCAATGGCCCACCTTTCTTGGTGACAGGAGGAAGTACCTATTTGGATGATATGACTGCACTCTGCCTTAGAACCGTGTGGTCTTCTGACTCTTCCTGAGATACGAAGTACAATTTTCGTGAAAAACCCTGCAGGTAGCTTGCCTGCAACCTTAATCACCTCCTCTCCCCTCCTAACACAGATTTCTTGCATCTGTAAGTTTTCCCATAAGGTGATTTATTGTGCATAAAATTCCACTTTAAACCTAATGTAAATTATACTGCTGACTATCCAAATGCCAGCTCTCCTCAAAAACTCAGTGTTTTGGAGGCAGTAAGCTGTCTGCTCTGAATGTCTAAGTGCTTTCTAAAGCATGGTGTGTTTTACTAAAGCTTCCTTAGGCAACTACTGTATATTTCTATGATTTTAATTATTCAATTAATACTGCCGGTTGTGAATAAATTTGGTATCTATTCATCCATTTTTCAGAAGGACTGAAAAAGCTTCCAGTCTTAATCTTTTATCCCTTCTGGATGATTTTGTGAATTGTGCTAAACTTTACAGCTAGCAGCAATAATTGAAATATCATTAATATAAATCAGTAGACAACTGCTGTTAGAAGAATGTTCCTTCTGGATATATGTACGCTGTAGCTCAGCTTGAGGTACATCTATAGAAGCAAATAAATAAAGAGTACCAGAAGGTATGCAAATGAAATAAACTGATTAAGAACTCAGTGCTGAACCAATGCAATTATAAACGTACACATTTATCACACTGTTGAAATAAAGCTAATAGCATATCCCTAACTGCAAAAGACAGTACAGAAATTGTGAATGAGCTGTCCTGTACTGCTGACAATTAGTGTTCGGAAGGCTCTACTACCAATGCTGGCAGCCCTGCTGCTCTAAGTAGTGTAGGAACAGGCTTAGTGAGGCTCTCGACAAAAATTGATCATTCTTCTTCAGAATAAATAGTTATTTATCAAGTTAACTCTTTTTATAGGAAAGATGGAATGAAAGGAAGCTTTACAACACCTATAAGCCTCTATAGCCTGAAACATACAAATGTTCAGGAGTCTTTCAAGTCAAACTATGGTGGCCCATTCCTCAACTGGTGAAGGCTCATTCTCATGCCGTTTGACACTAATTTGTCATTTCTGAGAACTCAGAAGGTATGTGAAAAAAATACTACATGAGCTTCTGAGTGATGTGCTGTGGTGTGTGTTAAGGCCTAGTGACTGGCTGAAAATCTGCAAAATGTGCTCGACAGTCATTTGTTCCTGGCAAGAATATCTAGCCAATAGATCACATCACATGCTATCAAGTGTTATTCAATGCATTCTAATGAATCTTCCCTCAGTTCCTTAGCTCATTTTCCCTATTAACACCTAAGTACCTTTAGAAAGCCTCCTTGTACTTTGTGCTTTAGCTTCCATTTTTCCGTTTATATGTTTTGATCCTTTTTCCATCTCTAGGAGATCAATGTTCTATCTTAANACACCTAAGTACCTTTAAAAAGCCTCCTTGTACTTTGTGCTTTAGCTTCCATTTTTCCGTTTATATGTTTTGATCCTTTTTCCATCTCTAGGAGATCAATGTTCTATCTTAAAATCTATGCTCTTCTTTCTATGGAGTGCTCTGGAGGCACGTGGGACCTTATGTACCTGATAAGGCTTTAAGGTTTTAACAAAATACTGACTACATTTAGATAGATTATCTGCAGGTTGTCTACAAGGCAACTATATAGATAAGACGGCAAATACAGAAAAAACATAATGCTTGTGACTGATACAAAGCCTGCTCAGTTCATTGGTGCTCATAGAAGCTGCTACAATCCAAGCTGCAGACAGTAATAGAAACTGTGAAAGAGAGGCTTTTACTACTGTAACAATATTTCACCAAACGAAGTAATGAATTCTGATGGCTTCCTTAGGTCAACACTGGCATGCCAGATTTTTTGCTGTAAAATGGCAATCTCCTGGGCTGCTTTTTTTTAATGAAAGGATTAAATTTTATTTACCAGTCAGTGTGACGACAACTATTTCACTTGCTTTAATTGTCCTGGAAATACAAATTTAAGAGAATAGTTAGGAAGATTAGTTAGTCATAAGTGCAAATACTCTATGAGGATTATTTATTGTGCTATTTCCATGTTCCTGGCCACAGATTCCTATTGGAAATGTTGAAGCTTGCTATGTTCCAGTCACAATGTTTACACTATCTGCACAAATAACAGGATACACTTCATATAATGCTACTAAATTTAACCTCAGAAGCAATACTAGCTAATAATTTTTTAGGAGGAAAGTAATAAATACCATGGTAGTAGCCATTCTGGCAATTTAAAATAATATGCTAGAAAATAATGCCTCTTTTGCTACCCTCAAAACGATAAATGAATATACCATATTAAGGTTTGAACTATAAAAATGCTTTCAGGGGTAAATATTTTACTGTATCAACCACTGAAGAATCTTTTCTTTACAGAAGTACCAAAACAGCTCACGTGCCTGATCAGAAGCCCTTGGACATAAATTCTTGCTTCTAAGAGCAGGACTGAGTTAGCACCATGCCCTATCTGCATGGAGGTATGAGGTAAAACCTGAGTTCTGAGAGAGTTTCTCTTACTGATTTTCAGAAGTTTTCTCTGATAATATCTGCAGGTATCATGTAGTTTTACTCTAGAATAAAACGATGCCCATTGAGGCATCCCAATAGCAAGGAGTATTGAAGCTAAGGTGCAGGTACTAGGGAGTTTCTCTTTTTTTTAATAACAAGTTTATTCACAGCTCCCATACTGGTAGATAACATTCTACAGTCCATTGCATAAGGTTCTTTGATAGCTAAGAAACATTTTGAATGATAGATTAAGCATTCTGCTTAATAACCTAGTAGTAATTCGTCTCCCTGCAATAATTAGCAAAAGTGTCTAACTTTCGTCTCCAGAATAAAGATAGTAACAATTCAATGACAGGTATAGTTTGATCTGACTGGAACCAACAACTATTAGGAGCCAAGAGTTTATTTCTCTCTCTTGCTTTAACTTGAACCATACAAACTTGATACATGATTCTGTCACAGGAAGCTCAGTGTCACCTACTGCTACCACCAAATATTTCTGCTAAGGAGATGGGCTTGTTCTGCATTCTGGTTCACAGTGTATTTCTTTTGGTTATGGATCGCTAACCCAACAAGGCCTGACAACAGGACAATGTTTCTTACAATAATCCAGGAATCCATTAATGCTGACATTCTCTCAAGAGTGGAAGTTTTTTATGTGATTGTCCACATATTGTCTGAATTTACTGTATCTGAATAGGTATAAGTTAATTTCTGGAATGTTCTTTGTCCACTTCTTTGTCTGCTTCCTTCCTACTGCAGGCAAATGTATCACGTAATTCTGATTATGCATCTATTTAAACCAAAGGTCATCTTTCTGAATGCCAGTGATTAGAACTGCAGATAGAACTCTAGATGTCTGTCTCTTATGCTTTGCATACAGACAATGATATTCTCCCATACTACTGAGAATAGTTTGGAAATATCTCAGAAACACATCTGACTTTTTCAGATGCACTTTATTGGTGGTTCAAAGTAATTTTTACAGTTTTCATACTAATCCTTGATTTCTCTAGTTTATAGATTCCCTTAGAATATTTTATGTGAAGTTCAGAGAGTTTAGACTGTCTGCTTTGTCCTTTTACAAAAAGTGAAATTTTATCAAAGAGAGCCATACGGCTGGCTTGGTATGACCTACTTTTGGTAGATTTGTTTTGCATCTATTTCCATTTCATATTTACTGTCTTTTCTCTAATTAGATTAATTAAAACCCCCTAATATTTGAACTGATTTTTTATGTGCAAGTTTCTTCCTTCTGTATTACAGAAAAAAGATTATCTGGACTCCCATACTTCAGTATGTTGAGGTCTTTTTGTTTTGATGCCACTGAGGATGAAGTAATTAGATCTCATTTAATTAGAGCGATTAGGGCTTTGTGGCTGATGTGTTTTGCCCTTAACTTGAGAAGGAAGTTTGGCCAATCAATACTTACTGGAACCAAGGCTACTTTGTAACATAACTGCAACGGGGAAAAAAAGAGGCTCTGATAGTAACAGGAATTCCAGTAAAGTTCTAGATATCCTATTTTACAGAGATAAGAGACACTTAGAAGCATATAAAGAAAGGCTTCTGCATGCTAAATGAAAGAAAACTGCTCAAGGTGGGAGGTACTCCAACAAACCAGCTAGGGCTTGAAGGCTAACTCTGGGCTTCAGAGGAGGGTTCTCAATAAAAAGGGCCCAGTAGAAGGAGACACTAGGAATTAAAACACAAAAAGAGTAATTCAGGAAAACAGAAATGCAAATCTCATCTGGGTAAATAAGAAGACCTAAATCAGAGTAATAAGTGACTCAGTTGGCAGCGCCTTGCTCTGAAAGTAACAGCCTTCAAGACATTTGATACTGCATAATTGTTCAGAATGGAAAATTGGAATAGAAAGCTTGATAGTATTTTAAGTCCTCTTAACTCACAGTTTATTTTATAGGTTCAGTTGTCCTGTCTGCACTTTTCTATGAGGTGTTGTGTGTTCCCCTCTTATGAAAGACAGTGGTATCTGTTGGTATTTCTCAACCCAAGTTACCTCCTGTGTAACTATTGGTATAATCTATTAGATTTCAGAGCCCTGAGAGGACACTGTAAATTAATCACTTCTCTGTTTGCATGTATTCTTACCTATCAGAAGAAAAGTAAACAGATTTTGTGTGTGTTTTACACAGAAAACAGACCTGGCAGAGGTAGAGGCACATGGAAAGAGGTAGGGGCAAACCTGTTGTTTTGCTTTTAGGATGCTAGAGTCTGGAGCAACTCCTAGTGTAAACCGAGTAATTCTGAGTTTTTTGTAATTTACACCAAGCATTTGTAGTTAAGAACATATCCTGCTCCACCCCAATTTTCATAGGGATTTGCTTCAGTGTGTAGCACTATTGCCCCTGATTTAAAATATCCACAATTTTTTCATAACACCGTGACTTATAAAAATACTTCCCCTCTCTGCAGCATAAAATCCTTATATTGGATGTTGTAAAGACAACAGCGTGGAAAATATACCATAGGAAGGAAGAGTCTCCAAGATGCGGAAAAGTATGGAAAGTATCAGAGATGGAAGCCGGCTTTTAATTGGACTGTTCCCTGGTGCTACAGGCAAATTCATTTCATTCACAGAACTCTACCCACAGTCTTGTTCGGTCTGCCTCTGGAGTTACCAGTGTTGGCCATGTTTTATCATCACTTCATCTCTTAAAGAGAGCTCCATCCTGACCAAAAAATAGATTTAAATACCGCTGAAATTATAATAATAACAATCATAGTAATTTCTAATCTTCAGTCTTGATATGAAAAATGTTCGACTCTTTCTGCATTATCTTTACCTGTCTGGTTCAGTTCCCATTCCATCATTTCTTTCTATTAAAATTCTCTCTTGCAAGTTTCTTCTAACAAAAAAAGACCTAGCATCTCCTTGGCTAGCACAGACATCAGTGGTATTTCATTGCTCTTGTTCCTACACTTAGGGTTATTGTCCTTTTGTTTTGACAGTGCTTTTTAAAACACTAAGTGATGCTACAGTGTCAGGTGCTTTCTGAATATTTAAGAATTACTTGTTTTGTCAATGAGGCTTTCCTCACTTATTGCAAAAACAGAATTTCAATTTTATAATACTTTCACATTCTCTTATCTGCTAAGTATTTCGACTGTAATAATTCCTCTAAGATATTTTTCTGCTTGATCTTATGAAATGTTTTAAAGATTTTTCTCCTCTACTAAGCAGTCTGTATTTTTTTCTCTACCCTCAGGCTCTTTCTCATCTCATGATACTATATGAGCTAGACTGCAGTCCCTCAGGACCTCTCTAGAGACAAAAGACTTTCAAAATCAGCCTGAAAATTTCTGTAATTCAAATTCTCATTTCATGTATAACTCCTCATTGTTGATTTTGAATCTTCAAATGTTAAGCCTGTTAAAATACATTTAACTTCAGAAGGTTATGGTGCATTAGTGCTTGACTCTTGACTCATCACTTGGAACTGGAATACATTTTTCTATCTTTTTTCTTTTTCATTATTATGCCACCTTTTTGTATATCTGTTTGCAAGATGATGTTAAATATATCCCCTCCATATTAATTATAAAACCAGAATGAAAATACAAAATAAATACAGTGTATGCTGTATGTTCTATATTGTTTTGTGGTTTTTTAAATTCTAACTGACTTTTCAGTATAATCTGATACTTATGAAAGATACATCATCATCACAAAAAGCTTAACATTTCCAAACACAAACAAATCACAACCTATTTTAGAATGAATCCCCTATTAAAAGCATGCTGTGCCATTTTTGACTCACCTTTTTCATAAGTATTCTTGCACATCATCCCTTTAGAAACTTATGTGCACACGTACACAATTTGATGTGACTTAACCGTGATTTCGGGGCTCTGCATCATATGTAGCACACAGATGGTGGTTCTCCACTTCTTTCAAGTTTTTTACCTAAGTGTACAGGAATCTGAAACCAAATTGATGCCTATGAAGGAAAAATGAAGAGGTAGCAAAGCAAACCCCCAGAAACCAAAGTCACGGTATTCATTAACCTATGCTCAGTGTGTCCAGCACCTTTGCCTTCACTGCTGTGTAGTAGTATTACATTGTGTGGGATAGATAAAGCAATTAATATGGAACTACACTGGGTGTAGTTTATACAACATTGCATCCAGCAGCGAACAGATAACTCCAAGACTTACAGTTATTGCAGACTATTCCCAGCAAGCCAATACTCTAATGGTTCATATTAGGTGGACATATCTTTTTCAAGTAATCCTCAGCTATTCTCTTAAAAACAATTTTGCAGAGGGTATTTGAAAGCACAAGGTTGAAGCTCCCAAAAAAACCTCAAACCTTTTCCTGATAAATGCTCTACAACTTGTTTGAAAGAACATCCTAAATATGTCTTCTACAAACTGCCTCTATTTTAGATAGCTAAAAATCCCAGAGTTTTAACAGATTTAGCAGATTACTGCATATCACATCATTTTTGATGCCATTCATTTGATGTAAATGATTAATAGAGAGCAGGTTTTTGAAAGTGGGAGAACTTTCGTGTTTGACAAGAATTGCATGACCATGGCAAAGCAGTGCTGATTACCCAGAACTTCCTAAACTCTGGTTCTATTAACTCAGTAGCCATACCAGGAAAATACCACATTATCATTTTAGCCAGTTTTGGAAAATAAGTTTTCTTAAAAACATATTCTTTATTAAAATAAATTACTTAAATTAGTAAGAGGAGAAGTGGTCTTTACTACAATGAAGGGTATTCAGATCCTCCTGTGAATTTCCTTGCCAAAGGAACGAGGAACCTTCTTCCCTAATAGGTCCCATCCTAATAAGTTAGGTGCCTTTATCTAGACACAGCCTGTCTGAACTTACATATTCCTCAGCACAGAGTTTTCTAAGGACATAGTAAAGTAATGAAGGTCTGAATTCTTGATGAACTTGGGGAAAGTTATGCTGGATAATGGAAAGAAAACTGGCTGCAAGATTAAATAAAACACAATATGCACAGCAAAGCTCAGTTTCTTAGAATGGCATTGATTTCTTCAGACAGCAGGGGATGCCAGTGTTCCTACCCCGTAAAGAAAAACTCTAGAAATCTTGCTTGCCTCATTGTTTTCAATAGCATTAAGTGAGGTATCACTTTTCCCATACTCTGCAAAGACATTATTTATTGCAAAGTCTTGCATCCTGTTGGTCCAAAATAACATCCCCAAATTACCAACTCTGTAGTTCACAACTCACGTCCAGCTGATGTGATCTGATACAAAATCAGAGTAGAATGTTAAATCTAATGAGGGAATAGACCCTTGAATCTGCAGAGGATTTGATAGTGGAACATTAACCAGTTTTGTGCCCTGGTATTGTTGGTGGGCAACAGCCACTCCTAGATACTTGTGATTCTGCAGGTGTTTTGTTCTGCAACTTCTAAAGGAAGAAGGAACACAAAACCACACATTCCTTTCTCGTGCCTCAGCTGCACATATATTCCACAAGCCGCCCAGTGAACTAGGAATGCAGCGCTCCCACAGAGACTGAAACAACTGCAAAGCCAGCTGAAACAAAACCAGAACAAAACTTTGCTCTCAGTAGCTGACATTTAAAATGTCACTGGAAAATGAGATGGAAGAAGAGTCTGCCTGTATGGTAGTTGGGATGGAAGGTGTTTGGTTTTTGTTTTCCTTCAAATGACTGTGACAGACCTGGAAAAGGATGGAAAAAGAAATTGTGCTCAGATCTTACCCTTAGAAAAAATGGATCCAATTGTTGCCTGGTTAAAACTTAGGGTAAACACTTACTTCGATTAGACTGAAACCAGGGAGAATGAATCAGTGAAATCTTAATTAAACTTGTAGTGTAGTGTGTGTCATTGGTATGCTTGAGAAAAAATTTAATCTCAAAATTTCCAAAAAGAATTTACATGGAAAAATTGCTCATTTGCACCTAGAACACGAACAACAATACTGCTTTCTATTTTTTTTTTCTTCTATAAAGGATGAATAATGTAAATAAAATGCATGCGGCAAACAGTTTTATATATCTTTATTTCGTCAAATTAGTTTAAATCACAAAGTGTGAAATGTAACACAGGAATCTGTCAGAAGATATGGCTTTCCATTTGGAAAAAAAATATCCTAAGTGTAATCAATTGAAGTATTATACTAGTATCGTTAATTTGCAAAGCAGATTTTCTCCACTCTGAATTTCACTTTATATAGAATCTTTATTCTCTATACCTAGAACAGGAACTATCAGAACATAATCACACATAAAGATTTCAGATGCAACACTTACAGCAGTCCCAATGTACAGTTTTAGATTCAACTGTGGGGTTCTGCACTTTAATCTAATTTAAATGTTAAACTCTGTGTTACTATGAAATAGCCTATGAGAACTAAACTCAACATGAACCAAATGTAAAGTTTTTTTACTTCAAGCTTTTGGTTGGAATGAACTTAAACTCACTACCCTAAGTGTCACATGCAGCCCACATATTATTCACATTTTCTCAGTATTAGACACATTCTCCTTTGCAAGCTTTGGTGAACCTCCTGTGAAGCTAGGAAGAGATAAAATGTATAATGAAGAAAGATAAGTTGCTAGTACCTTAAAAGTTCATTTTGAGCTAATACAGGACAGGAAGAATACCTGAGAGCTAGAGAAGGTTTTGAATTTCTTGCAGCCTACCAAATCTGTATGACACCAAGTCTCAAACTATGGTCACAGATGTCAGTAGCCTTCAGTTCATCTGAGGTGGCCCACAAGAATATCTTAGCATTGTGTTTGTGATGGTTTCGTTATGTTTCATAACTATAGGCTGTTCTTCCCTGCCTTCACCAAGATGAGAGCAGGAACTTTCTTTCCTCACTAGAATGGGAGAAAGACAAGTAGATTTTCTCATCAGGTCTTAGCTACAGTCATGTGTCACCACACATTCCACAGCAGATGTAGAGATGTAGAAAATTTGAGATCCCTGATCTAGATTTACTGTTAAATATTGCATTATTTAAATTTTTGAGTGATTCACAAGTTATGCTGTTTCTACCCTCTGATACACATTTTACCATCCTCAGCTTTGGGTCTCTAGTGTGGACTTGAAATCCCTTTATAAAGTTTACTGGGTCTGCCTTCAGAAAACTGGGGATAAATTCTTCACTGCATTGTTATTTCAGCAGCTGTTTAACTTTGATTTAGTATCTGTATCCCAGTCTATGTTTTATATCCTTGAAGGATTTTGTGTGTCAGAGTCAATCCTAGATTTTCTGCCTTCCTGTGGCAATTATTGAATCTTTGTATGAAAAAGAAAAGCTTGCTTGATGTGAAAGCAACAACTTTTTAGTACTTCCCTACTAAAATAGGATAATTTTTCTTTTATTCTGGGGTAGCATTATTGTCAAACCAGTTCTGATTCAGTGAAGACATTAAGGTGATACCAAAGACTAGTGAACCCAGTGGAGAAATTATTTACACAACACTAATGCAGTCAGTCCTATCTATAGCCATGCATGTCCCATTTATGTTCTCATGTTGGTGTCTTGGTTCCAAGGAGCTCTGGGTATTCAACAAGCAAGAAACGGATTTCTTTGGACGCACTTCTTCACAAAGGTGAGAACAGAGAGCTTAATATTTATATTGAGTTCAAGGCCTTGAACTTCTGAATCAAAGTATTTACTGAAAAACTGTCTCCTTTTGGTTTGCAGAGCCTTTTATTCCAGTTGCCTGTACTGTGAAATTATTAGAACAATTGTGCCCTTGGATGCGCTTAAGATCTGAGCCAACTAGCAATATCCTAAGCAATTTACAATAAAGGTAGGGCCTGTATGGGTCAAGACCATTAGTGATGGGTAGTTTGAAAGTGACTGGCGTCCTTCAGATACTAAGATTTTAATGGTATGGAAATAGAGTATCCTGTACTTGTTGACTACAGTGCCAAAGAGTGTTACCTGAACCATTCAATTTACCGATATATTTATATATTCAGATGATTCCAGCTCCTAAAGCTGCAAGACCACGTCCAGGTGTCTTTTGGATATCTGCAAGGATGGAGACTCCACAACCCTTCTGGGCAACCTGTGCCAGGGTTCAATCACTCTCACAGCAAAAAGTTTTTTCCTACACTTCAGTGGAATTTCCCGTGTTTCCGTTTGTGCCCATTGCCTCTTGTCCTGTCACTGAGCACCACTGAAGAGACTCTGGTTTCACCTTCTTTACACACTCCCATCAAGTATTTATATACATGGATAAGATCCCCTGAGCTTTCTCTTCTCGAAGCTGAACAGTGCCATCTCCCTCAACCTCTCCTTATATGAAAGAAGCTCTTGTACTGAGGAGCCCAGAACTGGACACAGGACTCCAGATGTGGCCTCACCGGTGCTGAGAAAAGAAGAAGAATCACCACTCTCCACCTGCTTTCAATGCTCTTCCTAATGCAGCTCACGATACTGTATACAAAATAATGTTGTTCTAATAATAATTACTACTCAACTACATAATCTGAAAACATTCACAACTATATAATTTGACAACATACGTTATTTGATTTACAGTTACAGTTTATCAAGTCATTGTTATTTATAAGCTTTTTTAACCATGACTACAGATGATAGCTATGCATACTGGAAAGGGATATTCCTTTCCCAAGGTTGCCTAACTAGCTACTGTCCCATTCCTATGCTATCTATAATTTGATGTTCCTGTGATTGTTTTAGAATCACTCTCTTTGTCCAGTTTCTCCCAAAGTTAAAACAGCAGCAATGCATGTCTTCTATGCCTATCAATCACAGACAATAAGAAGGCAGATCTCTGCAGATTAGTCTCTGTGACTGCGAACTAAAAATTGAAACTTAGTCTCAAATTCTTCAGTGCTTGTAATGTATACCAGTGTGGTTTCTAGATGTATCAAAGGGCTCAATTTGCAGGAAAAATCATTATTTGGGCTAGTCTTACCACCAATATAACGTTTATTACTCAGGAATTATTACCTTAATGCAAACACATACACACACAAATTGCTGGTGTCTGTTTTATTGCATGCTACAGTTTGGCCTGAGTGTGTTGATAATTAGTCTCTGGATAAGAGATCAAGTTATGGTAGTGCAGCACAGCCCGTAACACTTTAGCATCTGAATCTTTCAGACAATTTGAGTAGTCTTGCCATCAGAATTAGATTTGAGGAAAGTCTACTGCATGCAATTACCTAGATGGGATGGCTGTGATGTTTGCTTTTTACAGTCGCTGCTGAGATAGATAGATAGATAGATAGATAGACAGACAGATAGATAGATAGATAATAATAGTTCTACCAATTTGCCAGAGCTAGAATCCAGTTTGTGACTTAGTTTGTGTAATCTAGCAGTTTGTATGAAGACCCTGCAAATCATGCATCATCTTTGAAGATACTTAGTTTTGCTAACAGCTAAATAGTGAACTACAGAAATTTCACGCTGTATTATCTGATAGACAGTGGAGATAAAAAGAGTAAAATAAAGTTAATTCAAAGCCAATTGCTTTGAAAGACTGTGTGTGTTTTCAAGTCATAGTCGGTGATCACTCTGTAACTAATATCCAAGCCAGTTTCACAGGAGTTGGTTTGTTTTCATTTTAGAGTCAGCTATGTAAACAGTAATTCTTTATAATAGTATTTACTTGCTAGTGAGAAACGCAGCCAGGTTAAACAGTACTTGTCTATCTTTTTAAAAAATTGTTTCTCTTTGTTTTATAATTTAGTTTTGCTGGGCAAGGATAATTTAAAAAACACAAATCAGATGCCAGGGAAGGAAACACCTCAAAGGTTCTGTGCTTGAAAAATGTATATTACTTTATTATTAGCTCCCATAAAATTAGCAACTTGTATTTTTCAGTCTGGCTTCTCAGAAAAACAATTGGTCTTGATAGCTAAAAAATTAAGCTAAAAACGGATGTGGGAAAGAAAGCAAATGGGAATATTTTTACCTACCAAACCCCCAAAAGCTTGATTCAGAGTACTTAAATATTCAAAACCAGTGATGGAATCTCATAGATTTTGGTCAGATTCTTATTTTAAATGTCAAGTTGTGAGTCTGAAAAATGAAACTGGAACATGGTTTTGGACATTGTGTCTAACTATTGCTTCCAAAAATGAAAGGGAAAACAGAGTGTCTTGAATATCAGTTTAAACAGGAAAACAAGTTATAATGATTCCTTTCCTGATTATCATTCTTAACTTTGTACCACAGCTAGAAAGTATTGCTTGAATGGGTTAAAAAAATAAAAATTGGTATTTGTGGTTGCAGATGGCAGTTTTGTTCCTTAAGATAATTTCCCGGTTAACTTTCTTCAAAGGCTATTTGCACTCCAAAGTCAATATTTTTACTTGTGCATTTCTTTAATAGTTTGCAAAAATGTCTAGACTTATATTTCAAATACTCTTCTTATGTTCCAGCTACATGAATAAGCACATTTTTCTGCTTAAACCTAGCATTTTCTAGCAGATTATGCATGTAGGAATGTTAAATCTTCTACATTGTCAGTAAATATAATCTCATTCATTAGTTCATAAAACTGTAATAACACTGATAAAGTATAGCAATAATGTCTTATTAATTATAAAGCAAGTTATTACAAACAGGCAGAAGAGAAAGCCATGACGGATTTGATTGTTTCACACAGCAGCAGTGTATTAATGCCAACAGGCTATCTGCATTAGAGATAGATGTCTAAATTCGAGTCTCGACTCCAGCCATAGCCCCTGAAAAAAGCTGTGTTCCTCCAGAGGCCGACTCAGCTCCTGAGAAAGCACTGCTCTGGGACTATACAAGGGGCGTACATTTAGCTATCTATCATCTCATACAAAATGTACAGATGAATGCTTTGATAGCAAGGAGGCAGACAGCACAATACGCTCAGAGTACTGCTGGGTGCTTAGGTTAGACAGACACCTCTGCAGCGCAGTTAACAGCTGAATGCCATACATGGACACAGCTCAAGGAGTCCCTGTGTCTGGCCTCCAGAATGAGCAGAAGGCATTTTCGAAATAAAGTGTCAATACTTGCACCAGAATTGAGGCAAAGTGTGCCACTGAGGAAATAAAGTACTCTTAACATGTTGCATCCTTCAGGCCTCATTATTCTGGACCCAAAGACAGAGACTGACTCACAGGAACAAGGGTTAGAAGAGGTGCTAGAATGTGACTTTGGATTGAAGGCATAAAGGTTGCACCCTGATTTTCTGGCTTCAGCCTCCTTAAAGAGGAGTTTCATCAATGGGTTTTAAAGACAGAGCCAGCAATGATGGGAGGAAGACACACCCATGGTTAGAATGATTACTCGATGTGTCCTTTGGAAAAATTAAGACACATTGATTGAAATAAATTGCCTAGTAAAGAAATAAGCAGGGGTGAATTTCACTTCAATTTCTACTGTAAAGCTGGAAAAATACTTTGACACTTGCCTAGTTAATATTCAGAAAAAAACCCTATGTGATATTACCACGGGCACAAGGCAACATAAAATGACCATGCCCAGAACCCCGAGGTCTGCCATTCTCACTCACTGCCTGTGTTCTTCCCAGGCCTTTTACTTTATATTCATTCTGTCTCCTCCTGTTTCCACTTTTATTATTCCTCTTACTCAGAGGTATGTGTTACTGGTCAGATTGTGCACTGAGTCTGCCTCAAACCCGTATCACCACCTCCTTCAACAACGAGCAGTTCTTCTAACAATTTTCCCTTCCTGTCCACCTCGTTCTTATTCCTCACACCACACTCTGTATAATTTTTTTTTCCTGAGTCTGGTCTTCATTTATCTTTTTCCTATCTTAGACTATAAGCACTGCAGGGCAAGGAATGTATCCCATAACACATTTGTAAAATGATCTGTACATTTACAGCTCTCTATAAATGACTTTTATCTCTCTTATGAGGAAGGGCTGAGAGAGCTGGGTCTGTTCAGCCTGGAAAAGAGAAGGCTGAGAGGAGATCTGATCAATGCTCACAAATATCTAAAGGGTGGATGTCAAGAGGACGGGGTCAGACTCTTCTCAGTGGTGCCCAGCGACAGGACAAGGGGCAATGGGCACAAACTGGAACACAGGCAGTTCCACCTGAACATGAGGAGGAACTTCTTTACTGTGAGGGTAACAGAGCACTGGAACAGGCTGCCCAGAGAGGTTGTGGAGTCTCCTTCTCTGGAGATATTCAAAACCCGCCTGGAAGCATTCCTGTGCACCCTGCTCTAGGCTAACCTGCTTTAGCAGGGGGGTTGGACTAGATGGTCTCTAGAGGTCCCTTCCAACCCCTACCATTCTATGATTCTATGATTTTTTGATAACAGAAGAAAAATCTTTCAATCCCTAAACAGGGAGAAATCTTTCTTCACCACATGAGTTTTACTTGAGTCAAGTCAGACAAAGGCAAGTGTCACTAGTTTAGTAGTAGTAATAATAATGGTTTAGTGTATTGATAGTTTATTAAAACCCAAATCTGAAATCAGTTCTGCAAAGTTAAAAAATTGACAGCACTGTCTGGTTTATGTGAAATGCGGTAATAGGAGGAAATTTTTCCCAACATACTGCTCTAGTAGGTCATAGTAAAATATTCTTCATTTGCAATTTAAAACTCTTGAATAAGCCTCAGGTCTCAGAGGAGTCACTCTGTAAGGAGAATATCAGTTTTCACCAACATTGTCTTTCAATTAAAGTTTTACTTACATACCAGTATGGTAAGGACACATAGTTAAGTAGAAAAAGCCCTACTTTAAGATCAAAGTATCTTTCCAACATGGCTATATGCATGCACATACAGTTGTATCTCCACAGGTTATTTTTTCCCAAAGTTTATTTGTAGTAATTCTAGACTTGCCATTTATTTTCCGAGGTTTCGGTGATGATTGTTGTCAAAGGTCCCAACAGATCAACGAAGTGAAGGAATACATATCTCATATTTTCTATGTGTGGTATAAAAAAAATACAGACTCCTGCAGATTTTTCAAGCATTGATTACTTTATAATTTCCTTCCTTCTCTTCCATTTCCAGCATTTGTCTAGATTGTATGCAGGCCAGACGTAATTTTCAACAAAGAAATATTGAAATAGGAAATAATCCACCGTATATTCTTGATGTTGAGTCTGCAAATTCCGTAGCACAAGTCTTGCACTTCAAAGATGTGTTCAAACAGTAGGAGTCATTAGGGAGAACAGACATACTACTGGTTGGAAGCAGAACCTACACCATTCACTTTTTTTACTACGATCATGAGTAACACACATGCAAAAAAGCCAACTTGAGAAACTACAAGATGTAAAAAACCAACCCAAATGAGAACAAAACTTGTCTGATTTTTGAAACTGGAACAAAGAAGAAGCTTGGAAGAAATTTCAGTAGTTCATTGCTGGAGGAACTTGACAATTTCTGACCATCAGAAAAGACTAATGCCTGAACCAAAAGAAAGATTGAAGATCGAATCCCTTCAGACATCAAACTGTGTGCCATTCTAGACATTTTTTCATTGTTCCTGAGCTATGAGACTTAGTCTGACTTCCACAGAGAATCACGGAAGTTAGATCTCGCTATATGCAAGGAACGTCTCTTTTTGGATGTAAAAGGAGAAGGAGCAGTGAACATAATCTCTGTGAAACCAGAGAGAAAGGCGTGAAGAGACACTTCAATGTCACTACTGTTTCAAAAAAATGTCATACTTACATCAGTATGGATTTGCTGAGGGTCACTCTTTTTCTGTTTGTTCATTTTATCTTTTCTTAAAGTATTTTAAGATAGGGTCCTATTGACACTAATTTTAAAACACAATTACTCTGAGGAGTATAAAAAATTTATTTTCATAGCTTGCTTTATGCCTTCAATGACTCAGATTCTCCAGTGACCTTCCTGGTACCATGCATAATGGGCTGTGCAATCTGAGCTCTGGTGAATTTCTGAAGGTTGAATGGCTGCTTGTGGGACATGTGTACAAGCAGAGACCCAACAAACACTCACAACTGTTTCTTGTGTAATAAAGCAATGAATGAAAAACAGGAATTTTTTTCTGTCTTTTAAAATGCCAAGTCTACTATATAAAATTATCAAAGACTGCAAAGGAGGCATATAGTCATATTTCGTATCAAAGGTCCGTGTTAAAATGCAATGGCAAAGGGCTGTGTTATTTGTAGTTTGCTGGCCTAGGATTAGAGTTTGGAAACTGTCTTGGCTTGAAATTAGGTTTTGACGATTGATGAGGGAGCTTATATAGTGCTGGCATGATAAATAGTATCTGACCTTGATGGAATCCTCCACAATTCTAATTGTTTGATCTTTTTTTTTTTTTTTCACTAAAATATTCTTGGGGGAAAGAATTTCATTTTTCATTTGGTATGAATCAATTATTTAGCCCTTATAATCTGGAAATCAGAACTCCTCTGCTCTTATCTTTACAACAGGAAAAATGCTGTATAAGGCACATTAAACGACTATGCACTTTTCCCTTCCTTACCATTCCTTGAAGAATGAGAAGTATGAAGAATTGCTTGTTCCTTAGTTTCTGGTACTGGTATAAGGTTCAATACATGAAATTCTGGACATCAGGCAAACTTAAATTGCCAATTCCTGACTGAAGTTTGATTTATATTACTTTATTTTTTTATTTACTTTTCCCTGAAGAAGTCTCACAGTGTTCTTGTTTTATTTTGTGTTCGTGCAGGTGAGAATATGTTAAGATAAAGTACAACTTCAGCAGCAATATTGCAGGTGAGAATATGTTAAGATAATTATAAAGTACAACTTCAGCAGCATTATTGGGGAGATTACAAGGGTGGAAAGGAAGAACACAAAAGCATTTGCAAGGATTGTTAGAGGTCAGATGTATACACTGTGCTCAGCGTCCTGTATCTGATACAGGCCAGTAGCAGAAGTCCCAGGAAGAGTATGTGCCAGGCAAGGACATGCTGGTAGTTCCACAGAATGTGGCTGACCGTTTACATGATCTTTTTGAAGCAAAGTGCTGTCTTGGTATGTAGTAGATAGCAACAGATTTATCTTCCCTACATTTGTGTAGCTTTAGAAATCTACAGGCTTTGTCCTGTCACAAGTAGTTGCACAGATGTGAAAATATATTCCTTCTTGTTTGTTCAGAAGCTTCCATTTTCTGCTTTTGTTTCATACTGCCTAGCCTATCCTACTAGGTAAGGCAGAGAACAGCCCTAAGATTAAAATATTTCTATTCCTTCTGATGCCCAAGAAAAAAAAAAAGATCAAAGAAACAAAATGAAACAAAACAAATCAAAAAAGATACTTTTGCACAATTTTGTTTTGGAAAACTCAAGATTTTTTTTGGTCTCCTTACTATGTATCATTTTCCTGTAAAAAACTGTCTAACTCTGCTGAATTTTTTTGCCGGATAGGAAACGTGATGGTGGGAGATACATACCTTCCAGCTGAGGAAACATTACAACATTTTAGCAACCTGATTTAGGATGGAAAGGTGCTAATGCAAATCTCTTTTTTTTTTTATATATTCCAGTCAGAAAACTTCTTACTGTGCATGAATATATTATATGTGCCATGGTCTACAATAACTGCCATGTCTTTACTGCACAGACCCAAAGAATTAGTGTCTTAACTGTATAAAAAAGCTAAATTATGACATTGTTTTCTGAGTGAGAAAATACAATCAGAAAGATCTAAAATACTTTGAGTTAGCAGGAAAAGCATTTGTATGGAACATGGAATTAAAAGAGGAAAACTGTAAAGATGGTGGGCTTTTACAGGTAAAGATAAATTTATGCTTGAGAACAGTGCAAGAATAAGAAAGTTTTCTTTTTAATGCTCTCTGCGTAATCCAGCATGGTGGACTCCTTAGCCCACAAAAGAATATTGTGCTAGAGATTGTATGCCATCTTTGCATTTAAACTGTAATAAACACAACACTTGTTGCTATCATGTTTTGGTTTTTGGGTTTTGGTTTGGTTTTTTTTTCACAAATGACACAGATGTATGTTTCTGTTGAATTACACTTATATTTCAGCTTTTCAGTTCTGAGACATCACTGGAAAAAAACTCAACTTGTATTTGGGCATATTTTGTTTGGTTTGGGATTGGGACGAGGGAGAGTGTGATGAAAGTGTTGACTTCCCTAACCTGTACTGAAACACCCAGAAACTTCCTGGAAGTAATGAAAGAATAGGACTTACTTGAATTCTTTCGTCAGGGATAGATCTATTCTAGTCAAAAGTGACTTGAGAAAAAGAGCCGGAAATTAATGTAAATCAGAGAAAGCCATACAAATTGTGTTCATAAACTTGCCCGTACATTCTATGTAATACTTTACAAATCTCTTTTTTTACCTCCCTTTCTTTGCTCATCAGAGAGGAAACAGGAGTAATTAGGAAAGTCAGACATTAAACACTTGTATTCACTGTGTAGTCTAATGATAAGCAGAACTGGAGAAATAAGAGAAATCTACAGTAATAGCAATTTATGAGTCACAGCTTATAGAAAGGCTGGTAAACAGCTGCCGTTGTCTAGTAGCAGCACTGATTCATGAGAATCAGAAAGAGACAATGGTAAATATTTCATTTATTATTTATTAGGAGCTGGATACAAAACCCTCAGAAGGAATTTCAGTGGTATACCTATCCCTTCTAGCGATAGCTCACATAATCCAAGATTTACTTTTCTATGTCTGTGTCACATAGGTGGCTGTAAATATATGGAAAACAGAAGTCTGAACTCCACTTCTTGAGAAACCAGGAAAAGAAATGAGAAACAGAGATGACTTCAGCTAGTGACCTCTGCCCATGACAGGAGACATTTACATCATGGAGAATCAATGCATTAACTGTCTTCCTGAGTTGTTCCAAGTCACACTGTGTGCTGTGAATAATAAAAAAATCTTGTTTCTAGCAGATTTTTCTACATTTTCTTTGATTTCTTCTCCCACACTCCTGATATCATTACATTAATATATATCGGGCAGTATATAACAAACTTAAATTTCTGAAGGCCAAAAGCTGTTGTCAGATATGTATAAGCAGAACTCACTCTTTTGAAGTGTTTTCAGTAGAATAATGCATTTAATCCGGAATGGGATATTACTTCTTTTCATTGCTGAGTCTACTGCGCAAAAGTGTCTTAGACTGCAAAGAAAGGAGATCCAATATGACATGAAATAATTAAAAATGAAATGGCAAAATACAGATTTAGTTTTTATTTGCTCTGAATAGGACTAGCATTGGGAAACAATGCCAGAGTGGACGTAGGTTTTGATAACTCGTAGGAGCTGTTCAGCTCTCTAAGATCTGATCTTCACAGACTCCATAAAAGTTTGATAACTGTTTGACATTTTATGACAAGAGTAGAAATTTGTCTACTAAAAACAAGTTAAATAACATATCCTAGAATTAATTACATTTCCCTTCTACACCATTCTGATATGTCATAGACAAATGAGCTGATGCAGCTGGGCCCTTCCTCCCTTATATTATTTCTACTGGAGAAGATTCCAGTTTACAGCAAAAATTCTTGCTAGCAAGTGTAAATGCATGACCCTGAATTTGTATTCTTGAATTGATTTCTGTTTTTATCATGTTAGTCCTTAAGGCATTTAGCAACATGAACAAATTTTTTTAAAAAATCTGTGAATGGAATGAATGAAACTTGGCTACCAGAATTTCCCTGTGGTATGGATTCTCTGAGGTCTTATTAGGTATTCATCAAGGCTGTTAATTGTGCCTGTCATCTTCTATCTAGCTGCCTCTTTCCACAACGCCTATAGTAAGTCTTGAGCTTCTAAAGCCCTAATCTCTCAAATAGGATTCAATCTGATCACTGAATTCCAGACATATACAAAAATGCATCAGGTAGATAGACTGTGAATTTTATTTTATTAGGAAAATTAGCCGAAATGGGATCAGCAGGCAGTGATAGGAGCTCTTTTGAACTCTAAGAACTGGAGAGAGTTTGAATCTATTAAGCAATCCATTAAGCAAGAGTCTCACTCCAGTACTATCTAGTCCTTCTTCAAAGCTAGTTTAAAATGTCTGAACCTATAGATCTTCTATTACTTCCCTTGATATACTGATCTCTGACATAATATATTTCATTGATAGGAATTTATTCCATTTTAATTTCATCAAATTATTCATACTTATATTCCCCTGTGCCTCCATAAATAATATTTCTTCATCCTTGGGGTGAAATCTAAGCCCCTCAGAAATGATAAGAGTTTTGTTGTTGTGAGACTAGAATTTCACCTTTGGTTTTGCATGCTTGAGATATTTTAGAATGTTATACTAAGTTAATATTTATGTAGGCCATAAATATATACCTGTTTTAATCAATCATTGGAGAGAGAGCTTACAAGAGATATGAAGATTGAAATACGAAGCATTCATCCAATAAACTGTCATACATGATTGAACAGGTTAGAAAAGAAAGACCACCTGGCAGGTAGAGGCTAAAGAAAATGCTGACTGTTGATTGAAAATATACATATCACAGAAGAATGATCTCTTAGAGCATGAAATCCTTCCCTTTGTTGAAATGTCTTTGTCCTGTATGAAGCTTTTAGAGTAGGAAAAAACAACGCAAACAAACCAGGAAATGTTGAGGGGAAAGAGGCATTAAATATCAGAAGAGAATGACAAATGATTTCAAGGGAAGGGAAGGGAAGGGAAGGGAAGGGAAGGGAAGGGAAGGAGATCGGAAGAGC
>VZSC01007693.1:194894-214907 GCA_013398225.1 Steatornis caripensis
GAAGGGAAGGGAAGGGAAGGGAAGGGATTGTCCTGAATTTCTTTCCACATCTTTCTCTAAGTTCCAGGACCCATGATTATTCTTCCACTATCTTTTCCTTCTCTCTTCTCCCTATCACAGCATTCAGAACCAATAATTATTGCTACAGCACTGAAAAATAGAGTGATAAGATGAAGAGGAAAGTAAAATTTGGAAAACAAAGAAAAGTTGACTTGCAATTTCTTGTATATATTTTTCTCATTTTTATTTTTCAGATTTCTCTTTGACATTTCTGGTATTATTGACTTTTGTCACAGAGTTAAGTTCATTTGACCAGCTTTCTGCTGTTGCACAAGTAGGTAAGACCTAGGTACAGCAATATAATATTCAAAGTTCAAAGCCACGGTGATTATGCAGTGCCACAACATTCACACTTTCAACGAACTTTCAAATCGTTGATGAGAACATGATTAAGACTGCTAAGAGGGTCTTACAGAGAGCAAACCCTTCTGCACTGAAGTCTCTACCCCATGGACTAAGCGTTTCTTAAGTCTTTTTCATACTTTATATTGTTTCCTTTCTCATTTCTTGGGCTTTCAGGCTACAGGCACAACAAAGTGATGGACCACTATCACAGTGGCACATTACAAAGACAAATATTGTATTGGCAATTGAAGGCTTTCATATAGAATAGTGATGACACAACATCAAAGGAAGCAGCAAGTTTCAGCAGAATGATGGAGTGGCTTTACTTTTAAAAGAGATGGAATTAAATTTCAATATAAAAGATCTATGGCACTATTTTCAGTTTGTATTTTGTCACAGAATCCTAGACAGAACATTTATATAACATGATGTTTTTACTCTTATGTGAGCATTTTCAAATAATTCTAAGAGACTCATGTAAACCAGTTACATCTAATATTTTTGCTTGGAGTTTTGCCCAGTTGCTGAATCAGAACAACTCAGAAATCACTGAAAATATTTGACAGAAAAAGGCTAAATATGCCATCATTCAATATTAAGTGCTGTAAACAACCAAAGTTACACCAACCTTAGTAAGTTAGCCTGCCAATCTATAGTTACTGCCAACCCTAATAACAAAAAGTTAACCCTATGCAACTATGCAAGTGGATACAGATGAAACAATTTTTGTTCCATACTTTGCATTAGTCTCCTAATCCTTTCCCTATGTACAGAAATTACTTTTTCAAAGCATGCAGGCATGAAAATAAATTACTGAATTGTTCAGGTACCCATTAACTGAACATGTTGAAAGCACGGCCCAGGTCCGTGCTCCTCACTGGGAAAATTTTATGTGACAGGCATGTTTTCACAGCTAAGTCCTTGCAAATTTATCCTGAGGTCTTAAATTCAGATTACTGACTTTTAATATTCTATATCCTTTTGTCCCACTGCAGCTTGTACTTGCTGTGTGGATGTTGTTTGGGTACTGGCTGAGGATGCCAGCCCACGTGCAGCACTCATCTCCCTGCTAAGCCACACTCTGTGAGACTCAGTGCTACTGCATAAGAACTTGGTCCGAAGGTCTCTAATGTGGAGTTTAGGTGAAACAAAATGCCTGAATCCAAACTCTGATGAGAAAAAAATCTTTTCAGCACTACCTGAATCTGTAGATTTTTTTTTAACAACAATATTTCCCATGTGCCTACATTGTTGAACGTTTAGAAGCACCCAGTCTGAATAGAGTGGTGCCTAGTTCTGCACTTTGCTCAGAGGGCTAAGCCTAGCTGGAGCTCAAAAATGAGACTTTTCCCAGCCTGACTACCTGAGTGGTTTGTGTCCCCTCTGGACACAATTAAATTCAGGAATAAGGCTGGATTACTTGCCTAGTGAAATGCTTCCATCCACATTCTTCAAAATACAAGCAGAAGAAACACTATCAATGTTGTTGGCCTCCTCCACGTAAGGTCTGCCACAGGATGTGTGTGAAACAACAACATGCAGTTCTTATGAGAAAAATCCAGTCACATCACCAGCAGTCAGTGAAGCACTCCTGTTGCTGTCCATCTGTAGGCAGTTGAAATCTGGGCTGATGCTCCACTCTTATCAAAATTATACTGCCATAGGAAGGGATTCATTTGAGAGGTAAGGCTCTGAAGTCCTATTTCTTCTTCCAAGCAATGGTTCTGAATTTTAAGCAATGACCAGAATTTCAGAGTAGGTAACATTTGTGAGGTTTCCATTTCCAGATGCAGTTAAATACTCAAGATTTCACATTAGCCAACCTTTTACATTTATCCTAAAAAAATATAAAAAATAAAAATTAAAAAAACTAATTTAAAGTTTCATTTACATTTGAGTTTCTCTATGCTCCAGAATTCTGCATAAGCTTTTGCTGTCCCCATATTACATGTCCAACCCAATGTTCCTATTACAAATTTCATTATCTCTCTAGCCATGAAAATTTTATCTCAGATACACCAATAGGAAACACAGAAGATTATTTAACAGAGTTTCAGCATAAATCTTCAAGGTATTAACATTTTCGTCAGGTAGAAAAAAATATATTTTTATTTCCTGAAGTCACACTGAATATTGGTAAGCATTAGAATGATTTTTTTCATTTTTTTTTCACTCTATCTCCAGCAACAACTTTTATGCATTCTGTAAAGGATCAAATCTGAAGTCACAAGATGTTTTTCACAAGATGTAACAGAAGTTCTTTCAATGCCATTGTACATAAGAATTTCTTATTACAAATGATGGGAACATTTGCAGTTCAAAATAAAGTTTTCCATAATGAGCTGAGTTTTTCATAACTGAGATCTTCTCTAAAAGTTTTTTTTAAAGGTTAAAATATAGATAAATAACTATATCACTAAGTTTCATTGCCTTTTCCTATGATTTTTTTCATAAAAGAGATAGAAGTTGATTAATAAATCATGAAGAATGAATCAGATTTAAATAAAAATACACTAAAGGACTGACATTTGTTGTTACCATGCCACTTTTCTAAAATACTTCAAAACAAACAAACCAAAAAAAGGCAATCAAAACTGATTTAATATGCCCTGGTTTAAGGAATTAAGTTAACACCGGAAATTAAGACACAAATTACCTATCAATGACAGGTGTAGGACGACATATTTTGTGACGGAAGAAAAAGCAGAGAGGAAATCCAGCTACCAAATGTAGCGTATTTCTACATAAAAAATTTTATTGGTGAGTCACTTGGAACAATGAAAAAAGAAAAAGTCTGCAAGACCTCAGACCCGTTCCCTATGTTGTCTTCCCAGAATGCTTGAAGTACCATTCATATTCTTAGCCATGACCATTCCCAGGCATAGCTGTAATTTGGCTTAGTAAACATTAGGTTGTCACCACGGTATGCCATTGTTAGTCACTCTATCAAAAGGATCTGAAAGTGACAGTTGATGAGTCATCTTTTTCACAGTGAAATGCATGGTAGAATGAACTTTGATTTCTTTCTGGAATGAAAGGATAGAAATTCAAATTTCCAACATTTTTACCATATAAATTTCATTTTGGAATGTTAGGTATACAAATTTTAATGAACATTTTTGGAGAAAATATTTTATTGTTTTTTGATCTATCAGTTTCCATTAGAGATTTTTCCAGAACCTTTTCTCAGATTAATTTTTAGGTTGCACTCAAACATACTGCATTTTTCTCCCCTCTCCCTCTCATAAAAGACAGTACCAACAGGTGATGTTATTGAACAGAAGGAACCCAAAAATGTTCATAGCTCCAAAATGCTGCAGAGAATCCTTACCTCTATGTAAAGCAAGTCAAACTTGTTTTGAACAAAATCCGTAGATGGGAATTTCTAATGTAATCAAAGCAATTTGAAATTGTGTCCTTCCTGCCAGACTTTGTTTATTCAATTGAAACACATACTATTGCTCCCATCTATCTGTCATGTCCCACCAAAGAGCAGGGAGAGGCAACTCAGGTTCACGGATCTTCTTGGTGCAGATTAAAGTAAAACAATTACTTACTGTCAATAATTACAAGCATCAATTTTGATGAGAAAAGTACAACTGTCCCATATAGTTTGGCATCCCATAACGTACAGACTTATGGAAGGTTAAAGTAAGCCTTGCAGTTATTCACCACACATGGAGTTTGAGTCTTGCATTATTTGCTAGAGAAAAAAGGAATAAAAAGAAAGAGAGAAAATAAGACAGAGTGGGAGGAGAGAGACACAGAGAGTGATCACTGGTCCAGGTTCCAGTGTTGGTCCAGCCAACAGGGGGCTCTGGTCTGTAAGAGCGCTCGTCCAGAAGTTCTCATTTGGTGTTGTTTTCTGTCCCTTTTTATTCTCATTCCTCAATGTGGGTTGCCTCCTCCAGAAGTTTTGTTTCTGGGAAGAATTCAGCATCCTTCTGCTGTTGGTTAATTAGTCTTGCTTGCTATGTAAATTAGTACGCATTCTCCTTACAGGCATGAGGGGACAAATCTTTTGGTCTTGAATTGAGTCAGTGGTCACAATCTCTCCCTGCTGCATTTACCTTTCCCCAGTTACTGCAGATTCTCGCTGACTTCACTGCTTCTTAGGCAATCAATCAGCTTTCGGTGCCTTCTGAGGCTGGATGCTCCCTCTTATCAGTATTTAGCTCCTCTCACCAAGCAAAGCTTATCACTTGTGAGTGAAATATTCCTTGGAGAAGCTTAGCAGAGTCTCCACCCCTCACCTCACTTTTAGCAAGTTCTGCATCTCCCACTGAGCAAACAACTTTCTTGTTCAGAGTGATTTATGGATTGGCAGAAGACTGGGTTTCTTTAGCTTTCTGCGTGGTCTCCTACACTATCTCATATCAATAAGAGATAAGGATTGTTTTGGTCTTCCTGTTGTCCTTAGCCACCATATTAATGATCAAAATATAATCAATAGTTTGGTCAGCTTAGGTCAACAAATATCTGTTGTGCTGCTCTCTGATAGATAAAAAAAGCCTGAAGCCATTTGTTCAAAAGTTGACACAGTCAGTCAGCATATTGATGTTAGTGTACCATAGCGTGTAGGGAAAAATTGTGCTTAATTAAATGTTCATGAGATTCAGAGCCACTCATCTTCATCACCTCTCTCTCCCTGTCACTAAAAGTATTATTTCTGATAAGGCTTGCCTAAATCAGTCATGTGGTTTTACATTTCTCAATGTTTTACCAAGTATGCCTGCGGATTGCCTGAATTTACTCCGTCATTCAGTAGATTTCTCAATGGACAGTGGGATCAGAGATCATTCAGATCTGTGACCGTTAATGTCAAGGAGCAATGCAATAGGCTTTATTATGTGAGGATGAAACAGTGTAAATACAAAGGACAAGTTTTCTCATTCAAGAGGTGATGCGAGTCAGAAGCACATGGAAAACATGCCACCTTTACAAACACTTGAGTGTAGGAGGGGGGCTGCAGGAAGTGGCATAAGTGGTTGCAGGCAGCATTGTGTTCTTTGAATCAGTAAAGCAGCTGTGGCTTTCTATGGTATTGGATAGATATGACCTGAACTTGTGTTTCTGCAGGTGAGACTGCTTTCTCTAATAGCCAGGAGAAAATAGTTATTAAGGATCAGTATAGAAGTGTCTTGTCTTTCAAATACACACGTTAATCATTAAGAAGACTAAGAAGGAGTTGCGTGTACTTCCTGACACTGGATTTGTTGCCATGGTCATATTTCACAATCCATGTAAGGAGTGCTGTTCCAGTATCAGGAGCACCTCCTCTTCCTAAACCATGCGTTGCCTCTGTAACAAGTGCAGGGCTGCCAAGTGCTTGCAAGACAGCAATGATCTGGCAGCCTCTCCTTATTCGTACAACCTGCTTATCCTGTCATGCACCCAGCAGGAATTTCTGCTGCTGCACATTATAGCTATGAAAGACCGTGACAGCATTTGGCCNTCTTAGGCAATCAATCAGCTTTCGGTGCCTTCTGAGGCTGGATGCTCCCTCTTATCAGTATTTAGCTCCTCTCACCAAGCAAAGCTTATCACTTGTGAGTGAAATATTCCTTGGAGAAGCTTAGCAGAGTCTCCACCCCTCACCTCACTTTTAGCAAGTTCTGCATCTCCCACTGAGCAAACAACTTTCTTGTTCAGAGTGATTTATGGATTGGCAGAAGACTGGGTTTCTTTAGCTTTCTGCGTGGTCTCCTACACTATCTCATATCAATAAGAGATAAGGATTGTTTTGGTCTTCCTGTTGTCCTTAGCCACCATATTAATGATCAAAATATAATCAATAGTTTGGTCAGCTTAGGTCAACAAATATCTGTTGTGCTGCTCTCTGATAGATAAAAAAAGCCTGAAGCCATTTGTTCAAAAGTTGACACAGTCAGTCAGCATATTGATGTTAGTGTACCATAGCGTGTAGGGAAAAATTGTGCTTAATTAAATGTTCATGAGATTCAGAGCCACTCATCTTCATCACCTCTCTCTCCCTGTCACTAAAAGTATTATTTCTGATAAGGCTTGCCTAAATCAGTCATGTGGTTTTACATTTCTCAATGTTTTACCAAGTATGCCTGCGGATTGCCTGAATTTACTCCGTCATTCAGTAGATTTCTCAATGGACAGTGGGATCAGAGATCATTCAGATCTGTGACCGTTAATGTCAAGGAGCAATGCAATAGGCTTTATTATGTGAGGATGAAACAGTGTAAATACAAAGGACAAGTTTTCTCATTCAAGAGGTGATGCGAGTCAGAAGCACATGGAAAACATGCCACCTTTACAAACACTTGAGTGTAGGAGGGGGGCTGCAGGAAGTGGCATAAGTGGTTGCAGGCAGCATTGTGTTCTTTGAATCAGTAAAGCAGCTGTGGCTTTCTATGGTATTGGATAGATATGACCTGAACTTGTGTTTCTGCAGGTGAGACTGCTTTCTCTAATAGCCAGGAGAAAATAGTTATTAAGGATCAGTATAGAAGTGTCTTGTCTTTCAAATACACACGTTAATCATTAAGAAGACTAAGAAGGAGTTGCGTGTACTTCCTGACACTGGATTTGTTGCCATGGTCATATTTCACAATCCATGTAAGGAGTGCTGTTCCAGTATCAGGAGCACCTCCTCTTCCTAAACCATGCGTTGCCTCTGTAACAAGTGCAGGGCTGCCAAGTGCTTGCAAGACAGCAATGATCTGGCAGCCTCTCCTTATTCGTACAACCTGCTTATCCTGTCATGCACCCAGCAGGAATTTCTGCTGCTGCACATTATAGCTATGAAAGACCGTGACAGCATTTGGCCTGTTTGCTGTGGTGTCTGTTCCTCTTTCTGCTTTCCCTCCTCTGCCGATTGGGCTACAGAAGGGTAAGGGTGGTGATAATCAGGTGCATAGGTAAGAAGGAGTCAGTGCTAGCAAAAGTCATCCCTAGAAATCTTCCTCTGTGCTAGCAATTTTACAGAAAACCCTACACAGTGAAGAGTTTTCCTCAGTCACCCCAGGTCTCAGGCCCTCACACCCTAGCATACCTCATGCACCCCTCCTCATGCCAGCTCTCACAGCTTGTGTGTCTGCTGACACCATAAGCCTGTCCATCAAGTATCTTTCTGTAGACACCAGAGACCACGAGGTACTTAATGTTTCTTTGATTTGTAAAACCTCTGCCATCAACACCAAGACACAACCTTCTGTTCTTTAGGATGTGGTGCAAGGTATTGACACAAGCTGAAGTTCACAGTTGTTTGTGTTGAAAAGATGCAATAGTCATGATAGAACTTCACGCAAAATCAAAACAAAACACAGGAACTGGGTAAATCTACACTAGAGATGTGATCTTATTTTCCATGTTCCATTTTCTTATTTTCCATCTTTACAAATCAGAGCCTGCTATTTGTACAGGCCACGTGAGACAGGATTTATAGCAAAAATTTATGCTCTGTTTCCTACCTCAACTCCCTGAAGTTATTGTTCTAATTTCTGTATTTATTTTTCATAACCTAAGGCAAGAGTCAGAACTGCCATGAGAACATACCTCTCTTAAACCTGTAAGGAAGGGAATGTTTTACGTAAATATTAATTCTTACTAGCTCAAAGGGAGAGTTATGAGGCAGGAACGAGCCCTACATAAAACAGGCTATAGAGACCTGGCTGTGTAAAGTTGAAAGAACCAGTCCCAGAAAATGAAAGGCAAGAAATGCCTAAATGATGCACAGTGAAAGCAGGAAGCCAACAGGAATGGGGCTCAGAGGGAAGGACTTTGTGGTATGAGCCTGAAGTATGTTGTATGTGTTACCACAGCACCTTGCCCTTTATTCATAGCCCTGTAGATTTAGCATCCCCCAGAGGATACAGTATTTTTCCATACAACTCATTTGTTTTAAGACTTCATACTCCCCCCATTAGAGTGGGATGCAATGAGTGGAACTGTTGTGTAGGATTACTGTGCCCAGTTAAACAGTTCTTGGTTTTCAACTTACTGGCTATTCTTCAGAGAGGTGTAAAGAGGTACCTCTGTATTAGACTCTGCAAATCCCTCTGGTTGATATTATATAAATGCAAAATTTTATATTATTTTAAAGCATGCTAACACTGGAGCCCAGAAGGATGAATACATTTTTGTTTTTTATTTTCAGTGGAAAATTAACTGAAGCTGAAAATAAAATATGGTTCCTGGATAGTCAGCCTACTGTATACAGAGGATGGGGAAACTAAATGAAACCCATTCACAGTAGGTTAAAGTTGGCCACAGGAGCAGCTGACATTGGAACATTACTAGAGAGACCATGTTGTTGTGAGTTTATTGACAGCTTCATGAACAGCAGAAATAAACAGAACATTGGCTTTAATTTTAGGGTATATTTGTACCCTACTAAACTAAAGACCCCAATGACGTCTGTCTCAAGTAACTGGCACCACCTCTGGTTTTTTTTAACAGACGCTGATAAAAGATTATTCAGCACTGAAGTGGTGCACCGTACAGCATGTGAGTTGTCTTCGTCTGAGTTGTCAATAAGCACTACTTTCAAGGACTGATATAATCTTATTTTTACCTACTTTCATTGCATTTAAAATAATTCAGCTTTGAAAATAGGAGGCAATCTCCTATGATGGCAATCTAAAGAAAGATTGGCTGCATTCTCCAGCTTCCTCAGCACTGTACCCCTTCAAAGGAATAGCACAGCTCTGGTGAGAACTTGGTGCACGGCTAAAACATTTTGTACTCATAAAAAAGCAGAGTGTGAGTGTTGAGGACATATAACCTGTGCCAGATGGATACCGGTAATCAAGAAATGTTTTTTTTTTTCCCCCTGGAAACACTGCCCTTCCTTGAATACTACAAGGAGTCAGGACAAGGACTTCAGAAGCAAGGGCCTGGCAGCATTCAAGAGTCAGATTCAAGGGAAGCTTCTTTGCAAGTGTTTGAACACTCCAAATGTAATTGAACGTTTAATTTGAAAAGTATTTCTTAAGTATTCAGTCTCATGCAGTTTCCCTCATGTTATTTAATTCCAGACTTGATGCTTTTGGGTGTTAAGAGCTAAGTAAGTCTAAGCGACCTGCTTGGATGCAGATATATACAACAGTAGTCTGTCTCATGCAAATTCTTTATGAATTAGTTTTCTTCTACAGCCTAAGTCACAAGACATGAATCTTTCATGGCGTGGTCTTCACTCTGCCGTATGACATGGAATACAGATCATTGTAGTAGTGCTTGGATGCCTGGTAAAGATATACATTAGTAGCTACACTTCTGTGGAGGCAACAACTGATGATGCCTTCCCCTCCTTCACTATTTCTGTCCTTCTCCATCACAAAATGTAGTCCCCGAGGGTAGATCTTCATGTCTTAGAGAAAATACATGTCTGCCTACACCCGCAATGACTGCTAAGAATACTTACTCATACGCAGTTTATAAGTGCAATTAAGTGGTACGTAGTTAGCAGAGTCAGGACTAGTAATGATAGCAGCAAAATTTCTCTTCCATGATGAATTCTCAGTGTTATAAACTCAGAAGCAAAATAAACAATTGCTGGCCAGAGGGGTGACCTAAAGCCAAAGTGGCGTATTTTTGAATGTGGGAACATGAACTTCTGCAAGAAGCTGAGGTTCACTTTTTTCTTGTGATCTTGATGGCAGAGCATTTACACAGACAGAAATGTAAGGAACTCAATATATACAGAAGGACAAAGTATTATTACCATATACAATGACTTTTCTGCCATAGACTGTCTGAAAATACTTACTATTCCACAGTTGCCACCTTCTCCAAGTGCAAGAAAATATCTTATATCTATTGTACCAAAACTTCTAACAGGAAAAGAACATTTTAGTCTTGAGCTGCCAAAATTGAAGTTGTCCACATGACAAACCTCATCTTCACAATTCATTCCGAGATTTGCAATTAAATGACTAAGGTCAGACTAAATAAAGACAATAAAATTTATTAGATGGAATAGAGTACAAATGTGCCAAAAATTATTTTAAAGAAGAGATGAGATAAATTATTACTTTAGAGAGAGGGTCTTCTAACAAGGCCCAGGCAGGGTAGTGTTTGTATTTAGAAATATCCACACACCCTTAAACATCCATTTTCCCAAATGAATTATTTACTGTCTCACATAATGAACACATTTTTCTGTTCAGCTAGTGTTCACTAGTTAAGTGTAATTTCCTTGACTCATTCATTACTCAACTATACTTCACACTTATTTGATGAGAATTTCCCCACCAGGGATCGATCATTCATTTGGTATTTCAGTCTTAGATAATCCAAAGCAAAGCTGTGTTGGTGAATTGTAATTATTCTTGTCTGTCACATGTTATTTTTCCTGAATGAATGAATGCAGTGATTATAATCTGAACAAAGGTTTAAAGAGGTCAGTAGAGTTTGAGTTTCCCAGGAACAGGCATCCATTTAATGAGCAGTTAAAGATAAAAACTACATCCTGAGGATGCTGACAGCACTATCTTAAAGGTCCATGTGGGAGGAGGTAGATCTGTTTTGTTCTGGTGCCTTGAATGAAAAAAAATCACTTACACACCAGGTCACACAATAATGTCTGTAGGCCTCAAAACAGATAGGTTAAAGAACAAAATTTTTTTGTTGAACAAGCTCAAATTTCTCACTGAAGCAAAGCAAGTAACTGTATAAGGTTGTTTAAAATATTATATCACAGCTTCAAGGTTATAAAACAATTTAGTTTCTTAATTTCATATCTTTGGATTGTTTAATTTAGAAGCTTAACTTCTGAATTGCATGTGATAACTTTAATATACTTTGATCACAGCTATATGGTAAAAAAAAAGTTACTTGCAGTGGTACCTGAGGGTTTTGGATTTTTTCCAGATAGCTTATCTCTTTTTCTGAAAGCTAAACAGGACGTTCAGAACCTTGGGAAAGTAACCAAAATTATCATGTGATATCTGCTTCTGTTTTCTGTATCTGTTGTAAACGTTTTAGTAACCTGTAAACTGCAGGACTAAGAAACATGCAAAAGTGACCACATGCTCAACTCCATCCTTTTCTAGGCACTTTTAGACTATTAGTCATATGGACAAGTGTTCTTTCTTCAATATTTAGCAGATAAAATAAAATCTTATAACTGAAGTCCTTTTTACATCAGTAACAATTTAATCCTTAACACACTGTTAATTTTCTCCATATGCATAAATTTAATTGACAAAGGATCAGAAAAATTCTTTAATTAACCTGTATTCTCCAAAATCAACTGCTCAGTCTCTCCAGGAGTGAGAATCAACTTGGAAAAAGAGATACTGCCAGGGTATACTGGGTTGTTTGTTTCTTTCTTTAGCTCTGTGACAACACAGAAAGAAGGGTTATTGGAACAAATACCTAACTTTTCTTTTTTTACAGTTCTTCCAGGATACTCTTTCTCAAAGCATCGTCTGTGAACAACTTCTGATTCTCAATATGTCAGAAGCCTTTCTGGGAAGTGACAAAGAAGTTACATGTTTACACTCAGGAGCTAAGCAAGTCAACAAACAGAATGATGTAAAGAAATAAATAAACACACAAAATTTATCTTTATTTCTAGTGTAAAAGAAAAAAGCAGTAACTCTGCAAATGATCATATGTGGGGTTTTCTGGACAGGCTAGACCATTGCTCAAATGAAAATGTTTAAAAAACCCTGCTCTGAGATGCACTGAGGATTAAAAGAAATCTACCAGTCATTCAGACCTTTCTGTAGACCAACTCACTGAAACTGCTGAAGACATTCAGTTACCTTCCAAAAGTTCTTTTTTCCCTTAAGAAGATCTCATCTCTGAATTTTCCTGAGGAAAAGTAATTCCTTCACAAGGTTCACAGAATTTTGCAGTTTCCAAAATCTCTGTGAATTATTTATTTTAGAGCTAGTAAGATTTTGTAATTGTATTTCTGGAAAATTCTGATGAAATATTTTCACTAATTAAAGAAAGAACAGAACTCAGTTTTTCTGTTCCATGTTTTCCTCTATTTTTTTCCAATAGCTATAACAATAACGCTCAGTAAAAGCTGGAGGAAGAGTGAAAATGAGGTGCTAAATTATTGGCCTGAGGTCTAGATGTGTGATTTTCTCCCATTTATATGTTTTTCCTGGAACATCAGTGTTTTTCTACTTTTCAGATTCCAAGACTTAACACCATTTCCATGTTTTTCTATCTTTTGAGTTAGATTTTTCTTCTTGTCTGGTCAAAGGCAGTAGAATTATTCTATAGGTTAAAAAATAAAACAACAAATAAAATTTCTAAAGATAAATCATCAGTGCTCAATCCCAGACACATAATAAAAGTTTAATGTTGATGTTATATATTTTTGTGAACATCATAGAATATTTTCAAATACTGGTGTCCTTCCTCCTCTTTCTTCCTAAGGAAAGATATGATTTTCTTTCTCTGGAAAACTAATACCATCTTTTCAAAGCCGTCTTTTACAGTTCTTGGGTGGCACCACCTCTCAACTTGCAAATAAGTGGTATTCAAACTATAGCTTAGGGTCCCTGGGAAAATCCCCTTGACCACAAGTGGTTCACAAAAGGTAACTGAGAAAACTATGCCTACTGAAAGCTTACATTCACTAACCCAGTTCTGCTCCCTCAATGGAAAAAAATCAAGGGTGTGCTTCTTGTAAATGTCAAAATCCACATCTAGGCAACCTAAATTGTTTGTAAACAAACTCTTATGACATGAGACATTTACATTTATTGTTTATTTTGCAATGTATTAATGTATCACTGTATCATTATTTAAAGCACATGCTTGGCAAGAAAAACACATATTGAAGCAAACTAACACACTGTGAAGGAAAAATACATTAAACTTTTTGTTAAAAGTGGAATCAATCTCACAGATCAATGCTTAGAAAGTTGATCTATGGAGGTAAAGAATTCTAATATGGTCTTTGGAGAATACTTTGTCATCTAAGTGCAAAGCTTAAGGTCACTTGACCAATATCTGGCTACATATAAATGAAAAGTTTAGATCTGGAAGAGAGAATCCATATCCAGGAATTAATCTGCATATGGTTTCATAAATTAAAGCCACACGACAAAAATTCTAAACCACAAGAAGAAAATTAATCCCATTTCATAGCCAGTACTATTAAGAAGTCCATGGCCTACCCACCGTATTTCAGTAGTTACGATGCCTCCAGGTCATCTGAGTGCTTCTAGAAACTCAGTGTTCAAAACTGGCTCAATCTTAATCACAGATGACTTAACTTTTGTCATCTCTTGGCATGGAACTGTTGCCACAGAGACAATTAATTTGTCTGAATCAATGCAGCCTGAACAATGGAGTAAATGGAAAACTCTTCACAGCAAGAAACATTCAATTTCATTCCTGAGCGAAGACAACTCAGATTGTCTATTCTGCCTGCCAAGCAAGACAATTCCATTGTTCAGGACTTAACAGGCATTGCGGCAAAGGACATGAAAATTCTTTTTGTTCCCAGCAATGTTAGGGCACAGCATTCTGAATCATAAATCTTGATACTTATTTCACATTAGGTCTTGCCAATCTTGGAACATAATATTTGCTATCAGGAACTAGTCACATCTCTTCATTCCTATTGTCACAAACCATGTATCTGTATTTTGGTAATTCTGTGCTAAGCAGCAAAGAGAACAAAGTAAGGTATTAATAGCCTTGAATAAAAACAAATAATTTCCTTTATAATCATTTCAGGAGCTTAGAGCTTGCTCAATATTCTTCCTCCAGCAGATATGAAATCTCTGTTTTTCAGCTTCTTTCCCCTTCTAAATTTGTCCATTTCCCTACTATCAAAGGTAACCATAGTTAGATAAGCCACTATTTGCTCCATCATTAACCACATGTAAGTAAGAATTCTACTTACGAGTAATAAAGAAAATACATATTGATAAGCAAGGATTGCATTTTTTCTCACTAAGCATGAGTTTCTGTATTTATAAAATACATGGCAGTCATCCATTTATTATAAATAACTCAAAGGCTTAGACTCTATCATTTAGATCTTACTATACTGTCTTCTCTTGAATAGTGATTTCTTTTTTAATTTCAAAGCCAATGAATGAAATAAAATTACTTTGGAACATTAAAGAAAATCAGTGTGAAAATCCCTTTGTTTTAAGCTACTTAGATCTTGCAAAAAGATTTACTTGCTGAAAATACACAGAATTTTTTTCTTTTTCTTTTTAGAAAGCAATGGAATAAAGTTTCCCTAGAAATTGAAGTGTATCAGTTAAACTCCTCTCCACAGTTTTTGCTCAGAGTTTGCCTTATCTTTGAAAGAATATTTTCCTAAGGGAATGCTGCTACAAGACTCAAATGATTAAACAGGTGTCTGAAATGTATTTTGGTGGCTTTAATTTTTTGAAAGATACTACCGTGATTCCAATACAGTTTAACCAATGAGAGCTTTATGGTACAATATTCACCATAGTTATTAAAAGCATAAAATATTGAAAGATGTGAACTTCACCAGAGCAACATTTTTGTGGCGAGTAAATCTTTTACTTTTGAAAAATAAATATTTCTTTAATCACATATTACAGACATTTTAACCACAAAATTCTGAACAGCACATCTGTTCCTAGGTCCACAGTGACGCATCATGTGGTGACATGTCCCATCTATTTATGTCAAGTAGGCCACGTTACATCAGTAGGATACCATGTTTAAGAGAATAAGGAATTCTTATACATATAATTGACACACAGAGTGATATATACATAAGGGAAATATGTATGTCTGTATGTGTGTACCAAAAAAATGAATGCCTTCATATTAAAAACAAAGATCTTGGATCCATTTCTGATTTCAGTGGCAGTTTTGGCCAGTTAAGTTCAGGATGTGGGCTTATGAAGGAAAAAACGCCTGCATGCAATGTGAATGCAGGGGGCTTACTCTATTTTTTAATGGAAGTGCAGAAATTGAAATAGCTATATGCGGAAGGGTATTGATGTCTTCCTGGCTGTATTTAATACTACCATTATATATCTGATTCTGATATGCAAATTCTAGTTTTTCCAAGGGAACAGCCATTTCTGACGTATTTAAATATGATCACCTGTGTGTTGGGTATGTCTGGCAGAGCTTTGGTAGCAGGAGAAGGGGCTACACGGGCAGGTGGCCTCTGTTAGAAGCTTCTTGAAGCTCCCCCAGCTCCAAGTCAGCCTTGCCTTGGGACAAGGCCGGGCCACTTAGAGACAATAGATGCGCCTCTGCAGTAACATATTTAAGGACGGGACAGGGCAAAGAAACAGTCCTTGAGACCTGCAGCAGAGAAAGAAGGGGAATCTGAGGAAAACACCTATACAGGTATCGTGAGTCAGTGAGGAAGGAGGAGGAGGAGGTATACTGGAGCAGAGATTCCCCTGCAGCCCGTGAGGAGAGGGCAGGCTGTGCCCCTGCAGCCCATGGAGGATCACAGTGGAGCAGCCTATGAAGGACCACAGAGGAGCAGAGAGGGACATGCAGCCCGTGGAGGACCCCACGCCAGGGGAGGAGGTGCCTGCTCCCTAAGCAGACTGCAACTGTGTGGGCAGCCCATGCTGGGTTAGTGTGTTCCTGAGGGACTGCACTGCATGGGAAGGACTCATGTCAGAGGGGTTCGTGAGGGACTGTCTGCTGTGGGAGGGACCCCATGCTGGAGCAGTGGAAGGATGTGAGGAGCCCTCCCCGCCTGAGGAGGAAGGAGCGGCAGGGACAATCTTTGGTGAACTGACTGCACCCCCATTCCCTGCCCCCATGTGCCACTGAAGTGTGTGTGGGGGGGGATGTAGAGACATCGGGAGTGAGGGGACTTAAATGCAGGAAAGAGCGAGGGGTGGTGGTGGGGAAGGGTATTTGTTTGTTTTTAAAATCTGGCTTTTTGTGTCTCCTAATCCTACTCTGCTTTGATTGATGACTGACTAAATTGAATTTTTTCCCCACATTGAGTGTGTTTTCTGCCCGTGCCCATAACTGGTGAGTGAACCCTCCCTGTCCTTGTCTCAACCCACCAAGGTTTCATTATATTTTCTCCTCATCCCACCAGGGAGGGAGGAATGAGCAACCAGATGCATGGTTCTTTGTTGCTGGTGGGGCTCGAACCATCACAGCCTGTTACTTGTTTCCTATTTGAGATACTGGAATTTCTGGTATTTCTGATTTCTTGGAATGTTTCCAAAATGTTTCTGGCTTGAAACCAAAACTGGCCCAAAAATATCACATTCTTTTGAGTTCAGTTAGTAGTATTGACTGTTAGTATCATCAGAAGGTTTTTAACAATGTGCTGGTTTGTTAATTGAAAGCTAGATACCGAAATATTCACAATTCAGACTAAAATCATGGAAGCAGACAGAAACTTTAATAATAATATAGAAAAGAGAAATTAAAGTCAGCTATGCAGCTAAACCTATAATACTAACTATACACTGCTCAAAATGAAAAATGAATNATGTGCCACTGAAGTGTGTGTGGGGGGGGATGTAGAGACATCGGGAGTGAGGGGACTTAAATGCAGGAAAGAGCGAGGGGTGGTGGTGGGGAAGGGTATTTGTTTGTTTTTAAAATCTGGCTTTTTGTGTCTCCTAATCCTACTCTGCTTTGATTGATGACTGACTAAATTGAATTTTTTCCCCACATTGAGTGTGTTTTCTGCCCGTGCCCATAACTGGTGAGTGAACCCTCCCTGTCCTTGTCTCAACCCACCAAGGTTTCATTATATTTTCTCCTCATCCCACCAGGGAGGGAGGAATGAGCAACCAGATGCATGGTTCTTTGTTGCTGGTGGGGCTCGAACCATCACAGCCTGTTACTTGTTTCCTATTTGAGATACTGGAATTTCTGGTATTTCTGATTTCTTGGAATGTTTCCAAAATGTTTCTGGCTTGAAACCAAAACTGGCCCAAAAATATCACATTCTTTTGAGTTCAGTTAGTAGTATTGACTGTTAGTATCATCAGAAGGTTTTTAACAATGTGCTGGTTTGTTAATTGAAAGCTAGATACCGAAATATTCACAATTCAGACTAAAATCATGGAAGCAGACAGAAACTTTAATAATAATATAGAAAAGAGAAATTAAAGTCAGCTATGCAGCTAAACCTATAATACTAACTATACACTGCTCAAAATGAAAAATGAATTGTACAAATCTAAAGTAGGCAATAAATTTCTCAACCTATATATGAGTGATTGCAAAAGAGAAAAAGACTTACACCCTCTTAAAAATTCACCATTCACTGTTTTGTACATGGCTTAAATGACAGCCCGAAATAATGCTGTGAATGTTTTCAAATAGACGTAGCAGAGGTAGCCCAATAGTGAAGTAATGAGTCTTTGTTACGTGCCACTACAGGCTCTAGTCTTCCTTCCAAACTCAAATAAATTTCCCATACTTAGAATTGAAAGAATGTTTAAAGCTCCATTATAACCAGATCAGACATGGAAGGAGACAACCTAGGTATATAAAAATGCAATATAACAAATTTTTGGCACACTTGAGATTAAGCTCAGGGACCTCTACTTACTATTCTACTTGCTATGTTTATGCATGTTTACCTACAAAATGACCTTACTGTAAACACACATACCCCTTGCAGAGTTCATGAGCAAATTTTGCAAATACGCATAAAGTAATTTAAGAACATAAAATTTGCCCTGTTTAGGACTCTATAAATACACAAAAATATTTCGAGTTTACATGTAAGCTTGCCAGCATAAACAAAATTGGCTAGCCTTAGCAAATTCTCTCTCTTCTGTTCTACAAACCCCACTCCCTGAGGCATGGTGCCTTTTTAGACTCATTTACTTAATTCTAAAATGACTGTAAAATGCTTATTTTCTGATAGTAATATATATGTGCTTTGTACAAAGCAGATACAAGATTACTTAGGTTACTTTTAAGAAAGCATTTCCAGATTTGCAATCTTTTTCTTCCTAAAGTACAAATTAATTTGTTAAAGTAAAATACAATGCTCTGTTATAACATTTTCTTGAGAGGTACCAATGTGTTAAGTTCAAATTCAAACTTAACTAAATCTTTGATTTTATACCTTACCCATAAATCAGCAAGTAGTCCTATATTTGGAGCTTCTCAATTTTGTCACAGTTTAGCAGATCTCAAAAGAAAGTCTTCTACCCTCACATTTCCTAACTTCTCAAGTTGTCTTTTGATACTCTAGTATTTCCAATATTTTAAACAGGTGTAAAGCTGATCTTTGTGATTATGCAGCCAGAAAGAAAGGATCCATTTCCAGCTATAAACACAAGGATCTGTAGTATACCACAAAAATCTGGAAGTTAAATATTCTCTTCAGAATTTTAAGACTTGGCATCTATTCCACAACAGGTACACAGTTATTTCTGCTTTTACCAAATAATCCTCAAGCTTTGTTTAAATATTCTTCAGCATTTGCTTCTTTCCTCCAACAGCTATATTAAATGAAACCAGCTGAGTTAGCAGTGGCCTGTCTGAACGTATTGTCAATGAACTACGAAAAATCTGTTTTCTAAAGAAAATACCAACCCGTATAAAAATTTGCCACATGTATTCAAAAGGTATATCAGAATTATATTCTTCCACGAAACATTGACATGGAGGAAAGATCACAGGCACTTTAGAGGTGACAGTCCACTACTGTTCATCAAATCGAGAAAATAAAATTAGATGGACACATTTATACAGCAAAGTTATCCAAAGCACCAGTCTTTGCGGCAATAAGGAATGCTGCTAACCTCACGTCTACCAGACAGACACTGTCCCATTTGGGGACATTCTGAACAATATCTAGAATTGAAAATAAAGAAAGCAATTATTGGATAGAAAGAAGGGTTATTCCAGGAACTGAAACTGAGCAAAAGTCCCACAAAGTGAAAATTTGATCTAAAACCCAAGAATAAGTATTACATGAGTACAATATGAGCATGAATATAAACATCTCATTAGAAGAAGTTTATCGGTAGTTTACTATCAAACTAGAGGGATACATTTGGTATCATTCCACAGCTGCCTGTCCTGGGTGCAGTCTATTTTTCATTAGGGACATAGATGATGAAATAGAAAGCATATTTGTTCAATTTACAAAAAATGGCATGCAGGGACAACCCGCAAATATTTGGCAAGGCAGAACCAGAATTCAAAGTTGTCTCAACAGAACTGGCTTGAAAAAAACAGAATTCAGTTCAGTGAGAGAACCAAATGCTAACTCTATGCTGGAATAATCAGCTGAATAAATGTATAATGAGAAACAAGTATGTAGACAGTGATCAGGAGGGGTTTTAGAGGATTACACAAATGTGAGACATCATTACTATATCTATTATGAAAAAAATATAAAGAATAATATATTTTAGACATTAAATCTTCATCACTAAATTGAAGAAATAGTCACCACAGATAAGAGCCTCAAAGTGGAATCCTGTTTAGAGCACCAGCAGAAAAACTGTAGAAGAATGATCAATTGCCTAGAAAATATGGTAAATCAGCAAAGATATAGCTAAAGAACAAAATGCATAGGAGAAAGATGAGAAATACCTTCATCTGAAAATGTGGTCAACACAGAAAGCAAAGAAATTGTTTTCTCTGTTGTCGTAGTTTAGGCCCAGCTGGCAACAAAGAACCATGTGGCCGCTTGCTCACTCCTCTCTC
>VZSC01007693.1:215006-256784 GCA_013398225.1 Steatornis caripensis
GCCGTGGTCCTTCACGGGCTGCTCCACCACAATCCTTGGTGGGGTGCGGGGGCACAGCCTGCCCTCTCCCCATAAGCTGCAGGGGAATCTCCATTCCGGTGTACCTCTCTCCCCTCCATGTTCCTCACTGACTCCTAGTATTTGTATAGGTGTTTTCCTCACATCCCTGTCCTCCCTCTGCTTCTGGTCTCAAACCCACTTTCTTTGTCCTGTCCCCTCCTTACATACGTTATCACAGAGGCCCATCTGTTGTCTCTAAATTGCACAGCCTCAGCCCCAGGCGGGGGCTGAGTTTGAGCTGGGGGAGCTTCAAGAAGCTTTTGACAGGGGTCACCCACCCACGTAGCCCCATCCACTGCTACCAAAGCCCCTCCACACAGACATAACACATACATTCATTGGAAATAAAAGCTAATAGATTTGAACTAACAGAGGATAATGGAAAGTAAGCACCAAAAAACTCTAAGAGATGGGAAAGCTGAGCATAGGCAAAGACAGNGCCACTTAATGGGCACAGGCAGAAAACATAACATGGGGAAAAAATTCAGTTTAATTGGTCATCCATCAAAGAGTATGATAAGAAGACATGAAAGACAGATCTTAAAAAAAACAAATACCTTCCCCACCACCACCCCTCCCTCCTTCCTGCATTTAAGTCCCCTCACTCCCAATGTCTTTCCCTCATCCCCCCTCAGTGGCGCAGGGGGGCAGGGAATGGAGGTGCAGTCAGTTCACCAAAGATTGTCCCTGCCGCTCCTTCATCCTCAGGTGGGGATGGCTCCTCACATCTTCCCCTGCTCCAGCACGGGGTCCCTCCCACAGCAGACAGTCCCTCACAAAACCATCTGACGTGAGCCCTTTCTGTGCAGTGCAGCCCCTCAGGAACGCACCAACCCAGTGCAGGCTGCCCACAGAGTTACGGTCTGCTTCAGGAGCAGGCACTTCCCCTGGCGTGGGGTCCTCCACAGGCTGCATGTCCCTCTCTGCTCCTCTGTGGTCCTTCATAGGCTGAAGGTCCATCTCTGCCTTGCCGTGGTCCTTCACGGGCTGCTCCACCACAATCCTTGGTGGGGTGCGGGGGCACAGCCTGCCCTCTCCCCATAAGCTGCAGGGGAATCTCCATTCCGGTGTACCTCTCTCCCCTCCATGTTCCTCACTGACTCCTAGTATTTGTATAGGTGTTTTCCTCACATCCCTGTCCTCCCTCTGCTTCTGGTCTCAAACCCACTTTCTTTGTCCTGTCCCCTCCTTACATACGTTATCACAGAGGCCCATCTGTTGTCTCTAAATTGCACAGCCTCAGCCCCAGGCGGGGGCTGAGTTTGAGCTGGGGGAGCTTCAAGAAGCTTTTGACAGGGGTCACCCACCCACGTAGCCCCATCCACTGCTACCAAAGCCCCTCCACACAGACATAACACATACATTCATTGGAAATAAAAGCTAATAGATTTGAACTAACAGAGGATAATGGAAAGTAAGCACCAAAAAACTCTAAGAGATGGGAAAGCTGAGCATAGGCAAAGACAGTTCACGAGTATTGCAATGTCTCCATCATAAGATGACGTTTACTTATCATTAGATATATTTACATATCATTTAGATATAATCTATCCTGACTTAGGGAGGGAATATGGACTAGATAAGGACTCACTCTACTGTTAGGAGTTTGTGTCCATTTTCAAAATACTTGCCCCAGAATTGCTGAAATCTTGTGAATAATGTTACATTGCAAATGTCATATTAATCATGGTAAAAATAAGACACTGCAAGCAATCATACAACTACCCCACTGTGGGTCAAAACCTAACAAAAATATCCTGCAACTTTTTTTCATTAAAAAAAAAAATCCAGAGTCTGAATTTTAGTCTAACCAAGGCTGCTGGTACACTTGTTGTAGAAATGAAAGACGGTTAGGGGATTGGTAGCAACTCCCTACCATAAGCACAACACAGATTTGAAAAAAAATATCCAAGTCCACTGTGTAGAATTCACATTCTTCAAGCCCTTGATGGTTGCAACTGAGCCTGACTGTGCAGCAGGCACCATCTTAATTCTACCTTCTACCTCAATCAGCTATGTTTGAAACAGAGTTCCAATTCTTCAGTGGTCTTGAAAAGTCAAACAGTTAACTTGCTATTGACGTGGGTCCAGAGGAGGACCACAGAAATGATCAGAGGGATGGAACATCTGTCCTATGAACAAAGGCTGAGAGAGCTGGTGTTCTTCAGTCTGGTGAACAGAAGGGTCCAGGGAAACCTTGTTGTGGCCTTTCAATACTTAAAGGGGACTCATAAGAAAGATGGGGACAGATTTTTTAGTAGGGTCTGTTGCAATGGGTTAAGGGGCAAAGGTTTTAAACTAAAAGAGGGTAGATTTAGATTAGATATAAAGCAGAAATTTTTTACAATGTGGATGGTGAAACACTGGAACAGGTTGCCCAGAGAGGAGGTAGATGCTCCATTCCTGGAAATATTCAAGGTCAGGATGGATGGGGCTCTGAGCAACGTCATCTAACTGAAGGTGTCCCTTCTCATTACAGGTGGTGGGACTAGATGACCATTAAAGGTCCCTTCCAACTCAAACTATTCTATGATTCTGTGAAACAGGATAATATAGATCAAAACTGGAAAGAGTCATACTACAGATTGGAAATACATCCTGTAAACAAGAATGAATGGATACATCATAGGTAAAGATATGAAAATATTTTTTTAAATGTGACAGTATTTACATGATTTCAAAAGACAGAAGAAATACACCCTTGATACTGCTGTCTTTTTATAACATTTTCTTTTCCATTTTTCTTCACTAACATTCAGACTAACTGTAAATGTGTTTTCACTTTTCTTCAAAATTTTGTGTCACCAAATAGTAAATCCACAGCTGACATATTTTTACCCCCATCTACAATTTAATAAATCTTCTCATGCACACAGTGGTTGAGAAAATTGTGAAGAGTAACATACATGGAAGACGTCCTGTATCTTTGTTCTCAACTACTATTTATTTGATTTGTGCTGAACCTTATTAGTGTTTACTTTAGTATAAATTACTATAAAAATTTCTAACTTTAAGGATTTTTTTAATTATAATTTGATATTTTAAATCTTTCATAACCAGAGTCACTCTTACTTTTTGTATAGAAGTTAAATTCAAAATAGTCTATGGTCATACAATTTAAGTGTTTTATCTAACAATGGCTGGTTAAGCAGTCAAACTCGGATTTAGGTTAAAAGATCCAGGAGATGCTAAGTGCTATCGGAGCAAGCCAAGAAGAATTGGTTGGACACCTGGTAAATATTTAAACCACAGAAACTGGATGGGTGAAACAATTTTTTCTTCAGGCCTTTTTACTGCTAAACAGAAAGAAGAAAATAAAAACCAGCCATAACAACAGGCAGGAATCCTATTCAGTGCCATTCAAATAATCCCCCTAAGGATGAAATAATAAAGAGTGATCATCTTTTATATGTTATTATTACTTTTTCCTAAACAAGTAAGTACCACTTGGATAAACAAAATTTCCCTGTTATTCACCTGCATTTGGGGGAATCACTACATTTGTAGATCTTTTTAAAGCAAACAAATTACTGTTAATTTTTGGCACAAAATATTCTCTCTGTTATGGATCTCATCTCTTTTCATTTATTTGATTACGAATTGCTTACACAAGAAATAAAGAATCAAGAAACTGAGGTTACTAAATAAATCAGTAATATTTCAAAAGTAAGATAGTAGACAAAGAAGCGAAATAAAAAGCCTCTATCTTTTTAGCATTTTTGGTTATTTCCATTCATTGCATACAATAAGAAAATATTTGGAGGATCTATAATTTTTACCATTACTACTTAAAATGTATTTAGTACTTAATCCCTGACATTATAATAGCAACGTGGCCCTTACTGACCTAGAAACTGACAATGCACTTAAGAAAGAGTGTTCCTGAATGGAGACTGCTTCACTTAAGTGGGAGTTAATCACAGGGTAGTTTGAGTGACATATAAAGCCAAAAATGCATTAGAATCTCAGAAGTTTTGTCAGTTTACTTCTCTTTTCATTGTGCGTGTCGTCCCAAACTAGCAACTGCTGTTACCATGGTTTTCGTCAAAGCCAGTGAGCAGACATATGTGGGAACAGAGATTCTAGGAATAAAGTGCAGGTCACTCTAACACGTTCTATCTTAAATATTATCAGTTTTCACTAATGTGGCATTTGAATCTTGCTTAATTTTAAGTGCCATTTTACATCAGGAGTAACTGGAGGCTTAAGTTTCTTCTCTGAATCTTGCAGAATTTTTAATTGCTCTAAAATGCTCATAACAATTAAGCAGAAGATTTTCCAGAGTGAGTTATCATATATCATCCATCCGTTGATGAACCCATCAAAAAGTATTTTCAGAGAAGTTTGCAGTATGTAATAACTTGGGCAAAGTCTGCATTATGTGCACTATCAAGAGAAAGTAATCAGACAGAAATAACAATTTTCAATGTTACGATTCCCAAAACAGCTGTAACTAATCCAAGATAAGTTATAGATGCTTCAGGACCTCTAATTTTAACCAAGTGTTTCATCTTGTTTCTATGTAATATATATCTCTATAAATTGTACCTTCTTTTATTTATATCTCACATATATGCATAATATACTAAACGTTGCTGTGGGAAACATAATTTGGTTGATAAGTTTCTATCTTCTGCTGTTTAAGTTCTCAACATATCTCATGACTAATGTTGCATTAACATATTATTTGCATGAAATTCTCTTGCTCTTAAAAACTGTAGTGAGTAATTGTACATAAAATGGAAAAACATTCTGTATCTATTTTGAGCATGTGCAGTATCAAATTGTTAAAAAAGAGATAAATCCAGCAAGGGGGGAAAAAAAAGAAAAACTTGCTTGATTGTAAATTGATATAAATGCACAATGTCATTTGTTTCAATGTGCAATGTGAGATTCAAATGTGATAATATGCATCCATCTGACATTCTGCCAAATGCTCTCTGAAATGGCTGCACACTGAAATAAACATGATGAATTTCAGCTTAAAGAACAACCTTTCCAGAAAGTTGTAAGAGACTGAAAATTGCTGTTGGGAAAGAATATACCTCCTGAACCATAACAATAGACTGGTTCATCTAAAGTTTCTGAGTTTTTTTCAGCTCAGGCAAGGGCTACAAAGAAAAAACATGTTTCGAGTGCTTTTAAAATAATAAATTGAGTTTTTTATAGTTTAAGGAAATTAATGAAAGAAGCAAACAAAAATTCTAAAATAGCTTTTGAGAAGTTATTTGAAATAGCATGAGGGTTCAAGAAATTAAGCTGAAAACTTGCAAAAATATTTCAGAATTCATAGAAAATGTTACTTTCCAACAGCCGAGGTCTTTTCCTCACTGCAATGGTGTTGCTAGAGCTGTCAGTTCAGAGCGAAAGAGTCCTAAATCAGGTCCTAAAAGATAATTACAAAATTGTCTTCAAGTTTACGTCAAATGTATGTAGTTTTCTTAATAGATCTGATCTTAGCTTTAGATCTCTGCAAAGATCTCCTACTTGAAACTTCTTTTAGCACAAGAAAGTCCCATGCTGAAACATTTATGATTTGAAACTAAATTCAGTTTATTATAGTCTTCCCCATTGTTTTTGCACACACACCTGAATCTCTTTGCAGAGTTACATTTTACCTCTTAACCGGGCACAAATACAGACAGGCATTCTGAGCACAAATTTCTTTACTTAAGAAAGCAAGCATAAGCGAGTCCATAGCCGTCTTACATCATCATCATTATCACAGAATCACAGAATGGTACGGGTTGGAAGTGACCTCTGGAGGTCATCTAGTTCAATCTCCAATTATACTCTATTATACTATAGACTTTCCAGAAAATTACTTCCCCTTGCAGAATCCTGGGTAACTCCATGATAGCACTTTACATTCCACAGACATCATGTGTGGTGCTTTTCTCTCATAGTCTTTTGAAATAGTACTTTCCAAACAAAGTACTCATAGTTGCATCACTGTTTCATGCTAGATGAGCCTTCTGGATTTCTCAGTAAGAAGCTGCAAACTTATCTACTGATAGAACAAATGCAAGGGGGGGAAAAATAAAGGGAAAAAAAGACAGACTGTAACACACTAAGATCATCTTCAGCTTCCTATCAAACAAAGTAGAACATATTCATGCCATGAACTTATTAACTGAGTTAAAAAAGCAATTCTAAAGGCTTTATGTTTATATTCCTACATATTTTTTTTAATAGATCTTCTCTGAAGCAGGGCATCTTTATTGAAAGTCTGCAGGAGACAAACTCATCAATGTTCTTTGTGGCACCCGGTCAGAAATGTAACTTTGAGCCTAAAGGTTATGCTGTAGTCCGGTGTCTTAAAACTAAAGTACATGCTTAAATGGATTACAAAATGAAAGGTACTTATGCCCTTGCTTAAAGGCAAGTATGTGGATAAACACTGCTGAACTGATAATTTTGTGATTGCTCATTGTCTAGAATAATTGCTCTTTCAGGGTGTAAGATTCTTACGTAACTCCTGTTTACTTCAGTGGGAGTCTTTTATTAGCTTCAAGGAAAATGAGAAAGAATTTGGTATTTGTATGCAGTTAGATGCCGCCACTTCCCTCATCACCTGACACTCAGTGTATGCTGCAACTGTGTTAATGAGGAGATGAGGTAGGATGGAGGGGGAGAAGCGGCTAAAGCCCATTAGCTTCCCTGTTAAATCCATGCCTGGGATTTTATGAAAGGACTCAAAGAAAACATAACGCAATAGTATCCGGTCCTCACAGCTATTTGCTCAAATACCAGTGACAAGTTCAGATGATGTAATGCTTCTAGCGTGTACATTGTTACTTGAGTTGCTAATTAATACCATTCTGAAAGAGCTTTGGTTGGGTGTCAAGCTACTCAGAGTTGGTCTCTGCAATTTAGGGAATGTTTCTGCTTCAGCTCCCTCTGTTCTTACTGTGTGCACAAAGTCCTCTCCAAGCAAAGGGGTTTTTTGTCTGTCTTTTCGGAGTTGGGGTTTTTTTCCTCTCAATTGCCTCAGGGCTTTTAATTGCTACACACACAGCACATTACAAACACTGCTCCTAAACGATTCTAGCAAAATGAAATTTCTTGTGTGTCCTGGCAAATTATTGTTAATTTATTGACACTAGAAAATCGTTCTGGGACAGGACCTGGATTACCACAATATTTTAAAATGGAATGAAAAAGCTATTTGAGAATTACCGTCTCAAAATATCCATGAGAAAGCATAACGTACACATCACATGCTCTAGGGATGCACGTGATTTTTCTTATATGCAACTGGTTTTCAGTATTTAGTGTTTAAAGCAGTTCTAGTGTTTAACTCATATGCTAGGATTAAAATACATGTCCAGGGTCTGCAATGAGCTTGCAAGAGAAACTGGAAAAGGCCTTCAGCTTGAGTGACATTTAGAGGTCTAATACCTACACACAGTGCCTACTTCCAAGTGAAGCAAGAGAAGCTAAACACTTATCTAAGAACTAGTCATACAAATACTTTCAGTAAACTAGTCCTTAGCGGCTCCTTGCAGTAGTAATACTTGATTTCTTAGTAACATTTCCTGATATGTTATGAATAATATCTAATATTTAAAGGAACAGGAAATAGAATATATGATGTGTATTAATAGAATCTCTTATTTCGTTTGAAAGACAATGATTATTCACTGAAGTGATGTAAACCAAAATGTCCCACTCCACCTTAGATCATTTGTGTGTTTTTCTCATATAGTTTACCTTTTAATTTACAAACCAGAGCCAAGTATGTTTATATCTGCCTCCTTTAGGTAGAAGATATATAAATTTCTGCAAGCTTTTTTTCTTTTTATTTAAATAAAGACAAAACATGAATGAAAACATGAATGAGCACTGAATTACGCACATAATTCTCATTGCTGAAGTCACTGACCAGACTTAATATGAAATAAACCCTTATTAAAATGTATTCACAGAGTCAGAGCTGTCTCTGTCTGGGACTATCTGCTCTCATAGGTGTATAAACACATCAGCATGCCTGCAACAGGACCACACTTCTGTGCCAAGGCCTGGCACTACATCACAGGTTACAAAACAAAGCTTCCAGCAAATAGACAAACTTTTTTGACAGATGAGCTCCAGACAGTAATACACCTAACTCAGCCGTCAAATTAATAATTATCTGCAATCTATTTGTAAAACTGGAATTTCATTCAGAATGTCTACTTTTTTTTGGAGAGTTCCGAGAAACTGACTAGCACTCTATCTGTTACAGTTCAATTCCTATTGTCTTGCAAAATTACCTAGACACAGGACAGATTTCAATTAATTACCTGTAATATTTCATTAGAGCTGCTCAAATGTGATTAGCCAATATCCCATTCACTTCATTGGGAGAGAAATAATAGTCCCTGAAAGAGATTATTGTAGGTTTGCTGAAAGCCAGTTTCTCTGAAAAAGCTATGAAATATTCCCAAATGCCGACTGGATTTTCTACTGGAAGTACAGCACAACACCCTGAATCTCACGCCTACAAAATGGTAACAGAAAAGCTGCTTCATATGGTTAATCTATATGGTTAATCTATGAAGGTTTTGAAGGTTAATCCAAGGCAATATGACACAAGTCAACTACTAGATGATTGATAAGTAACCCACGTTATATTTATATTAGTTTTGGTTAAATTTTGATTGTATGACAACTCATGAGAAATGGAGTGTGAAGGGTGGAACAGAGATTGATAGAAATCCTTGGTCAAAATGCTTGTATGTTTTAATTGTTTGCAAACAGTAAGGCAAAAGTGATTTCAGGGGGAAATTATGTGAGTGTCTCCAGCCAGATTTCTTGTTTAGAAAAATTATAATTTAGTGTTTGTTTTTGTTGATATTAATCCTAGTCTGTCTTCAAAGGGACCTGGATGCACTAGCAATTGGTCTAATCTTCAGAGAAACAGCAAAGTGGCAAAGCATATGAAATAAAGCACACATGCCATTGCATCATGTTTTAACTAGGCTGGTGTCAGGATGATTTGTTAAATGCAAATTCAACGGAGACTGTGAAGAATTGTGTCTTGACAAAAGCTCCGGGTAAATTCTTTGTGTTATATATAGTAATGACTCAATCAGTGAAAGAAATGATAAGGAAGGCTTAGGTGAAATTTGCTGATGTTCAAGCTTTCAAAACTAGAAGACACCAAACTGTGATATTAATATACTATTCCTCTAGTATTTAAAAAAATAATAAAAATCTTCAGATACATAAAGCTAGAAACTTACCTTATTCTCTTTGTTTAGGCCAGCTCAGAAAGCCTAAAACACATAAAATCTCCTGGCAGGTTTTACTATGGAAGCTGACAATAGTACAAAATAGCACAGAATGTTCTTTAAAGGCATTAATATTTTTCATTACGCATGGCTACATTTTTATTCCAAAATTCTCTAGTAGGTGACTGGTCCTTCCTCTGGGCAATAATACAGATATGCTGAGATATTGCAAGAATCCTGCCCTTACAAACATGTTTTTCCTCCATGTCAATTCAATACTTTTAATTGAATAACCTGAAACAGCTCGAAGAAGATGACATGATAAGATTAGATCATCCCCAATGAACATCTAAATCTGACTTCAAAGACACAAGACATAAATGCAACATTTTTATTAGTAAACTAAACACAGACCCAGGGTGAATTGTCTAGCACTGAGGGGATGTTGCACAACACAGGCTGAGTACAATTAGTTTCATATGTTTTCTAAATCTGTATATCTTTCCTCTCAAAAGATAGGGCAGACTTATCACTCATTGGAAATAATCTCTGGACAATGCTATTCCCAAAATTTTGCCGAGGTAGTATCTAGAGAAGTGCTACCAACTGCTAGGAACAGTGGTGCTAGAGCCCATGAGCTGGCCTCACAGTAGTTACAGCAGTAAAAACAGTATAGACTTTCAGTAGTGTATACCATTTGTTATATAATAACGTATAGTACTTTTATTGCTTAGATAGCATATTACAATGTAATAGTGGTCATAGTGGTAGATTAGACACAGGAGTTACACGAGACCTTCTACTTCCTCAGCAGGATGCCCAAGAAGCCCAAGGTATCATAAGTGTCACAAAAAGTGAATGATTAGACTCCTTGGCAACAGGTCAGTAAGTGTGCACTTGGGGCAAACTAAATTGCTTTTGTGGCTTTATTAAACATATTGTTGAATTCTGTATTGGCTATAATGGGACCTGGCATATATGTAAAAGTCTACATATAGATACCTGAGTTTCGGTCAGTTTCATTTCATCCAAAACATGATTATTATAAGGATTATCTGGTTTGTGTCTGTCACGGTTTAAAGCTGGGCTGGCTATTAAACAGACAACAGATGCTCTTTGTTAACCCACTCCCTCCCCAAAAAAAGGGGGAAAAAGAAAATGTCAAGAGACTTACAGGTTGAAAAAGTTAAAACAGCTTTAATCTAACTACAATAATAATGTATAATAATAATAGGAAAAATAATAATGAAATATATACAAATATACAAAATTATACAAAACCAGTATCGAGCTCCTCCCCTCCCTGATGACGAATACATCACCCAGACGCTGCGGGGCATGTCCCGAGAAAGTCCCGGACTGTATTCAGCAGCAGGCAGGAGGTGGATTCAGGAATGCACGGATTCGGATCGAAGGCAGAAGAATCGGACAGAGTCCTCCTCAGGCGCCGGCCATAGAAGAAGAGAGAGTGACCCTCCTGATCCCACAGCTTTATATCAAGTATGACGCGTATGTGATGGAATACTGCATTGGGTCAGTTTTGGGTCGCCTGTCCGACCCGCTCCTCCCCACCGCAGGGTCGCAGGTGTGACCACTTCTCTGTTCTTTCATTTCTGGTATGAAGCCAATCTGCAATCATCAATCACAACAAATATTTTTCTCAAGAATGCATCTGTATTTTTTTCAACAACTATCATTCAGTTCCTAATTTTGGCTTAGTTAGTTCCTGACTTTGGCGGTTTTGTGATTAATATCTACTTGATAGTTACTTGAAACCTGAGTTCAGCATCTTGTACAATATTTTGATTCCAGGAATTAGTCAAACTAGTGGCCCAATATGGCAGGAAGAAACACTGATCTATATGTGCCTTCGTATCTCTAATGAAACAAATCTGGCAACATATTCAGAAAGCGTAAACCATCATAATTTTACTGACTTTAGCAATTTATTTAACTTGTATATGTGGTGTGTTTGACTTTGTTTTCCTAAGTTGGAGGTGCTAAACACTTTAAGTGTCGATGCAAAATACTTGGTGGCATAATGCATCATGCCCACCTAACCTGATGGTTTACACTGTTTTAATCCAGCGTTTTTGTGTGCTGTTAAATGCTTTCACATATCTGGCTGGATAAAGTGATCAAGGCATTAAACAGTTAAAGCCTTTGGTGGTCTTCTGGTATAAAAATGCAAGTTTTTGCTATTGATGATTATTCCCTGAAAAGGAATAGAATGACTAATGGAAGGAATCTAGTTGTGTAGAGATGACAGCACGCAGCTTGCATAAGACCTTGTGTACAGTTGGCAGCATACAATAAGATTATTATTCATAATAGAGACAGATTATTAAATGGTGTCATAAATTAGAGGAGATTCTGAATGGAAAAACACAGACAATGGGGTAGACTGAATCTACCATGTCAACTCAGTTTAGAAGGGGATTTGCCAGACGACTGAAGAAGACAAACAGCAGCTTCAAATGCACAACTATTTATTTTCCTGCATATATAGATGTGAAAAACAGAGACAGTTTGTAGTTGTTTTAAAATGGCTAATCCCCAAACCTGATCAGATGAGAGTAAAGTCCTTCTGAAAATAGAAAAAGTTCTAATTATTTTAAATATCCAGACTAACTGCCTTCTATCAGTGAAGACCTTATCGAACAGAAGGGTTAAAGTACAGGTTTTAAATGCTCCATTGTATGACAGTGCTGCTTGACTAATTGGTGAAGCCCTTTTCTGTGTTACTGGCTTTTGATTCTGCTGTTGCTTGTGAAGAGGCTTCCATTAGGATGTCTAAAAATAAGTAAAAAAGAACTAATAAAGTCCTATTCCATTTTTGAAATCCAGGAAATAATACCAAGTATTCTAGTCCTGAAATGTACTGAATTCTCATACAAGGTGCTTCCTAGCATGGCCTAGTAACTGACACCTCTGCTAGTGTGAGAATGAATGCATGAGGTTAAGGCTTACACCTTAACATTCTTGAGTAATTACAGGTGGAATTACATGCTAAGGTTTTGATAATGGCATGCCAGCTTTGGCAAGTTTTTGTCCCTGTCCTATCTGCCTCTCAAATCTGTTTGATTCCAGTTCCTTCCACTAGAATTAAATGCAACTCGCCTTTATGCCAGAAAAAAACTGTTTGTGGGAGTGGGGCATAAGTAGAATCTCTGTAATGAGCAAGATTTTAAAAAGACAGTATTCTAGGGAAAGTAGCTGGAAGGCAGACTGAGGAAAATGTAGTATATAAATATTCTCTGAAAGCATAATGGAGAACAAACTCCAAATACTATGTTTATGTGTAAAATCCAGACAGAAATCTTATCAGTCACATTCTGCGTAGGGCGTAGAGCACTGTCTTAAAGGACAAGCAAGTTGTTGTGTTGACAACAAGTTGTTCCACAAAAATGATAGGTAGCATTACTGATATTCTCAGGTAGGATTATTAAAATACTGTAGTGAAGTATACTTGCTAAATATTTTTAAAAGTATTACACACAAAGTAATATGTGGGAGACTTTGAGGAAATTCAGATTTAGGAATATCAAGGAATTTTTCACATGTGAAGTCACTGATCAGTTCCTTCTTTTTGCTTCCTGTTGTGTCTTTTGACCCTGAGTGAAGCATGCAGTCGAATCAACTCCTAAAGCTGAGTCCCATTTAATAAAAAAAAATTGCAAATTATTTGTTTTTTTAAATTTTTGATGTTACTGATTCTATGTGATATGTTTCAAATCTATACGATGAGCAGTACATGGACTTTGTGTTCTGCTAGCTGAAGAAAATAAGAAAAAAAGAAAAGAGGAAAAATACTCAAACAAACTGTTGTTCTCCTAAAGGAGGCTGGTAAAGGTAAGGGCTAAGTATACTAGAAAACATATACAAGTGGCTGAGATTGACCTCTAGTTTAGTCTCATCTTTGTGTCCAAATTGTATTGTGTCTGAAGCCTGTTTAGAAAGAAGATGACATTCTGGAACAATGAATTCTGAATTAAGTGTATTTTAGTTTATACAAGGTATTTTAAAATAACCAGTGTTAGGTCATGTGATTAAAGGCCCACATCTGCGCACACAGAGGATCCCAGAGGCACAGCTGACAGTGGAGGGAACCCAATAACTGCCAGCGGAGCGAGCCCCTCTCCACCCTCCCCAGGGCTCTCCCAGGGGAACCTCACCCCCGTGGGCCGGGGGACACCCAGCACCAAAATTCAACCAAAAGGCTCTCCAGAGCACCCTATGGCTGTGGGGCATACAGGGCATTTTATGAGATGCCAGGAAGAGCATTTTGGGATTGTAGAGGCTTACTATGGTATGGTTAGGGGAGGAATCAAAGGTGGGAAAAGGGAAAGATCAAGGTGGTTTGAGCCCATGTGTCTGGGGTGCCAGTAACTGGAGAGAGCGCAGTGTGTGTGTGCATTGGGTGGGAACATATGTCAGCGTGCGATCGCTAGCGAGACAAGCTGGACTAGCTGGCAAGTAGGAAAGGAGGCCGGAGAGCCAGGTTCAAGTACTGCTTGAGGGACTAGGAAGTTCAAGGCAGCTGCTGGGGAGATTGTGGGTCTGGGGATCGACTGAGAGACCCATATGCATGCATGTGTGTGTGTGCAACTGAAGGCCAGAGAATCCAAGGTTGGCTACTGGGTAGACTGAGTGTCTATGTGCAATTACTGGAGGGATCCACAGTGTGCATGACGGGGTGTGTGTATACATGCGAGGAGGTTTGAGTGCCAGCAACTGGATTTGGGCTGCAGCCTTGGGGACTTGTGTCTCCAGGTACTACCAACTGAGGAGACTGGTATGCAGAGGAAGCTACTAGGTTTCTGTGCATCTTCTTCAAAATTAAATTTGTAGCAACAGATACACTGTGAACAATACATAAATCTATTATTGAATATCAAAACCAGGAAAGTCAGCCAGAGGGTTTAGCCCCTTCACCTGTGAGCTCTGGAGACTTGTACTCTTCTGTTGTCTCTCAAGGAATTTTTCTCCTGAACTTGCCAATAACAGTCAGGGTCACTGGAGATATCTATTTTCCTATTCTAGAGAAAATTAATTGGATATTTAATTAATCATTAATTTGGATAATCTTTCATGGATGGAAAAATTAGTGGACCTATTTCAGGACTTGTTCTTTGATATTCATCCATGTTATTATCAGTTATAATATAATAATCTTATTTTGATGTGTTAAAAATAACTGCTTAGAAAGTAAAACGCAAATCTCATAGCTGCTTGTACTCTAGCAAACAAATCTTTTGGATCTATTTGAACATTTATCCACTCTTTCCTGCTCTGGCTCATCACAGCTTTAATATAGATGTCCTGAAGCATTCGTCTGTCACAGATTTGCTCACTGCACAAGGAAAGAGAGGATTTGTTTGGCATAATGATTGCCTTTCCCTGGCAGCCTGACAACAAGGTCTGAGTTGGGAAAAAAGAATGTGTGGGAGAAGGTACAGGGGAAAACATCTGTATTCTGTCAGAGGAAATTGGTAATGGATAATTTTAAAGGAGACTGCAAACACTAGATAAATCTGTTAAGCCCTTTTGCTTACATCTCTATTGCAATTCAAATGTAATTCTGCATTTTACCTATAAGTATCTGAGCTAGCTTCACCTTTCTTGTTCAGATACTGAGAGAAAAGAAGCCTCAGATCCTGTGTATTTTGACTGAAACAACCTTCCAATAAAGTCACAAATTATATGCACAGTATATGTACATAAGAGAGCCTTTCAAAGGGAGCATCTCACATTGCTCTTGCAAAGTTTCATATTGATATGTTGGTATAGGTGTTCTAAGGAAGTGCATGTGCGGTTGGTACTGATTTGCCTGTTCAGTTCGTTACAAGAATGTACAGCATTCTTTATTGCATCTAGATTTTGCCAGACTAAGTTTTTTTCACGTTCTTGTTCTAAGTATCTGAAGAGATTAAAATGGTACAACCCGATACATCTTTTTGGACAATAGAAATTACATACCTTTGGAATAGTAATGCTAAATCAAATGCATACCAATCTCAAGCTAACTACATAAAGATGAATAAATTGCTATTTGGCTAACTGATTGCAGAAGTCTTGTCATGGTTTAAGGCTGGGTTGGGTATTAAACAGAAAACAGATGCTCTCTATTAACCTATTCCCTTCCCAGAAGAGGAAGGGAAAGAGAAAAGGGAGAGGAGCTTATGGGCTGGAAAAACTAAAACAGCTTTAATGAAACAATAACAAAAAAATTATAATAATAGAAAAAATAATGGAATACATCCAAATATATACAAAACCAAAACTGAGCTCCCCCGATGACAATCACATCACCCGGACACTTCAGGGCAGGCCCTGGGAAAGCCCCAGACGACTCAGCAGCAGATGGGAACTGCATTCAGGAATGCATTGATCAGGATCAGTCTGACTCTTCTCAGTGGTGCCCAGCGACAGGACAAGGGGCAATGGGCACAAACTGGAACACAGGAAGTTCCACCTGAACATGAGGAGCAACTTCTTTACTGTGAGGGTGACAGAGCACTGGCACAGGCTGCCCAGGGAGGTTGTGGAGTCTCCTTCTCTGGAGATATTCAAAACCCCCCTGGATGCATTCCTGTGCAACCTGCTCTAGGCTAACCTGCTTTAGCAGGGGGGTTGGACTGGATGAGCTCTAGAGGTCCCTTCCAACCCCTACCATTCTATGATTCTATGATTCTATGATTCTATGAATGCAGAAGAAATGGACAGAGTCCTCCTCAGATGCTGGCCATAGAACAAGAAAAGCTTGACCCTCATGATCCCTCAGTTTTATACTGAGTATGATGTGTATGGGATGGAATACTTCATTTGGTCAGGTTTGGGTCACCTGTCTGGCCTGCTTCTCCCCACTGGAGGGTCACAGGTGTGACCCCTTTTCGGCCCTTTCACTTATGGTACATAAGAGTTTTAGCAGAACCAAGCAGTGACCTTGGTTTCCATAGGAATAAATATAAGCAAGAGCCTTTCTGCATACCATTCATACCATTACTCCAGCAATAACTATAAACATTGTGTGTTATCACTCCTAGAAGCAGACACTGTCTGAAAAACATGCTGTTGGATTCAGAGAGTGCAGTCTCTTACCAGACACTTAACTGAAAAGTAGAATTGCTAAAAAGAAAATCGGTTCTCTCCTAGCTCAAACAAGGACAGTTCTTAACAGACATAATAAATATGCCTCTTACTGGGGTTACTGAGCATGTTTTCAAACATAGTATGAAATGTACGGCTTGATATAAGTGTTTGGTTTTTAAAATTATTTTATGCCTAAAATAATCAAAAACTATTTTGAGGAAATTAAAAGAGAAAAAAGAACTTACAAAAAAAAAAGGTTCAAAATGAATTGCAGTTCTCTGAATTATTTCTTCACTATGTTTATGGGGAGACAGTTCTAACATGAAAATAACAACATCCACATCATACAATAGATTTTTAAACACATTCCTTTTAATTACAATACATACTATATTCTTTCTTACATCATCAAAACGTTGAACAGTTTATAATATAAATATTTCTCATAATATTAGTTAAGAATGAAATTTAAGTCAATAGTATTATCCATCTGTATAAAGAATTTGTATGAGGACATAGATATACAAAAGGAATTGGTTGCTTAGAATGATGTCAACATGTACCACTGTGCCAAATTAGTCTTTGATCTAAGACCAAAGAAACACTTAAGCCCCACCTAAAAGCTGAAAATATAATGTGAGTGGCTTTGGACACTCACACCCTTGTAGATAACAGTGAATTTCATACAGAAATCTAAAGGTAAATTAATTTTGCAACACATTTATTTGAAATATAAAATAAATCTTCCTAAGAGAATACAGAAAAGAAAACATCTGCTGTGGTTTAAGAACAGAACTTATTAGTCTTTACCAGCAGTACGAAATAAGAGGCAAAGGCACGGTCCCAAGGAACAGATGGTATAAAAATGTCAGAAACAGGCAGATGAAATAATGACAGAAGCCGAAGGATTCCTTCCTCTGTCTCCCATCCACAAATAAGAAAAAATGTTTTGAAAGAAAAACCTGGTTAGCACTCTTTTTTTGTCTATACAAAAGCATAAAAACAGACATGCAAGAAGTCACTAGGTAAGGATTTATGCTGAGACATATGCAGAGTAATATAAGTTTCACAGAGGGCGCTTAAATAAATAGGGTTTTTAAAATATATTTCTTAGAACTTTTCTTTCCTACCCTAGAATCTGTTTTCTCATAGTCAAAGAAATATATAAAATGGTGTGGAAGATTGCTTTTGTAAAATTGTCAGTGTTGGGCATTGAATCATAATATTTGTTATATCTTTCAACCTTAGCCACAGCATGCGAAGGGGTAAAGTAGATACATGAAGGGAGTTTTGTATAAGACTCTTTTCATTCCTCTTATTGAATGAATAAGATTTCAATGATGTTTTAGTATATATTTCATTATTATAAAAAGGGCAAGAGGTAAAGGCAAAATTTTACGGTTTGATTGTCCTCTCCAATCTAAATGTTCAATAACTGCAATGAAGTGAATTCTGCTAACGCTGCTCACCTTTGTTCAAGGGACAATAAAAGGACTACGGATGATTGTATTGCTTATTAAGCCCAGTAGTGCAAGCAATACAGTCTTTATGATTGGTGTCTAAACAGGGGTGAATTTCACCTGGAGGCATCTTTGGCCTTTTGTACTAGCAATTATATTATTATAAAATATGAGTTTTGCAGATGAACTAAATCCCATCAGAATCTTCACCCAGAAAAACCAGCACTGCTGTGCCTTGTTCAGAATTTTTCTATTCCAGAACTGGCATCCAGGTGTGTACTTGAAAAACATCTTTGATTTTACATCTACAATAAGCATAACACAATTTAAAAGCATAGATGACACAGAGCTTAATTTAGAAACTGCTGCTTTTATTAAATTTAGCTACTTTCCCCCTGCAGCTTTACATCAATATTGACTTCAAAGTACTAGTAGCTTTCATTAAATTGAATTACTTTCTCCTGTAATTCAAAAAGTAATGAGGCAGTTACTAAATAAAGCTGTTGACAAAACAAGAACAGAGCCTATTAAAAATTACATGGCAAAGTTTGAGTCATAAACAATGATGGTTAGTGTGTTCAAGGGTGGTTTCTGAACAAAATTGCATAAAACCCACAAAACAAACAACTCTCCTCAGTCATCTTCATTGTGCATCTAAGAAATGTGAATTCTAACTGATTAATTCTTTTATTTCTGTTCTGTTTCAAACAGGTTCTATAATGATGCCCTGCCTATTGGAGTATCTTCCAGTCGTGCATTAAGTGCAATCAGCATCTGCTATGATTAACGTCTGGTTTGTGTCATTTATTCTTTCTTTCTCCCCAGAAAGAGAAGTGGAGTTTCTTGTTACAGCAGCATTTTTGTTTGGTGTGCTTTGGAAGTGCCTTTCCAGGCTCACAACATCCAAGTTGTCTTGGATTTATAGACAAACACATACATATGAGCTTCCATAATATTGCAACCAGTATAAGAAACGGAGGATGAGTCTGATGTACTTTCTGTATTCTTCATTGCTTTACATCTGAAGTTGAGTTTCCTGGATTTCTGTAATTCTTTGCAAATATGCAGAAATAGGAAACTGAGGTCCAGTCCTCTGTTACCAGGTTAGAAAGAATTGCCCACTCAGGTACAAATAATTCAAGCATACTTTCCTTTGGTCTTGAGCTTTACTTCCGTCTTGCTTGGGGTCAGTGTCGGTTGTTAATTTCAGGCCACAGGAATTGACTTTATCTTTGCAAGCGGTCATTTGGTTGTAGTATAGCAATGCAATATTTTTACCAGTAGCATATGATCAATTGAACATTGGACATATAACTTTATTCAAAAGTCATCAGGAAAGGAAATGGATGCACATATGAAGTGATGAATGACAGAAGAGAAATTGCCCACTGTTACTCTTCAGGTATGTCTCCCTTTCCAAATGGTGCAGGACAGCAGGTTTGATTTCCTGTTATCCGTTACGGTTTCAGGACCAAATGCCTGGATCTCATTTTTACCAGGAAGGAATTTTATGTCATTTGCCAGTTCTAGTTCACACCATATGTCACTAATGAGAGAATTCTTGAAAAACTTTACATACGCATTGCAAGCAGGGCATTCTAGACAGCACCTTGGTACATGGCTTCAGTCTTGATTCCATCAGAGAGTGCGTCTTCAGAGCACTAGTAATGTACTTCAGTGTGTGCAGAAAGACTCCAAGTGTAGCGTAAGGCAAATTCACACCAAAACCAACCCTTCTCTGCACTCTATGACTAATGTAGATATGCCCTTTGTGAACATTTCTTTCATAAAAACTCAAAATATCATAACACATTGTCTAAATAATTAATTTTGGAGACCCAGCATTCTTCTGTAATCAACTCTATAATCAAGTGTGAAAAAGAGGTTGCAGCGATTAAGAATAAATATTTGTCCTTTTTGCATAGATAGAGAAGATATCTACTGTTGTTGTCACATTCTGCTCTCTCCTGAGCAGGAATTTTGTTTTTCTGAAATTTTAGGGTACTGCCTAGTAATTGGGTGGCCAGAATGTAGTAGGCACCAATGAAGGATGAACCTCACAAGAAGCAGTGCAAGGGCAGCAGTGACCCGAGCAGAGCTGGCTGTGGTGCCCAGTAAGTCCCCCCAACACACCACCTCTCCTGTCCTGAGTGACAACCATACCAGATGGAGCCCAAAGTCATGGACTGAAAAAAAACCCCAAACCCTAAATGGACACTTTATGGACATTTATGGACATTTTATAGACGTTTCACAGTGATGGTCCATAGCCTAATGGAATGATATCTGTGCATATATCAAAGGACAGGAAGGGTGATGGTAGCTAATAAGGATATATTGGATAGCATGGGACTGGAGCATGATGTAAATGGTACATAATAAAGGGTGGAGAATGCGCTGGTTTTGGCTGGGAGCATTAAGTTTCCTCATAGTAACTTCTATGGGCTTACATTTTTGATTTGTGGTGAAAACAGTGTTGGTATACAGGGATGTTTCAGTTGTTGCTAGCAGTGTTTACACAGTGTCAAGGCCTTTTCTGCTTCTCACCCCACACCACCAGTGAGTAGGCTGGGGGTGCACAAAAAGTTGGGAGGGGACACGGCTGGACAGCTCACCCCAACTGATCCCACACCATATGATGTCATGCTCACCAATAAAAGCTGGAGGAAGAAGGAGGAAGGGCTGACGTTCAGAGTTTTGGTATTTGTCTTCCCAAGTAACCTTTTCATGTGATGGAGCCCTGCTTTCCTGTAGATGGCTGAACACCTGCCTGTCTATGGGAAGTAGTAAATGTATTCCTTGATTTGCTTTGCTTGCACACACAGCTTTTGCTTTACCTATTAAACTGTCTTTATCTCAGCCGGCAAGTTGTCTCACTTTTACCGTTCCGATTCTCTCCCGCATCCCACCAGAGGGGAGTGCCCGAGCAACTGTGTGGTGCTTAGCTGCCTACTGGGGCTAAGCCATGACAAATACAAAACAAAAATTATTTACAAAAATCAAAGAAAAGTAAATGTTTATTTATATTTACTTAGTCTTTACTCATGTTCTCATCAAAATTAAAATTCACGAAGAACTCCCAGGGCTCAACAGCTGTGAATGTTGAGTTAATCACTCAGTTGCCCAGCTATGGATTCAAATACTTTATTTTAGATATGTCTTTTAGAAAAATGTAAGATTCTGTATCTTTCCTCAAGAGTTTAAATTGGTGTCAGTGTCTTCATCAAAAGCAAGGATCAGCTTCTCAGCTGGTGCAGTTAATGGTAACTAGTGCTAACTCACCACTAAAACCTCTCAGGGGAATCAGCTCCCTGCAACTGGCTCCACCCCAAGTATTCACATCACTGTTTAAAGGGCCAATTTAGCAATGTGTCTGCTGCCCTGGACCACTCAAAAATATTTCAACAAAAGCAGTAACTGCTGTACTGATAACTAACTTCCAAAGACCTTGTCCACTAAATTAGAAGCTTGTTCATAACTTCTAAATAAACTTGTATCACAAACAGGTCTTACTAACAGGTATTGCATGCTTGTCATTTGTCTCTAAAGGTTCTCTGAAACACACAAGGAATACAGCAATCAGTAACTATGCTTCTTATTTCCTAGACTGCAAGGAGATTTACTCATGAAAAATGGTTCTTAATTATGTGTTTCATGGGTGATAGCCAACCCTGCTATAACAAAATGAATGTATATGACAATATTATTGACTCTTCTTTCCAGAAGATCATGTTAAATGCTTAGTGTACAGCCCCATCTCTGTAGAGGGCTATGGATCTTACAGGAATTTCAATGATTTTTCAGTAACTGGCTTGTTAGGAAGTGCAGAGCAATAGAGCTGAACACAATTGGATGACTGCTAAATGGACACTCTCCAACCTTAGATCTATATAGGGTATGTTATAGATAAAGTACCTAAGAGGGGAAAAGAAAAACTATTAGTTAAGTGTCTCATTTGTCTCCCGTTTACTTCACTGTCACTTGATAGCTCCTTTTATGGAATTTTCATCAGGATTAGAGGGGTTTATTTTATTTCATTTTAAAGACCATAACATAAAGGATAAAATAATTTCTTGAGTAACTTTACTAAGAAGAAAAACTTTACATTGAGGGAGGACTCAGTTAGCATTTAAAAAATAAAACCTCTTCTGCTAGCTGAACATGACACTGACAGGAATTGGTTCTCCAGAAGAACAACCTGGTGTAATACTTAACATTTTTACATTCAAATAAGTAATTGCATCTCTCATGGTATAATGCATTCTGCAAAACAGGACTACCGAATTTTTGTCATCATACATATCCTCCCTATTTTACTGTCATAAGTCATATGAGGTTAAAGGGTAAATAGAGTGAAGAAGAGAGAAAGGAAGGAAAGAAGGGCAGCTCTATATATGGAATTATTCTTAGTCTCACATGAAATATTTTTAAATTTTAAAAACATATTTGGTTCACTTTCAGAACAAAAAGACAAGGGACCTTTTGTTGTTTGAATCAAGTTTAAACCATTTCTTCTCTTTCCTTCTTTGCAGTTCCATTTACAACCCCACTTGGAGCCATCTTTCCACAGCTTTTCCACTTGTGACACCTTTGCCCGCTGTCTTACAGTGTTACTCTTGCTTCCGTACTTCTCTTTAGACCGAGAACATAGTAAGTGCAACAGGTGCCTTATTCTACTGCTTCTTCCTCCTTTACACTAGGCTTTGGAGAAGCATGTTGTTCTACATTCTGTAGAAGCCATATCAGAGAGAATGAGAAAAGTCAATCTCCAAAGGCATACACTCATTTTTACTGAGTAACATTAGACAAAAAGTTAATTCAGCTTTAAAACAGACACGTTTTGAAACTGCTTCAGCCACCCATCAGTTTGTTGCCTTTTCTTGGTCCTCCATCTTACTGTAGCCTTGAGGGTACCATCACACAGACATGATCTTTTTGTAGACAGCTTCAAGATCATTGCACCTGTGCTCTGATCAGAGAGGATAAAAGCTGGCATAGGGCAAGAAACTTTGCAGCCACACTGTCACCGTGCCCAACCTGATAACACCCAATGAGACGTCACACTGGAGGGCCGGTCTCCAGCGGGCCCATGTCCCAGCCTGGCCTCGGCCTGTTTCCATCGCCAGGGAGGTGCCCGATGCCTGGGGCTGGGGCTGTCCCCCTGCCCCTCAGATGCCCTGCTCCTGATTGATTGGTTTTCCAGAGCCTGCCCTGCCACCCCAGGGAGCCCCTACTGCTCCCAGTCCCCTGGCCCGAGGGACCTCTTGGCCTGCAGGGTGCCCAAGAGTCTAAAACTCCAGGTGTTGATAAATTCCAACTGATTTGATAGAAGGAGCTGGTGAACACCAGTGACAGCATTTTTATCCACCACCAGTGTAGGTTGTCTTTTCTAACTGCAGGAGTTATGCTAGTATTGGAGAAGGTGTGTCTTCAAATGACAGACCTGATGGGCACACTTATTTCTATCCAAACATTTTTAAAGGTATTGCTTTTAAAGTTATTGAAGCTAATTTGAATTATGTCAAAAACATCAATCTCTTTCTTACATAAGGGTGGGAGAATTATATTGAGATAGATAGTAGTAGTTCAAATACACCAACATAAATGTATTGATGTAGCCCATAAAATTTTGCTCAAATTCCAATCAAATTGCAATTTTGATTTCAATATTTTTTTTTCAACAGCAAATAGTACTTTATACAGGACCTGCAGATTTCTTTTTGTTCTGTATAAAATTGAAGATTTTTATAGTTTATTATAAATGTAAATATACATTTTTTCCTTCAAACATTATAGAGTTTCATCTTGCTGTACTGACAAATGATTTTGCCTACATTTTAATATTTGCTTTTACCTCTCATATTAATATTAATAAGGCTATTTTTACTGTTTATACAAACATTGTAGTTTTGATTCTATTTTCACTGAGCCTGGCAACAACAAAACCAAAATTAAATTGGATTGCTTATACATTTGAATAAAAAGGAAACACTGCATACGGGGATAGAAATAATCATATGCAATTTAAACTACCCCTTCAGAACCCTCTAAATATTGAGGGTGTTAAATAATAAGATGTGGACAAAAGACTCTCTGGGTGACAATGTTTTAGAAAAAGCAAATGTTGGCATGGGAATATAGTCAGTAATTGAAAGGAAAATAAGTAAATTCTATTTCAAAATTGATCATGATCTCCTGCTTGTTTCTCATTCAGGACAATTTTTATCTCTTAGAGATGAACAATTATTCAAATACATACTTGCATGAAAATGTTGGAAATGCTCTCATAGTTTTACATTAAAAGAAAATGGAAAGGGATTCTGGAAAGGGATTCTAAGAGCTGTTAGAAATCTCCATACCTATTCCTTTTTTTGTATGGTTACTTTATTTTTAAATCCTAGACTGGGAGCTTTCTGTGTGTTGTCTTATTGCTTAAAATGTATAGACAGCACTATGGCTCTGCTTCATCCAAGGTTTCTCTCACTAATGTGAAATGTAGGAGGTTTTCCTATACTTATTTTCATCACTAATATGAAAAAAACCAACCCAATAAATCATAATAGTCATAGTATGATTAATGAACACAAACATTTGTGATAACGGAAGAATGTCTGGTTGAATTTCTAGGACCTAATTTACCCTGGTCACTCCTGTGAAAACCAGTACTCTGTTGAAACACATCAGTGTAAGAAAAGAAAAATTAGACCCTCAATGGGCAGATTGATCTTTAACATGTTAGATTTTTATGCTTTATAAATATCTAAAAGAACAGATCTTTATTACAATGTCTTCTTGCCACAACTTTTTTCATTAAATGAACTCTGAATTTTTCAAATTCACATGACTCCAGGAAGCAAAATTTTAAGGCAACCACTAGATACCAGAAATCAGAGGATAAAATTTGATCAAGAACCAACACAGAAGAACTACCAGTTTCAAGTATTGCTTGCAAGAACAGGATTAGCATCATGAACCAAAGTAAACTTCCAATCTGAAATAAAGTTGCAATTATATAAGTTATTATGATTCAGCAAGCCTCAGCCTACCCAAAATGAAATGACGCCCTAAGTGCTCTATATTCACAGCCTGTCATACATCATTAGGCTACCTCTGCACTGTACTCAACAGCCTGTTTGCAACTGCGTTGTCTTTTTCGCAGTATAAATGTCTAAGCTCAGGCTTCCTGTAAATCCCATTTGTCTTTCCAGGGAATGCTGTAGAAGCAGGCAATGTTACAGAAGGCAGAAATACAAGAATAACTCCCTTCCTTTGCTCAGACTACTTTGTCTGGACGCCATCAGTCCTGTGATAATAGCACAAAAATGGATGGTATACATGGGGGAGGACCGACCAGGCAGAGTATATGGAGGTGCCCTGAAGTGAATTCTATCCTCCAGATTCCAGCTGAGTTTTGCCCCAGGAAATAGAAGTCACAGCTATTTCAAAAGGGTTCCTGTACAGGCAAACAGTATGGACAACTGGCAAATGTCATCACAAGCCTTCTTTGACCCAGCCACAAAAAAATTAGTGTAAATGTAGCATAACATTTTTGGCTTTAAATTCCTAGTACATTGGAGGAGACTTCAAACTCAGAGTGCATCATTTGACTTAAAACATAGCAACCCCTTCAAGAAAACCACTTTTGTTCATTCATTCCCCCAGGTTCCTTCTGTTGAAAAAATAAAAAAGGCAAACAAAGGCATAACGAGAGATATTTTGGATATTTTGCAGTCTTTCTATTGATTTATGATTTTCTTCTCAGTATTCAGTAAAAGGGCTAACTATTTAGCCACTTTTCACATCCTGTGAGGGAAAAGCAGTCAGAAAAAGAAAACATGATATACATGATAAGCATGCCCACTGAGAGACTTCAGCAGCACTGAATCAATTCACAGGAAATTGAAACTATACAGTTTACTAAATTTTGGAAGGAAGAATCCTGGGAATTATTTAAAAGGATGCGCTAGAAAGCATCTGAGTGAAAATTAAGACAAAACAAACAAACAAAATGAAAACAAAAACAAGAAAAGAAACAATAAAAGAAATCCAAATCAGTTTAATTATTTTTTTTTTAAGTGTGGGGAGGCCATACCTAAGGAGCATGGAGAGGTTACCACCAGCAGAGTCAGAAAAGTTCAGTGGTTTAATGTGTATGTATATTTTTGGTATTAAAGTAGGCCTTTCATCTCATTATGGCAGCATTGGGAAAGTTTGAACAATAAATGAAACACGAAATAAAATATTAGACAATGAGGGGGAAGGAAATTATGTTAATAGCAAAGGCCATTATAAAAAAATACAGGATTATTTTTCAAGTTAAAAAATATACGAGTCAAATCTTTGGCCATATGCCAAATACAGAGAAACTGAGTCATACATTGGGTAAAAGTATCATAACTGTCATATTTTGTGGAAATTGTGGAGTCTCCGTCCTTGGTGATATTAAAGAGTTGTCTGGACATGGTTCTGGGAGATGACTTCTAGAGGTCCCTTCCCACCTCAACCATTCTGTGATTCTGTGAAATGTGATGGTTAATAGTGCTTATATGAATTACAGTATTACATGGACAAAGTTATTGAGATTTGAAAACCACCTCAACAGATGACAGAATATTTTTTTTACAGTGGTCAAACGGTTTGATTTCAAAGAAATAAATGCCAGGATAATTGTTAGCATATTTTATTTACTGTATATTAGAAATGGTTCTGCTCAGCTATTCCCAAGGATCAGCAGCATTTCTGAAGTCAGGTGAGGAAAATCAATAATCCTTAAGAGAATTGTTAAGCTACCTCAAGTATTTGGTTGCATGAATCTCTGCGACAGAAGGAAAGGAATAAGAAAAAATCAAAAGCTAAAGAGAAAGGGGAGGCAGGTTCCCAGGTGCAGGCTGTACTCAGTAAAAGCAATGCCCAGACCAAAATTTTGCATAAAACTCACCTGTGAGAGCTACAGAAAAAGGCTGACAGTCTTTCAGCTTCATGAAATTAATGGACAGTCTCCTGAAATTGATCAAAAATATAAGGAACCATAAATTCTGGTTTTTTTCTTTCCATTTTTGCATTATTGTCTCTCAATCTGTCAACTACTTTGTTCATCTTTGGGTTGTAGCATTCTTATTTCCTTTTCTGCCTGGTGTTAAGGTTGACTGGCATAACCGTAGACATGCTGTGCCTGGCTGAGAAGGGTCCTATCAGACTGGCCTACTGGCTACCTAGCCCCATCCCACACACCAGTTCTTAGGGAGGTGTGCAGTGTTCTTTTCTTCTAATCCACACATGCCAGGCATTATAATGCAGTGTGAGATAATTCCTGATAACAAGCATTAGCCTGAGTTTCACTGGCATGCTGTGTTTTCCTGACCTTTTTAACTCTGAGAAATAAAAATTCACCTCAAGTATCAGGTCAACCTTCGGTAAAGGTTATTCATGTGTGTGCAGCAGGATTCAGGACTTCTCACTATTCTCCTTTTCTGTTGGCTCTTTGAAAGGTAGTTGTAGAGTAAAAATACAGTGAAGGGTTAGAAAAAACAGAAAGATGAAAATTTGTTCACAAAGTACTGGGAGAATTCTTGAGAGTAACAATCACAGTTACAGAAAATAATGATCAATTTGTAGGCAATTCACAGAAATATAAAAAGTGCAACAGTTGTCACACATCTTTAAATGTAGAAATAATATTGCCAGTATATAAATATAGATTTCCTTTTTTCTCTTATCCTCCCCCTTTCCCTACCCCTGAATATTTTCTACATATACCGGTTTGCTATTACCAATACAAATTGTACAATCAACACAAGATTATGGAAGTTAACAGGAAAAAATATGACTATCATATTGCTAGTTTCATTACTGCAGTTTAAATCTGTTGGTGATTTGGTGTAGCTATTTTTCCCCAGAAGGATGTATTATGAGTAGGTTTTCAAAAGACCTCTGATCTCATCTAGTGCCTTATGCAAGAAACAGATTTTCCAAAAGACTAGGTGCATTAGGTGTTTAATTCTAATATTATGTCCTCATCTGTAGTCCAGAAATCAGACTTTTTAGAAAATTTGTCCCTAACTGTACAGGTTGCGATATACCAAATAAAACATATGAGTACCTATTTAATAAAAACACCACTATTGTTGGTTCATTAAGGTTCACTTTGGAAACTTTGTGTAATTGGATTTTTGACCCCATAAATATTCACATGCAAAGGGAAAATCAGAGAACTGTCACGGGATTTGGGATGCTTTTGGGGCCAGGCAAAATATCATCTAGAACTGACTCAATGTGAGTCCTCTATGCCTTTAAAAATAAGTACCTATTAGTTTGTGTGAAACAGTTGGCTTTTTACATTATCCATTATTTTTACTGCGCTTAGGTTAAATTCTGGCTCTGTGTTCAGCCCACATAAATAGGCTATGTGCTGGGGGCTCTGCGGGGGTTGCCAGAAGAACTCCTCTCTCACAGTCAAAGAAAATTAATCACAGTAAAATTGCTTTGCGGTGCAGGCTAGAGTTTCTGTCTCATACATGCAGCAAATCCAATTCTCTCCTGCTTTGTTTCCTGAAATCATCATGCTGGAAGAGATATGCTTCATTGTATAGCCAGGTATTTATGAAACATTTATTTCTACAGTAGTAAATTTTTTAAGATACCATCAATTTAAAGAGAGTCTTGTTTGCTTCCTGCATTGCCATTTTGTGTTGTTGACCAGGAAATGAGACTGGGAATGGGAAATCATGCATGCTTTTTTGTATAAGTTTATGGAAGTGACAGACTAGGAATCCAAATTAGATGTTCTTTTAAGAAGCTTTGCCAGTGTTTATTTTCTGTTTGTTTTTGAAGAATGTAGACTATACCATTAGCTTGTGTAAATTAAGAATCCCAGATCCTGGAGGTAAGAGAGAGTCTGGAGAAAGGAAGACTTTGCCTTTGTTGAGGAGGATCAGGTCAGAGATCATTTAGGCAAACTGGACACCCACAAATCCATGGGCCCCAATGGGATACATCCATGAGTGCTGAGGGTGCTAGCAGATATTATTGCTAAGCCACTCTCCATCAGCTTTGGAAGGTCATGGAGAACAGGAGAGGTGCCTGAGGATTGGAGGAAAGCCAGTGTCACTCCAATCTTCAAAAAGGCCAAGAAGGAGGACCTGGGAAACTACAGGCCAGTCAGTCTCACCTCCATCCCTGAAAAGGTGATAGAACAGATCATTTTGGATGTCATGTCTAAGCATGTGGAGGAGAAGAAGGCTATCAGGAGTAGTGAACACGGATTCACCAAGGGGAAATCCTGCTTGACCAATCTGATAGCCTTCTATGATGACGTGACTGGCTGGGTAGACGAGGGGAGAGCAGTGGATGTTGTCTACCTCAACTTGAGCAATGCTTTGACAGTGTCTCCTGCAATACCTCGCAGGTAAGCTTAGGAAGTGTGGGTTAGATGAGTGGACGTGAGCTGCATAGAGAACTGGCTGAATGGCAGAGCTCAGCGGGTTGTGATCAGTGGTGCAGAGTCTAGCTGGAGGCCTGTGACTAACGGTTTTCCCCAGGGGGCAATCCAGTCCTGTTCAATGTATTCATCGACGACTTGGATGAAGGGACAGAGTGTACCCTCAGCAAGTTTGCTGATGATACAAAGCTGGGGGGAGCGGCTGACTCACCGGAAGGCTGTGCTGCCATTCAGCGTGACCTGGACAGGCTGGAGAGTTGGGCGGAGAGGAACCTGATGAAGTTCAACAAGGGCAAGTGTAGGGTCTTGCACCTGGGGAGGAACAACCCCATGTGCCAGTACAGGCTGGGGGTTGACTTGCTGGAGAGCAGCTCTGCGGAGAAGGACCTGGGAGTGCTGGTGGACAACAGGCTCACCATGAGCCAGCANGAGGAAAGGCTGAGAGACCTGGCTCTGTTCAGCCTGGAGAAGAAAAGACTGAGAGGGGATCTCATCTGGGCTTATCAATATCTAAAGGGTGGATGTCAAGAGGACGGGGTCAGACTCTTCTCAGTGGTGCCCAGTGACAGGACAAGGGGCAATGGGCACAAACTGGAGCACAGGAAGTTCCACCTGAACATGAGGAGGAACTTCTTCACTGTGAGGGTGACAGAGCACTGGCACAGGCTGCCCAGGGAGGCTGTGGAGTCTCCTTCTCAGGAGATATTCAAGACCCGCCTGGACACATTCCTGTGCAACCTGCTCTAGGTGAACCTGCTTTAGCAGGGAGGTTGGACTAGATGATCTCTAGAGGTCCCTTCCAACCCCTACTATTCTGTGATTCTGTCGCTAACAAATTTCCCTTGAAGTTGAGAGAGCTGGCCTGATCGACATCAGCTGAAAATCTGGCTTGAGCTTTTAAAAATCAGTGTGATTAAACGCTGGTGTTATTTTTCTTGAGTAATATTGCTTGCCAAAGTGGAGAATGAAGCAAAAGCTTCAGGGATAGAAAAGTTTCAGCTATGCATCTCAAAGGCATCTGGGACAATGGGCCATTACAGGGAGTTGCTTCCTTCACATGACAGTAAATTTAGCAGATTTGTTTTATTAAAGCCATGTCCCTTAAACCAATAATTCCTGATCATTATGTCAGGGCATAAATGTCCTGGCAGAAAGATGCCAAGGGAGCTGTCAGTTTTGTCAAGCACAGATACTGTCTGAAAGCCAAATAAACTGTAACTTCATCCCCAAAAGATTCGGGCATGCCAAGGTTGAAACCAGCCCGCGTAAGAGAAGACCGGGAATGCCAAGCTCAAGGCATATCTCGGGCTTAGAGACCTCTTGCAATGAGACCATTGCCATATCTGCTCTGTTCCTTTGTGTAAAGTAAACTCTACCTTGCTTGGAAGATCTGTGTCTTGGTGTACTAATGCTATTCACAGAAGTAGGAGGTACCAAGATTAGCCAGTGTCCTGTGTAAAAAAGCTAGCATCCGAAGGGATATACCAAATATATCATAGCATAGCACCCCAAAAATATGTATGGGGCTAAGACTGTTAAGAAAAAGTGTGTAGTGGAGGCAATGGAGCAAGATCTGAGAAGACTAAGCCTACTCATGGTGTTATAAACAGTCCTGCTCAGGCTGTTTGAAGTAAAATGAGGGCCAGTCATTCCTATGTGATAGAGAAATAAATGACCTGCCTCCAAGAGAAGTATTTTGAATAATCTGTATACCTCTTTGTTAGTCTTTTTTCCTTCTGAAATAATCTCTCATTGTTTTGAATGTTCTATAATTCACTTCCTCAAACATTTCTAACCCTGAATGTTTTACTTCCTCTGTTCCACCAGAGCTATTGCAGTGAAATCAAACAAAGACAGTTTTCTTACATCAGTTTGTTCATCACACTCAAATCTCTCTGTCTTGTTTATGGAGCTAATGTAGAAAAGATTCGCTTTTTGCAGAATATCTCGTCTCATGGTATTTCAAGGCTTCCTACTTTTACATTAAATCTTCTGAGTTGAGCCGTCAGCTAATGTAAATAGGCATGAATAGACTGACACAATACTTTAGGTCCGAAGAGGTCTGCCAGTAATTACAAGCCTGAATAACACCCACTAGAAATAGCAAAAACCATCATCACTTTCAGCAGACTGTCCCATTTTGTAAAGGACATGTTCTCTGGTGGGGTTTTTGGGCCCTTGGCAGTGGAAATTTGGAACATTGCTTAGAGCTAGATTAAGGTCACAGGCACATACCCAGCTTGAACAGTCATATGATTAGTCTGAAAGATTTTTTATGGAGAATAATATAAAAATATGACTGTAGTATAACATCAAGAATAGTGTTTGTCAGTGTTTGTTTGTCACTGTCCCCACCTAAAGAATGAAAAACGTCAACTAATCCCTACTAATCATTGCATTAAACTTCCTGATCCTGCAGCAACTGTATAAGCAGATTATTTGCAGACTAGTAGGAAGCACCAGAAGCAACACATAAAGGGGATACTTTCTGTCAACAGATCAACATGGTCTCGCTTAAGATCCTCACAGAGAAGCTAATTAATTATGGCCTTGACGAGCAGACAGTGAGGGACATTACAAACTGGCTGAACGGCCACACCCAGAGAGTGATGGTCAGTGGCACAAAGTCTAGTTGGAGGCCAGTAACTAGCAGTGTACCCCACGGGTCTATACCGAGTCCAAGTCTGCATAGCATCTTCATTAATGATCTGAATGAAGGAGGAGTGTGTATCCTCAGCAAGTTTGGAAATGATACAAAACTGGGAGGAGTGGCTGAGACACCAGAGGGTCATGCTTCCATCCAGAGGGACCTCGAAAGGCTGAAGAAATGGACTGACAGGAATCCCATGAAGTTCAAAAACAAGAAGTGCAAAGTCCTGCAACTGAAGAAGAACAGCTCCAGGCACCAGCATGTGCTGGGGGCCAGCCAGCTGGAAAGCAGCTTTGAAGAAAAGGACCTCGGAGTCCTGATGGTCATCAAGTTGAACATCAGCCAGTAATGTGCTCTTGTGGCAAAGAAGGCTGATAGTATCCTGGGCTGCATTAGACAAAGTATTACCAGCACATTGAGGGATGTGACCCTTCCCCTCTACTCAGCACTGGTGAGGTCACACCTGGAGTGCTGCGTTCAGTTCTGGTCTCCCCATTATAGGAGAGACATGAACATGCTGAAGAGAGTCCAACAAAGGGCCACAAAGGTAATTAAGGCACTGGAGCATCTTTCGTATTGGGAAAGGCTGAGAGCTGGGATTGTGCAGCTTTGAGAAGAGAAGGCTCAGGGGGATCTTTTTAATGTGTGTAAACACTTGAAAGGAGGCTGCAAAGAGGACAGACTCTTTTCAGTGATGCCCAGAGACAGGATCAGAGGCAATGGGCACACACTGAAAAACAAGACGATCTGTCTGAACATCAGGAAACACTTTGTTTAGTGTGAGGGTGACCAAGTACTGGCATAAGTTTCCCGGAGAGGTTGTGGAGTCTCCATCATTGGAGATATTGAAAAAATGTCTGGACATGGCCTGAGCAGCCTGGTGTAGGTGGCCCTGCTTGAGCAGCAGGGGGTGGACCAGATGACTTCCAGAGGTCCCTTCCAACCTCAACCACTCTGTGATTCTTTGATTACTCTAGACTTGAATGTCCCAGAAAGGATTACCTACCTTTTAATAAAGGTCTCTTCTTATTAAAGCATCTAGTACAAGCATAAGACATGATTTAGAACAGGCGGTGCTGATCCTTCTTCCACTTTTCTGTCATTCTATAAATACGTGTAGATGTGGTGCTTAGGGACATGGTTTAGTGATGGACTTGACAGTACTAGGTTAACGGTTGGACCTGATGATCTTAAAGGTCTTTTCCAACCAAAACATTTTGATTCTATTCTACGATTCTATAAAAATGTTTGAAACACTGACATAGCTAAAAACTTATGATGATGTCATAATTTGGTGAACAACTTGCTTCTTTCAGAAGTATTCTTATAATTAGGGAAAGCAAAGCTATCCTTATTCCAGTTTCTGAGGAGCATCACAGATACTGGTGGGATTATTCTGTTAAATGTTCTATACCACTTTAACTGAAAAGATAACCCAACCTTTCATTTATCAAATTTGCAGCATTATATCTAACAATAAACAGCTCAACTGCTTCATAATACAGTTTTCTAAATTTCCTAGTGCACAAAAACTCTCTGTTGTCACTATTGTTACTGTGCTGAAGATGCCTTCGTTACCATGCTTCCTTATACGTGCTTATGGCACGACAAGACTCCCTCCCTCCCTCCCTCCCTCTCCTCTCTGTGATTTCACATGAACATTTCCAGTGACAGAGCCCTGCAAGGAGGCTGCCAGCCCTCTAGCCCTGCTGTGCAGTGCAGTATCACCACAGACATCCTCTCAAGATTTTATCTTTCTTTGTAACTCCCACCTTTGACTAGCAAGGAAAAGAGGCATTTATGCTCTTGCTGAGACTCAAAGCAGCTGGGTTAGGTGGGAGGAGAGGCACTACCTCTATTTCACAGTCACTTCTGGCACTAGGCATGAATTATGACAGTGAGAGCTGGATAGCAACTTCAACTGTGCAAATACTTTTAGTAACTCCAAGGTCAAATCTGGAAGTTGTACTGAATAACAAGTCTAAGTCATTCAGCTAACACATACCATTTAGTCAGTAGGTTGGATGAAGCTATTATTTCCTTTACATTGGCTTTGTGGGGACATAAACTGCATTCCTCAGGAGAAGATTATCTTCCTTGCACTGTGAGGATAACCCACAGATTATTGCACCTTTTATAATTTTTCTCCAATGCATATTTTCTGGATTTTCACTCCTAGCACACTGCTGTCTAGGAATTTGTATGTCTGGAGAGTATTGCTGATCAATGAACTCACAGAGATACGCAGTGAATTACAGGTTGGAAGGAACAAGCAAAGGGATGAGCTTTGAGTTGAATAGACTACAGGAATTTAAGTTCTTGATAATTCACTCAAAACAAAATGATGTGTTGGGGCTTTTATATCTGCAAACTTAAATAATGGATTATTTAGCTCTAGAAAATAAGAGAAACTTGATGATTGTTCAGTTTAGAAAAACTCATGAGATGTATCTGCTAATTAATCTAAGCAATTTGTGAAACCTCCTATGGCAAAATTATAAAATGACCCACCGTCCATCCTCTCTTCTGCTTGCTGCATACTTTGTCCTATTTTCTGAGTAATTTGACCTTCATGATCCATCACCTTCAGACTCTTAGAGCAGTTTTAAAAGGTACCAGTTCCCCAATAGTTTTTATTTCATTAGAGGACACTGGGAGGTGTAGCTCTGTACTATAAGCAGTTTCAAGGCAGAAAGATGTATTTCTGAAACACAATGAGGAATATTTCTTATTTTACCTTACAGTATTTTACCTTACCTAAATAACTTCAAAGCCATAGTTGCAAAATCTTATAAGTAAGTTTCCTCTGCCGGTCCTACAAAACAGGTGTATGTAACTCAAATGGACACTCATTTAAGTGATTTGTTTGCACAAAGAACAAAGCTTACTGGAAAACTGTTTACAGAGTGTTTGGGTGCCTGCAAATGAACCTTAAAATTTGCATCAGATTTAGCATTTGTGCATCAGTATACACCAGCAAGCTCTTACGCACCTACCAAACTATAGAAAAATTGTCCTTCTCAGCCCCACTGACCTTGGTATTTGCTTATTTTTACACACCTAAGAAAAACAATAAGCTTTAAAATGTTATTTGTGTGTCATTTGGTTTGGGATAGTAACAAGACAGTTTTAAAGTAATGAGATCAATCTTTATAAAGATTTATTCTTTGTATTGTTGCAGCATCCACCAGTTCTACTCACGGATCATGTGATACAGGCACGTAAGTTTGTCTCCTAACACATCAAAGTCCCCTGATTTCCTGTAAGAGGCATTTCTCATGTTCTCCGAGACCTCAGCTATTCCAGCCTTTAGCTGCAAATTAGTCCCACCTTTCTTGTTAAAGCCTGATTCTTTGACAGACTACGGATGTTAAGTTACTCTGTATATTACAAGAGACATTAAGTCGTTGCCTATGCTTCTGATTAGTGCTAAATAAGAAGCTGGGCTGCAAAACTGAGCCTTCTGGAGAGTCACAGACTGCAATTTTTATACAAGTGGTTCTGAGTTGTTGTTTATGTGCTGTACTAATGTGAAATAAGTAAGAGCTGAATGTCTTCTGAGAGACCGTGGTAGAGATGATGATTTTCCTTGAGTATATTTTAGCTGTTTTGAGTGGACCGTACTTCTCCAGAGATTGTAATGAAAACTACAAATTGAACTGAAGCATTAGCAGAAAATAAGTCCTAAATCAAAGAATGATATCTTTATTGTGCGGTAGATGCAACAGCACGTCTCCCTCAAGGTGTGGCTTCACTTCTAGGACAAATCTTTACATATTACAAAATAGTAAAAAATTCCAAAACTTTTAGAAAACTGCTTTAAAATTATGTAGGCTTTGAAGCTGTTGGAGCAGAAGCTTCCAAATATAAATTGTTCTAACATTAGTGCCAAGCAAAAAAATCACTGCAACTGCACAATCTGCACATCATTGAACACGTTTGATATAACATGCTTAAAGCCTCAATCAGTGGCAGAAGAGCAAGCCTTTATCAGCAAGCCACCAAAGTCATCTGTCTGGCTATCCCTTTTACTTAAAAATGCAAACTTATCTAATTTACCCCATAATTCTTACTAGAGAAGAGAGAGGGGCTCAGAGCATTTCACAAAACTATTACTCGGCTCAGTTATAGCTGTGCCAGAGTAGGACTATCACCTCCAGTACAGCAAGTACTAAATCAATTCATACAATGTACTTCTTTGTCTACTGAACTGGGCTGAATCCAAAATCTCAGACTAAATCCTTTTGCATAAAATGATCGCTCTGTTTCTGTGCTTAGTGCAGCCTTCAGCCCCAAAGGTCTTGGAGTCGTTCTGACACAATAAATGAAATGCTTATTCAGAAGACATGATCTTTCAGTAGGAAAAAAACCACCAACCACCAACAAGAAACAGATGGATTTCAACAGATAAATAAGGAATGAAGACTGATCTGACTACAGGGAGATTTATTTAGCAACTGTTTCCAATTTATCCTTGGGATGTACAGTAGTAGCAATTTTTGAGAAGTCAAAGTCGGCTTGCTATTTACATTGCATATAAACAAGCCTAAGTGAATAATTAAGCAACTGAAGTACTTGTTTTTCAAACTGTAGGTTAAGTTTGGAAATCTTACTACCTCCTAGCACTTTTTGTTAGTTAAGCATCCTAAAAATAATTAGTATTGCTACAAATTCTTAGGAGTCTATCAGCCTTTGGAAGTAATTCCAAAAACAGATGCAAGAAACCCTAATGCAAGTTCTTGTATTTATTGTAAGATGCTACTCCTAATGAGGATATTGCCTTCATAAACAACAACAAGCATTCAGAAATAACTGCAAACAAGCCAAATAAAGTTTGTTAAACTGCATAAACAGTCTTTATATTAAATAATATTTCAAGGAGATTATTGCTAATCTTGCTGGTGTTAGCTACAGCAATTTCTGTTCAGCTGAAATAAATGGGGACTCTTTGAACAACTGAATTTCTTACTAAACACTGAGCATGTGCTGACATTTTTATTTTATTGTAATGCTTATGCTTTAAATGAAATTAGTGAATTTAAAACCCACTGGCAACTGAAGTCTTTTATGTGCCTATTAGAAGATATAGTATTGCAAACTTATTCAAGTTGTTTGGCGAGTGTATCCCAGTTCTTAACCAACAAGTTCACTGCTAGCTTCCACAGACACTCACCCCATTGTTAGCAAAGACAAAAACAATATTGGATACAGCACTGCGGGCAGATCCTGAACGGAATAGCTAGGGTAATTATTGCAGAAGTTAATGTGAATAGTAAGACATGGAGCATAATGACCGGCTGTTTTGGTTGCATGTTCTTTACTTTCCTCCTTCAGTCTCTCTCATTTTCCTGTGCCTTATTTTATTGAGCTGGTCTGACTGAGGGGCTTTTGCTAGCTTCTGAAAAATTAGGGCTCATTATTAGTACTTCTTGCAAAGTGCTATGATCATTTAATGATGTAAGCATCTAGCAAACAGGCTAAGGTGAACAAAACCTTTAACATATCTTTGAACACCTGATGGCAAATTTCAGGTGTTACGTTATCATCCTATGTTAATATGGAGCAGGAATCACATTTTGTTGTATTTTCACAGACTCCTAGTACAGGACAAGGACTTCTCATTTAATAACAACAATATCAATAGTATCAATAGTGACCATATTTAAAATACTATTTCCATCATTTATTCCTGACAGCAAAGACAGGCTAAAGCTAAGGCTAACAGTATGGCTTCTTCTCCCATATGCACAATGTATGTCTTTATAAAATCATATGCCATTTTCTGAATACTAAAATATGCTATCATTTGTACATCTAAAGCCCTGTAAGATGCGTATTATACACTGAATGAAACAAAACACTTCAGGCTTTTCATTCCATGTATAATTCCCTCGAGTTCCACAGATGCTATAAAAAGCCTTAAGACATAGAAGTCTGACAGTACAGTATTTCATACAGTATTGATATAAATTTCTGAGCAGAATATTGCACTGTATGAATAATCTTTGTAACTTCCAAATATTTACATGTCTAAATCTGACCCTTTGTATGACTACAGAAATTGCAGAAAATAAATGTTCCCTTGTGTACTCACAGGAAGCTGGGTTATCTGAGTTCTAAGCCAAATTCAAAACATACTTCAAAAGCAATTGCCACACAGAAGACACTGTTTCTGTGAGTAACCTCATTACATCTCTGCCATATGAAGTGCCATGCATTTTCCTGAGCTTACGTATCAATACACACAAAAAAGCTGAGGTTAATCTTCTTCTTTTAAATCCGCTGAGAATCCATAGACAGCTGACAGCCTGACATTTACATAAAACTGGAAACTGAGTCCTTCACCAGTTAAAAACCCACAAACTTACACACATGTTATCCCAACCTGTGTTTCAGGCTTGGTTCCAGAAATAGTTTTATGCATAATTTCTAGATCAGACTGTCCCCTATGCAGAAATCAGACACCAGGAAGTCTGTAAACTCTCTAAATTCCTCAGTATCCACAAAGTTTAGGAAACGTTTCTCAGTTTCTTTAGTTTATGTCCAGCTAGTACTATGAGCTGTCTGCTGACATGAGTATGGGTCCCAAGTTCCCTAAAACTAAAGTATCCTCATATAGCTATCAAAATGGTGAGAGACTGTTAAAAAACCAGCTTGTTGGGTCTGACCACTTTCTTTCATACTAACTCTTGTTTAGTTATGAAATTAGCAACTCCAGCTGGAAGGGACGCAGCATAGCAGACATGCCTCAATTGATCCTTACTGAAAAGCTCACCAGGCAAGTGAACTATGCTTGACAAATACTTGACTCCTCTCCAAATGATTCCTATGCTTTTCCTTTGAAAAGATTCCTTAAGGAGCAAGTTGTACTGGGAAATACCACAGGATCATGGGAAAAGATTCATATGTATTCTTGCCTGCTTCACATACGCTTTCAAGGGCCTACTGCATTTAGCGGGCTTGCATTTCTCAATGTTTAAGCCGTTTCAAAATTATGAATGGCAGACATCAACATACGAAAACAGCTTTTTTTTTTTTTGGCAGAGGATTGTTATGTATCAGCTGTAATGATTCTTGTTGGCTACTTATAGGTCTTTCCTAGGAGGCAAGCTGAGTAGTATATATAACATGAATCATCACATGTGGAAAAGCAACAGCTGTCCAAAATTTGTGCAACAGAAGATGTGAGGAGAAAGAGTTACTCACCTCTCTTTCTTCTTGTCACTGTGCTGGTTAGTAGAGCTGCTCACAGCCACCATTCACACAAGCTGGAGGTAGCCCCCACTTTTCCTCGCACCAAGCACTAACTTTGTTGTTATGGTACCAAGGGTCCATCCCTACCCCCTTGTACAGGAACTCCCAGCAAATGTAGGTGGGACTTTACAGATGAGACAGAGGAGAGGGAGCAAAGCAGAACGAAAAAGAGGTCAGGAACAAATGGAGGGAAAAGGCAAAAATTTGGTGTGGTAACTGCATTTTCACACAGGACCCGAATCACCCATCTACCCACAGTGAGGAAGTTGTGGTTTTGACTGAAGGTGTGACGGCCTTGTTTTTTCCCCTCACTTCAGCTTCCGTGCAGCCCAAAGAAAGAGGTGCACGCTCCTGCCTGGTCAGAGAGCAGGGAGCTGCTAGTCCACCGCCCAGGCTCTGCAGCACGTGACAGGCGTCCTTTGGGCTCCTGAGGCAACCGCTGGGGACTGTGGGCCAGGCTGGAGGCACAGTGAGCTGCTGGATGGCAAGGCAAGTCTGCAAGAAAGTGTCCTGCCTGTGTGGAAAGGGGCACTGCAGTTGCATTCACAGTTTCACTTCAGATGTCTCCCTCAGCAGTTCTGTGTGTCTTTAATTCAGAAGTGGCCTTACTCCATTTTATGCTCTGATAACCCCAACCGTAGGTACTGCAAGGTCTTGCTGTGTTACTGCTTTGGTGCTTTTAAGGAAAAGCGGTGCAAGTCTATGTCAAGCTTTTGAGCGACTTCGAGTTTCATCTCAGTCAAGATCTACTTGCAGTTTGGTTTGAATTCTGAAAAACAGATAACATATTGCAAAATCTGTATAAAGCTTCTTTCAACGCCCCCCTGCCATCACCTGCAAAAAATGGGGCTGGGCTATACACTAAAGATTCACACCTGGAATACTGTGTTCCGTTTTGGTCCCCACTATACAAAAGAGACGTAGACAGGCTGAAGAGGGTCCAGAGAAGGGCCACAAAGCTGATCACAGGACTGGGAAGCCTGCCATATGAGAAGAGGCTGACAGAACTGGATCTGTTCAGCCCTGAGAAAAGAAGGCTTAGGGGAGACTTCATCACCATGTTCCAGTAATTAAAGGGTGGCTACAAAGAAGATGGAGACTCCCTTTTTACAGAGTCACATGGAAAAGACAAGGGGTAATGGGTACAAGTTCCTCCTGGGGAGATTCTGAGTAGACACAAGAGGACAATTTTTCACAATGAGAACAATCAGCCATTGGAATAATCTCCCCCGGTAAGTGGTGGATTCCCCAACACTGGACATTTTTAAGATTCAGCTGGACAGAGTGTTGGTCCATCAACTAAACTAGACCATGCTTTTGCCAAGAAAGGTTGGTCCGGATGATCCTTGAGGTACCTTCCAACCTGGTTTTCCTTGATTCTAAGATGATTCTATGACTCTGTCTCTCTCATCAATTCAATGGATTACCCAAACAGAACTCCCAAGTTGACCATTAGTCTTATGAGGCAAAACAACGTGTAATATAAAAACCTACTTGTTCCCAACAAATGTAGCTAGGAACATTCACATTAGAAACATTTACAACAATGGCAAAGAGTTAGACTGAATAAAAGGTGGTGGCTTTTTTATAATCTCTTTCTGACACAGAGTTCTTCTTTAAAATGAGATAGTAGACACCAGTCAAAACTTGAAAAAATGACCAGAAGATTCATCCATAAAACTCCCAATGTAATTAATGGACGTTGTGTGCCTAAATTGCCTTTACAGCTTCTAGAAACTCAGACTATGTCTACTGCTTGGTCCTACACTTGGAATGTTTAGGTCAGAAGAAAAAAAAAGTAAATTCTGGGTGCTTGTTATTTTTTCCTTCTTGAGACAGGAAAAACAATTCAAAAATAAAGGCTGTCAAAGGTACTCTTACTATGTAAATTAATTTTATTCAAAACAGATTAAAAAAGTTAACAAAGCTTGCCTAACTACATGAGGTAGTACATGTAGCAAAACAGAAGGCAGAATATAGTATTCTGAAATATGAAGAATACAAATAAGTTTACAAGTTGGAAGGAAATAAATTTAACAACAGAAACAAAAAAATACCAAAAATAAAGTTTAACAGCTTTTCAGTCTTAAAGCACCAATACACTTTTCATAGAAAGAAACACAGTATCACCGCTACATGTTCTTCATATACCATAATATGGTAAAAATAATGCACAAGGCTGTTCACCATGAATCAATTTTTAGAAATGGTGAAGCAACAAATGACATAATCGTCACTGGGCTCCGTACCACTATACTTCCTGGCCTGCAGGAGTATTTGCCAGGTCATGAGGAGCAAGGTTAGCCTTTGTTACCATTTTCTTTAAGTTTTTCTTGAACATTTACCCTCATATTAATGTATAGTATACGGATACCATGCACAGCTTAAGGCCTCAAGCTGCAAATTTTTATGTATGTGTACAATTCTATGTTTTTGCTGAAACTCAATTTAAGTAAAATGAAGGAGTCACGTGGCAAAGCAGGTATATGTGCAGAACTGCATTGCAGAACTGATGGCTTATTACTTAATTTCATGTTACTCCACTTCTCAATATGAAAATTTTCTCAGATTCTTCAAGGTTATGTATGTTTGTCTCTCACTTGCCCATCC
>VZSC01007693.1:256899-278683 GCA_013398225.1 Steatornis caripensis
TGCCCATCCCAAGATAGCTGAATACCTGTGAAGGTCTGGGTCAAAATGGATTGATTATACAAACTAAAGAGCTTAGCAGCATCCAATAAACATTTTATTTATTAACATAGTTAAGAAATTATAAACATGAATGACCCAGTCTCTTAGAAATATTTCTTTAGAGGAAAACACACTACTATGACCCAGTACTCCCCTATATTTCATATTTTCCATTTTACTTCAAAATAGGTATTTGTACTTATGATTAGTGTGAAATTGGAAACAGTCTACCTCTTCATTTATGCTTGCATGGCTAATGCTACTGTAAATCATCAAGAAGTCATACATATTTTTATTTTATTTTAAGGCATGATTTATTATATTGAATTATTGGGATGGCTTCTTTTATGTACATTGGAAATAAAAACTCAGGCCTCCCTATGGTGTAGTTTTAAGGTTACTGTTAGTGGCATATATAAAGCACCATAAAATAATATATTCAGATGAAGAAAACAAAGAACATTTATGATCTTGTAATTAACTGTATAGGAATAACTGCTAAGAAAATATAGCAATGTTTAACACAGGATTCAAAATATTGTTATATATCATTATAGATTTTCAAATAAATTTTTCTCCCATGTTTACTTTTACATTTTTTTTTTCATTGATATATATATGCAATTTAAACTTTTTGGTGGAAAGCAGTATACACCTTCTGTACAATAATGTTACAGCTTTATACAAATCTTAGGAATTACAAGAAATGGCCTTTATTATTCTCTTCCAGGTGCTCTGGTTTCACGTGCGTGTTTTACATTTTACTTGCTAGACTCAAACAACAGCAAATACTCTGAATGCCTTGCTTCCTGGAGGATTCTGTAAACTGAAACATAAAAACATTTCTGATGTTATTTTTAAGACTGTAACACTGCACTGACAACTTTTTTTGAATTGTTAAATACAGTTACAGGATCCTGCAACTCCTCCTGTCGCTTTAACTTCCTGTCGTAACTTTAACTGAGATTTTTTTAAAAACTTTTACAAATAAAAATTACATAAATTTCAGATTAATTTTTCTTCCAAGCAGCTTATTAGGAACAAAACTTAACATAAAAAAATTCAAGTAATCCTTTGCAATGAGGGATTCTGGTTTAAAGAATAAAGCTTTGTTGAAGCAAAATACTAAAAAAAGGTTTTAGGAAAAAGAGAAAGCATGCATCTTATGCACACTATTCTAGTAACTATATTCGGATAGAACTTGCAGACCTAGAAGATCACTTGTTTGTTAGTTGCTTATATGCTGAAGAACACATTTCTAAAGAGAATTAATATTTCACAAAAACAAAGGAAATGCCTTCTAAATGGATAAATATCTGGCTTCAAAAGAAATGACACCAAAATACCCAACTGCAATGAAATTTTGTTAGAATTAATATTTTTGTTTTATAAACTGAACTAGCATGTCATATTTAATGGCCCTGTTGTTTTCTCTTTTGCAAACCCTGTCCGAGACAAATCTGGGAAGGAAAGGGAAATGGAGGTGAAAGTAAGGAAGGGCACAATGAAAGAGGTTGCCTGCAACGGCATTACAATCCATCTTCTACTTTGCAGAAAACTTGCATGGGACTGTTTTCCAGACTGCTGATCTTCCAAAATTTACCAAGACAGTAAAGTATAAATCATGATTAAATTTGCAACACTTTTCTGGCTATGTCTCTACTCAATGAGGAGATTTAGACAGAGAACAAAAGTGTCGGTAAGGAAGAACTCTGAGGGAACTGGATGGTCACGTGGAGAAGCTAAAGAACACGTAACTTAACTCATCTACTAAGCAAAGGAAATCTGTATTTTACAAGTTTCCAGGTTTGTTGAAAGATTTGAGGGAAAGATACAAGACATCCCCCCCACCCCCAATTAAAAATAAGAAAAAAAATACTTCATCTGTTTTTACTTCCAAAGTTCTCTACAGAAAACTTTTGAGGTTTTCTCCCAAACAAATTTCTTGAAAAGCCTACAGTTTTAGAGGTAACAATCATTCTTAGCTTTATAGGACTAAAAGAGTGGTAGAAGATTTTAAACTAATTTCTCTTTCTTCCTTTAAAACTTGACAACTCTTTCAGACATTAAGTTTAATCTACAACATGCAGTCATGAGTTATCATCATAGACCACATGAATACATTGAATACAACTAAATGAACTTTCACAGCATCCAGCATCTCTATGTCTTTCAGAAAAAGTGTTAAAAGCAGTCAAACCATTAAAAAGAAATAAATTAAAAATATATTTTAATGATTGTGAATTCAAATGTTTGTGAATATTATTTATGATCCAGGCTCACTGATTCAATACCATTAATACAGTAATGAACATTTAATCATGAACCAATGAACTTGCATCAGCTACTAGTACCCATCCTCTAGCTTGGACAGAATAAATCACTAATGTTAATTTATAAAAAATCTCAAAGAAAGTAAAGGCAATTTTCTTACCAAATATTGTGTTAGTTGCAACAGAACTGGCAAAGTAAACAAGAGGGTTATTTTATTTCATAAGCAGCTTTTTAGAGTAATGATTTATGAGCTTAGAGGAGGCAGGCAGCTCTGGTACCACAGCTTCTCCAAAGTCACCACAGCTGTTACACAAGCTCTGTAAATCACCCATGTTGGCCTATTTGTTTCGCTTCTAGCACTGCTCCAGGTAGAAACAGACACAATGCAAGACTGTAAGTCTTATTGAGGTGAAGGGTTAAGTGTAATCTTTGAAAGTGGACTCTGTACCTTTCTGAATATATCCCATTTTGAAAGGAAGAAACGTACACCTTTCTTTTGTCTACTGGCATAACATCGACATAACCACCCTGGTTGCGGACTACACCAGCATGTACTGCTGCTCGGCAGATACTGGACATCTAAGAAAGAATGAGGAGAAGATTAGTCTTCATTCATCCTTTTATTTCAAAATTGTTTAGAAGAAAACTAATAAAGATATTTAAACCATGTTCTAGGAAACATAACATAATTATATTTATTGCATGACTAATTTTATTAATCTTACAGTATTTAAAACACTTTCATAGGAATTAGGCCAATTCATAGGAATACAGACACTGCCTCTTCAAAGATCTGCAGCATGCTCACAAAATAATTTATTTCAGGCTATTTCAGTTCAAGAATCAGGAACATCTTTGAATTCTTGAGCCTTTCAAAATAAAAGGCTCTATCAGACTTCACTTCAACAGCAGAGGGGCTGCAAAACTCAAACCTTAGTCCCATTAATTATTACAGATTAGGAGATTCAGTTTAATTTCCAGCCAGACCCAAACAGAAGAACCATAGAACACAAAGGCACGCTGCAGTCATGTTTCCAGGAGAATGTCCTACCCCAAAGGTGAGGGATAGACTGCAATAATTCCATCCCTAGGTGCAAAACCTCAGACAGCAGTGAAATAATGTGTATTCGAAGGGAACACCACAATTTCCTATGCAGGCATGGGCAAATATTAAAAGCTAATTAGATTAAAGGTATAATCTGAGCATCAAACAGAAGATAGAGGTCTAAAATCAGCCCTTAGCTATGACAGTTGATTAATGGAAGACTAATGGCTTTAGCTCCTTAACTCAGAGTGAGGAAATAGTCAGGAGGTAAAGACTTCAAAATTGTTTCAAAAGAAGAATTTCTAAATCGGGATCTAATTCCACAAACTTTATGCAGGCAAAATTCTCCATGAAGATAACAGCAGTTTCATCTGAGTGGAAACTACATTCTCTGGCCACTAGTTCCTCTCATGAACCTGTGTAGCATAAATAATATCCACAGAAGGATTGCTCAGTGACAATCTTGATAATGTTTAATTGATTTAAACTTGCAGTCCTTTACTGCTCTTTCAGGATTTTAAAAATTAATCACCAGGGGAATGAAACTTTCTAGATAGTCCAGAAGGTAGGTCTCAGTCTTCAAAACACAGCAAAGCAAAGTGTAGCTCCAGCTACAGTGAATCAACAAGTGAAGTAAAGTTTTTTTGTTGAAAAAGTCTTCATTGCAATAGGTCTCTCCTCAACCAACCTTAAAAAATTAGCCAATAGAAATATCAATAGTTGGTCACACAGATCACTATTCAAACAAGAATTGCAGTTATAACTGGAATAATTTGTATCTGTCACCGTAGCTATTTTGTAATCTCAATGCTATACAAAATCAGGAATTTAAAATAGCAATGATTTTCCTACTCTCATTCCAAGCGCAAAATTTGCCATTTCAGTTTGTCTTTTAATGTTACAGTATTTCCAGGAGCAAAGTTTTGAAATTGTTTATGCAAAGAATCTTCTGCAAAGATGCTTTAGAGTTTGCTAGCTGCAGTTTTTGAACATGCCAGAAGGGATGCCATTGATGCTCCTCTGTACTTTTTCTCCTCCTCCCAGGGCTACAAGATTTCTGTTATATCCTGTAGTCACCTTATTTTTAGGATTATAGCATCCTTTATGTACTCGTATTATGGGAGTAACTTGAGAACAGATTGATCACATGCAACTTCAAATATACATGGCAAAAAATGGCCTCTGCAATACAGGGTTACAGTCTAAAGAAACAAAAGATTAGATTCTCAAGCAATTAACTACAGTGAAGAACTAGAAGAACAGTATTAATTGCAAGTACTATAATAAAGTAGCAACTTTTTTTTTCAGTTCACATTGGAAATACAAAAAAATTAGTTTAAGAATGAACATCATATCAGGCCAAAGCCAGAAAAGGAAAAGTTTAACTAGATTTTCATGAATACTACAAAAATGTAAGCGTATCTTTTTGCATTAGTGACATCTATTTATGTTATTTGCTTTTTTTTCTTAATATCTCTGCAAAATCTTAATTTACTGAATACAAGTGGCCTAAGCAGTAGCGCAAATTACTAGTCATGTGCAGATATGCATACATCTACATCTACACATACGCATTTTTGGAAGAAAATAATTTGCAGGTATGTCACAAACTCCTTATCTGTTTTGTGGAATCAAGTAGATCATGAACTGTAGTTTCAAACACATTTGCTAGGACCAGTGGGCAAATGAGTTCTCCATATCTATGAACAAATCTGTCTGTGAATACATGAAAAACTGCAAAAGACGACACACTTATTAAATAGATTATTCTCTATAAATACTTCACCTAAAGTAGTTCAGTATATATATGATAATCACAAAAAATCCAATCATATTATTCAGTGAAAATTTCAATTAAAAGTATCTTAGTTTTAAAATAATTTAAATGTTAGTAACAAAGGAACATTGTAGAAAACCACATAATGCTGATACCATTGATGGGAACATAGGTAGGACGCATCTGTCTACATCTGAGCTAGGTGCCCTAGGACCCTTCTGTAGGAGATGGAGCTGAATAGTCGTATCTATTAGGCAATTCATCTCATACTGAGGTAGACACTCTGAAAAGTTCAAACAAATTCTGCTCTGCAGATGCCTATTTATCTCCTTCACCACTACACTGTATCTACTACAAACTACTATAAACATAACCTACAATAGCACCACCTTCAGGGCAGGTATCTACCCTGATAGCACCTGAAATTGCTAAAAAGACTCCCATACCTAGTTTCTTACCTGTATTTATGTCCATTTTTTCCTAAAACCAGTATGGCTGCACACATTTCTATACAATGGAGATGAACAATGAGACAGTACATCTAAAATAATTCTAAAGCATAACTCATACTAATTAAAGTCATCTGGGACTTCTCCAACTAAAGTAAATACATATTCTGAGATGTTCTCCTGTGTAAGTTAAACAGAAATGAGTTTTCTTTCTTCTACAACAAAGTCTTTTCTAACTCACTGGGAAACTTTGGCTGTAGCCTTTGATTGCAACCACAGAACTGAAAGAACATAGTCTTCCACAAAATGGACTTTCATTGAATCTATTTTCACTGCCCCTGTTATACACATTAAGGACTCAGTTCCACAAGCACAAATCAATTTACTTCCTGAACTGCAAGTACTTCTTACACATGTAATATTACTTACAGACAAGAGTGTGAGGGTTTTCAGGACAAGTTACTCAGGTAAGCTAATGGACATTAGTTAGTTTCAAAATAACGATGAATAAATATTTGCATATTGTTTTCACACATTTCAAAGGGCTGGAAAGTATTGCAAACCATCATCTGACCCAGCTGGTTGCCATACTGTTCCTTATGACAGCTAAACATACAGGTTACTGGCAAAAATGTGAACTGCTCTCTCTGCCACTACATCCTGGCTTCTTCATAGAGAGATGATGAAGGAGAGGCATAAAAAAAGAACTTTCCTTTCATTCTTTCCACTCACTTCAGAACTAAACATGACGTACAAAAGACAGAAAAAAAGTTGACTAGTAAACAGAACAACAAAAAAAATACAATATTAGTTTGTTAAAATAATATGACAATGTGAGATACTTTAAAAAATATATCAAAATCCTGCTGCAAATGTTTAGCTATCTACACAGATAAGAAATATCCAAAATAATGAGACTGTGGACATTTATTTTCAGAACCATTTTTTTGGTTAGTTTAATCTGACAGAAGTTATGGTTGCATCAGAGCAAGAGTTTAATGAGTAGACACTGCCAATACTAAACAAATCAGTGGGAATTTTGATAAAAAATTGAAAATATGGGTCCAAAACTATTGAAGTCTACAAGTTTTGAAATAACTTTCTGTATCTTCAGGAGCTGAGTACTATTAACTTAAATGAAAGCCTCTGAAAAAGAACTTTTGAAAAGACTGTGTAAAAAATCAGCATATGGAAAAAAATGAATATCCATATTATATCTTATTATCTTTACATAACATCTTCTCATAGGATTTTATATTTCATTATATAATGCAACATAAATCACTATACTTACATCAGAATAAATTCGTGTTCCAATTACACGAGCGTAGTGTGGATTTGCCTGCATACAGTTGTGAGGACAGTACACCCTGAAATATCAAAAATAAACCATACATGGTTTGGAAGAATGGTATCAGATTACTACTGTAGCATATTCAACATCAGCGTTATTGACTATAAATCAATTTGATGATGCATAAATATGGGCCCATTTTTGAGGCTTAAGACAATACAGGTGAAAGCATTGCTGATGTAAGTTGTGGTTCGTAATAAAGTGCTTGAAAACATACTACAACAGGTCTGGTCTTCCATTTGGATAAGCAGATGGTGTTCTTGTTCAACACGTGAGGCCAGTAGAAAAGCCAGTGAGAAGATGGGCTGTTCACTCTTATGTTATTATCTGTTTCTAAAGCATCCTATACAAGCTGTACAGGTGAATACCTTCTCAGAAGAGGCAGATCTGAAAGAGGACCTGCTATGACACTGATGACCTGGTGATGCAAGCTAATTTAGCAGCTTATAATGAGGGTGAGCACTTGGCATCTGTGGCTAAAACGAAAAACTTTGGAAAGATTCTAGGAGACCAGAAAGCTACTGAAACAAAGACTGTCTTTATTCAACTGCATTTTGTTAACCTTTGAGAAAAACCTCTCTCTGTGATTCATGCCGGCTATAGCTCCAAAATGCACAGGAAAACCATGTGGGAAGCTAACAGTAGTGTAGTGTCAAGCATCTGGTTTGGTAATTGTAATATGCCACAAGGAAGAAGTGTCAGTGAGCTCTGTGTTTACTCTGAGCTGCTTCATTTAAAAAATGGGTCATGCCCTAATGGCTTTAGAGCCATCCTACACAGGGAAGCACTGGGCAAGCGTTCTTCTCGGGGATGCTATCCACGCTCCCATCGATATTTGTAATGTCACAGCACTTGGGCACACTACAGTCTTACCAGATGGGCAATTCAAACCAGCCCATGCAGCTAGAAAAGAGACTTTTGTCTGAAGGAAGCTAGATGTCAAAGAGGCCTTTTGAAGATCTGCTGATTTATGATTAGGGCATGAGAGGGAAAAATGAGGTTGTGCAATCAATGCCATAGCTGATTAGTGCTTGTAACTCCTGAAATGACATTTTCAGAATTAAGATAAGAGCATGCACAGAATCTTGAATGAATCGTTGTTGTGAAGTTCCTTAAGTCGATGCATGAAAATTAATCAGTCATTTTTAACCTTATTTTTATTTTTAAATTTTCTTAAAGACAGACCCTATTTTTCACTTCGTGAAGGTGGTTTTTGTTTTTAAAAATGAAGAAAAAAAGAAAAAGTAGTATAAGATTGTACCCATCCATTCCTGCATTCCACTCCTTCACTTCTCTGCATCTTCCAGCTAGAAAGCCAGGAGTCATCGCCAAACACCAAACAAGTCCACAAACCCAAGTCCTACATGAAGGGATGTTTTCCTAGCAGTTCTGGCTTTGTACTTGCTTCCTGTATTGGCTGTAGGATTGCTATGAAAGTAATCCTGTGGATATCTCCAGCTTAGCTTGTGGTAAATCATGCAACAGTATATTTACCTTTGACTCATCTATGGTTTTAAGAACTGTTACCAATTTCCTTCCTCAAAATACTGCAGCACAGGCTCCTTTCAAAGAGTTAAAATGTAGGCTTCAAAGAAATAGCACATACATTTAAAGCTGTTAACTGACCTGCAGACCACACCTTACCTTAGCCATATATATTTCAATTTTTTTTGCAAACATATTTGCTCACTCCATCCTCCAGAACTCCCAAACAAGTTCATAACTTCTATGACAAATATCTGTATCAAATACTTTTATTGTATGTGTTTTACAGGCAAATAAACTGAAATAAAGTGTATTTTGCCCAAGGTGCATAGATATAATAGTGGACTATGAAACATAAAAATGCATCTTTCTTTGAAGTCTTTATTCTAACCAATGACAATTTCACTAAGATTTGCCAAAGAACCAAAGAAAGATCTTTGTGGGCAAAAGAAAGTGAGATTCTCTTAATGAAAAAGCCTGGAGACCATCTTTACCTACCTGGCCTTCTACTTAGACCAAAGACTAAAATGCTAGTAAAACATTTCTGGCTTCACGTTCACAGCTACTGTTGTGACCTTTATCAATGCCAACTATAGATAATTAGTAACTGACAGAATATGGGAGCATTTTAAATTAATAAAACTCAAAGAATTTTACCTAGGACAGTGTGAGGCTGGTTTTTGAAACGGGCACAGTTGTTCCACTGTTGTTTCACAGGTGATAGCTTGAACTGAAGAAATTAAAACAGAAACAAGTAAATGTGTGCTATTTCAAAAACACATAACTCAAAGTAGTACTGAGTTGCTAAGAAATAAATGCTAACCTGTTACTTTAGAGACAGTGAAGGAGTTAGCAGACTGGTACTTTCTGAAGAAGAAATAATAAAAATAGTCAGTAAATAACATATCTCAGCGATGACTTCTAGCCAGAACTTTTATTAGAGAATCTAGAAATAAACTCAACACATTGTCCCCAGTCAATTTTTATTCACTGCACCCCCCCTCCCCAGTTGTGAATCTATTTATTGTAATGACACATTTACACTGTACTCCCAGTGACTCAGTCTGAAAACCAGGAATGCATGTTAAACTTCTTCAGTAATTAAATTTGTGAAGAGAATAAGTGTGCTAGGAACAAATGCAATCTATTTGTCTCTCAAAATGTAGCAACCAAAATATGTGGTTGCTCAGATGCATCCATCTACCAGAAGAGATCATTCTATTCCCCCCTAAAGGTTCATTCCTACAAACAGCTCCAACACTGAATAGAGTTACTCCCAGCAACCTTTTTGAAGAATTTCATTAAATTTTACTTTTGGATCTTGTGTCTATGTTAAATAATCATCAATATCACTGAAACCCCAGCATAACATGTAACAGTCTGTTTTTCTCAGTAATTATACGGTACCCAGTTATATCTGTTTCCTGTTGTTATATAAAGTCAGGTATATACATTCTGTTGTTACATTACAATTGATGAATACTTCTATTTTACTCCTCTTTATCTCCTATTTTATGCCTCTTTTACTCTTCTAATTCATTGGATATACTTCTAATATTTTTCATCTGCAACAAAGAAGCTGATTATGCTTTTTATTATTTAAAAAAAAAAAAAAGGAGGAAGTTATTCCCTATTCACCTTTGGAGCAAATAACTCCTGTGTGCTGCATAGCACAGCAATTTGTATTCAGAAACTGTTTGCTTGCACTGGTTTATTTAGTTGTATGGCCCACCAATTTCACATTTGCTCATTTACTGGATTGCAATTTGCTTTCACAGAGTTACCTCATACTTCTGTTGCCCTAGCATTGCCAAGAACTGATGTGGGAATAGTTCACTGTATTCTATTGTTGACTAGCTTGCTGAGATATTGTTAAGAATGGTATTCTGTACTATGAAAATGCAACAGGTGAAAAAACATCTGTATTAGCAATTCTGATTATAACTCAAAGGAGCTGAAGATTAGGAAATGTGCTGTATGTGGCACTGACATTCCGTTTTCTGCCTTTCTGTTTTGCCATATGCACTAGAGGTGAGATCCACTTCATTTCACCTATTCATTGAATAGATACGTAGCTTATGCCAGGTTCTATCTAGAGATACTGGTGACAGTCAGGTAGCTGCAAGCCTTATTGATGGGCCTTTTGAAGGTTGAAACCTTGGTAAATCATCTTTATTCATCCCAAAGACTTTGATTTATAGACTGACAGTATTTTGTAAATTCACTCTAAAAAGGCAATGTCCTAAATACAACAGGACATTAATGAAGCATTATGTCATTTGTGTGCACACATAGCAGCAGGAGTTCCCTGAAATATACTTTAGATAGGAAGGTGTAGATTTGGTCCTTTAGCAGTCTTTTATTTATAAAGCATCTACATTTATTTTTACAGCATCTGAATCACAAAACCAAAATGGCCATTACTGTTCAGCAATGATATGATTATCCCTGCCCACAGCAAACAAAACCAAGTGTTAATACCTCACTCTGAGTTCAGATTCTCAGAGGATAGGTGCTAGACACATTCTGTAGACTGGACACTCACACAGTTTTGTCTTGGATGGCATAGACACACAGAGATTTCAAGTGATGGGAAGTCAATTCCTTCTGGTTTAAAGATTTTCTACAGTTTAACTACTTCTACATTTGTAAGAAAGCTGGCTCCTAATATGTTAGTACTGATATAATCAAGATTTACTTCTCGCTTTGTCCCAAAGCATTTAAAAAAAAGAGATATTTGTCCAGATCTTCATTTTTTGGCGGGTAACTTAAACCACAGTCAGATTAGCAGATGACCCAAAGAAACAGACTGATACCAATGTCTTAACTGCTACCCAGGTAGCCCAAATTATAGGCCACTGAATTTAGTCTGCCTGGTCAGTGTTTCTGTCTATACTGGATTAGGTAAATCTGTTGGAACAGAAATTATGACAGGTGTCATAGCATGTGGCATTTGTTTGCCCAGCACAGAGCAAGTGCACAGCCTCTAACAATTACCTATCTCCTTACCCTCAGGCTCACACCTAAGCCAAATATATCGCTCAGCAAAATTATGTTTTCTTTCGGTTCGGTATTACTCATACATTAACTGTTACATACTACTATTACACATATACTAACTATAGACAGAAATAAGGACAGCAATGTACAGCTCTGCAAAATACATTAAGATATAGTGAAGTGTAATTTGCAAATACTAACAGTATTTTAGATTCACACATACCATTACATATGGAAACAACCAGGTATTCTCCATTTTTATGCACTGTTTTTCTGGGTTTTCTTTTAGCATGTCAACAAGTATTTGGATCTATTTTCACATACCAGTCTTAGGGGAAGCGCCTGAACAGTGTACTACACCTCCGAATGATGCTTCCACTATATGCAATATTATCCCATCACTGGCCCATGCAGAATATTTGTGCAAAATATTGGTGCAAAATACCACACAAATTGTGGAACGGTAATGAAACTATTTAACATCTAGGAAATGGTGTATTTCTACTTGGTTCATATTGTTCATATGCACTGTAGAAGAGGGTCACTTTCAAACACAAACCTGTAAGATTATTGCCTTGTTAGCCATCATAGATTACTGCACCCGTGGGCCAACCTGGGAATATTACCAGCTTTGTCCAAAGCATTCAAACCAACCTACTTCAGTGCCAGTAGGGACTGTTTTTTTTACAGTAAATATATACCCTTACAAATTAATTAACTGAATACTCCAATTATTGAGATTATTTAACTATAAATACTAATTTACTGCCCAAGTGATTTTGTAAATTATTTCACCCCCTCTTGCATCATTACGGTGTCACTTTTCTGTCCACCATTAAACACTGGCTAAAGTTTCAGAATGGATACAATACCTGTATATCCACATTGCTTTTTATAGCATTTTCATATTCTTCATGATAAAGAGTATGAAAAAATGCTATTACTGTGATATATTTTGTATGAAAAATTTTCCACACATTTTAATTTTAAGAAAAAACTTACCCAATAGACTGAATGCCATTTCTGTAAGACTTGATAAAGTAATTTTTCCTTCCTTGCCTAGTGACATCAACCCAACCACCTTCATTGTCTAGGATGCCATAATGTATGGCAGCTTTACAAATGCTGGATTGCTGAAAACAGTAGGAAAAGCAGTTCCATGTCAGACCAAGCCACTCTTTGGTGTTGTAATTTAATATGAAAAAAATCAAGTTGTAATTACAACGCGTCATTAAAAACTTGGTAGATAGTCTATTAAGGTTGACATTGTCTATCTAGGTTTTATTTCAAATGAAGAAAACACCACTTTGCCTTGCTCAGAGATAAACTATACCAATTTACAGCATACTTCTTCACAGTAGCTTTTGTTTCCTATACTGTTTTTCAATTCTACAGAGTAAATTATATATCGTCAGTTAGCACTAAGCTTACACAAGCAGGCCTGTCTTACTGCAAAAATTTATAGGAGTGTACCCACAAATTGCTCTTTCTCCTTAAGTCAGCCCTTCACATATTTACACACAAATATGTGGACACAAAAAGTCAACTTCTATGCATGTGTAAGTATGAAGTACAATCGGACAGTACATGCAGAATAGCAGATGCAAAATTATATCGCCTGATGCCATCTTAAACATTTGGTTTAGGCTTTTATTTTTGGTGAATATTGATTTCTTAATATGATTTTAACTAGTATTCCAACAGAAAAGACATTTGATTAAACATTCTACTGGTACAAAATCTAATTTTAAAATATTTACCATTTCATAATGTACACTACCAATAACTTTGGCTTTGCTATCCAAACAGCCAGCAGGACATTCATACCTAAGAAAATAAAATACAACTTGGTCTTAAATCCTGGAATTACAAAAAAGGGAAAACATTCCAGCTTACATACAAATATAGCCTTTTAGAATAATCTCAGAATGACAATTGTAAAATTTACCATACCTATTGCAAGTTGTTCCTTTGCACTGATCTCTTAGCCTTACTTCACATGAAACAATCTGAGCTAAAACAAGCAAAAAGCAATTTCACTGCAATGAATTTGATACTATGTAATTCAAATTTGTTGACCACTTGCAAATCAGATAAATTCCTTACACATTTGCTGTGTGCTTATTACTTCATTTTTCTCACTGTCATCAGTGCCTGTGGAGCCTGAAGGTGAATGAGTTCTTGGCCGGCTTTGTACTGTTGCATCCTGGGCTTTGGATCGCTGCCGTTCAATCTCATTGGTTTCCTCTTCTGGTTCATGGGGAGAATAAGGCCTTTCTGAATCCTCTGTTTCAGAAAATGGGCAAAAAAATTAATCTCTCGGGAAAAAAAAAATTTAAAAAAAATCAGTGTTTGTGGAATTTAAATCCCTCACCACGTTTTGTACCATGACTTTGTTCTCATAAAACGGTGGATGAATACAAGCAAGAAAAAGGAACACTTTCCACTGCTTCATAAGATGAAGACCTCAAGATTAATAATACATCTCAAGTATGCTTCTGATCCCACAAAAGGTAGCTATTTTCTAGCACAGACAGCACAAGTGAAGTATTTAAATGCTCTTAACACTCCTGTTTTAGTATCTTCTTTATGTCACCAGAAAACAAATAGAACAAAGGTGATATTTCTATTACACACTGGAAGAGTTTTACCAAGTTCATAGACAACTTGTAATTAAAGAAGCTGATTTCATAAGAACATACACCTGAAAACAAGGCCCTACTCATACATAATAAAAATAATTTTGAAATACTCATCACTGAATCTACATTTCTTACTTAAGCAACAACCATAAGGAAAGTATTTGGGCACACTCGTGCAGCTTTTATGGTCCGTATGAACATTCAAAAGTTATTATCAGAAATTGCTACATTACTTGTACATAGAGTAAAACAAAAAGAAATAGCAGCTTCGTAATATGCTGTTTCAATGCTATAAAATAAGAATAGCATTATGAAAATTCTAAGAAGTTAATAATCATCCTAGCTGATGTTTTGTTGAATTACTAATGTCTTCTAGTCTTGTTCTTGATTTTTCTGATAATAATGCACGTGGATATGTCACTGAGATAACATGTTTCCCTATAAACAAATGACTGCATAGACTTCCACTATAATTACAGAAAGGCATACAAATAGCACGCAGCGACAGTCTACATCTTTGTGTACGAAAAACCCTCAATCAGCAGGAGCTCAGTACACTCCGCTCCCTCTGGTAGGCTTGGCCTCACCTATCGTAAGTACATGATCTCATTCATCATAGTAAAGTAGGCCCCTACCGGGTCCTTGGGGACACACAGAATATTTTCTATTCCACTGTTAAAGCATAATGAGGAAAGAAAGCAAAAGAAAGGTCACATTTCTCTGCCCGTTTACAGTTGTGCTGTTGAAATAGTACATACCTCTGTAACAAAGGTTTTCTCTGCAACCTCCTCCAAAACTTGGGGGACATGCAGAACAAGGGCGGCCAGGTTTATAAGGAGCATGACCCCACCAGTTACCCCTTTACATAAAAAAATAAATTAGCAAAGCATGCCTTAAAACATGAACATTTCAACATTAAGCAGTATTTATTAATATGTGGACAAATAAATGATAAAAACCAGCAAACACATAAACCATAACATTGTTTTGATATACCAAATGCACAGGAAGTAATTGAAAAGTTCATGAAGAAAACTGAAGTACGCCATAAGCTGCTGTAAGATCTTTTGATTGGCATAGCACCATAAGACTGAATTCCTCAGTTACATGAGAACAGGCTACGCTTGCCTAACTGGAATATTCTATTTGACCTTAACCACGGGCTTCATTAATTCCTTAAAGTCACAATGGGGAGATACATTTATTTTTCAGACAAATATCACACTACAGCAAAGATCTCTGATGTTGTATCCTTAAACACAGGCCAAAAAACTGAAGCTCTAGAAAATCACTAGAGTAGGGCAGCCAAAGGATGCCTTGGGAACAATGTTCTATTTTGTAATAGTACAAAATCAGAAAACCCAGACTGACTTCCTTCCAGATTATTTCCCCGATTATTTTGAAGTATCTTGCCCACTCAAGACACCATTGGGTGTCAGCCTACTTACTTTGGAGAATAATTGCATACAAGATACACTGCTTTTGGCCAAATCTGTCCCCAGATGTTCATATTATGACACAAATTAATTGCACAACCGATTCTGCTACTTGTAGCCCAAACAACCTATGGAAAAGGAAAGAGAAAGGCATGTGAAAACCAAAGCTAGTTAACAAAATCAAAACCATTCACAAACTTCAATGTATAAAACTCAAATCACAGAAGTGATGTTATATTGCCCTCTGTTATAAGTGGCTTGAAGTGACCTAATTACAACTGTTAAAATGTCCTTCGGTTATAGCGTTATTAGAAAGAAAAGCTTTACCTTGATACAAAAGATGTGGCTCTCATTTTACGTAAATGGTCTAAGCATGTATTTGAAAGTGTAGCCAAGTATTTAGAAAACATGATCTGAAGAACTGATTCTTGACATTACAATTAATAGATAACCATGAGTTAGAAGAAGCTATGTTCCTGTGCCCTGGAGCTCTCAGTACAATCTAAGGACCTAGAGGGGTTTAGATTGGTTAGACTGAGAGAACAGATACTTGTCAGCAGTGAAAGGAGGTAACATAAATGACAAAACTATTCATAAAAAACCTCATACACCAAAAAGACTCAAGTCATGGATTTTAAATGAATATGCCTTCATGTTACTGCAATCTAAGGTGGCTGTGCTCCTTTATTCATCTGTTGAAACCATTTTCATTGCAGACCTCAAAATAGGACAAAGGCTCAAAATGTTCAAATTAGACAAATATCACAGGTGCTAAACTTGTATTAGTTCAAGATAGCCAACTGTGTAGTTCCGAAAGGATTTAGGAGTTGAAAGAGATAGGTACTGTGAAGAATTAGTACCACAAAGAACTAAATGTATGTATTATAGAACTTGCATGTGGATAAGCACAATTATAGGTATTTTTACAGAATTGGTAAATAAGAATATGGAGGTAATTCTGTCTTAAAATTTGATACAATTGTAAATTGTGCTAGTAATCAAACAAAATAAACGCTTAAAAATTAATCATTTGGAAGTTTTCTAGTATTATATTGAATACTATACATGGATTTTAGTACAATCTGGCTATCACGTATTTCCCATTCACTGAAAACATGACAGGTTCCCCTCTGGAAAAATTCAGGCTAGATACACAGATTTCAGAAATAAATTAGTTCTTATGCATTTTCAAAATCTTGCTGAAGTTAAAGCAATGTGTAAAAACTGTTAAAACTGTTATTTGATCTGAGGAATTATCCTAAGAAAACTTTTTTTTTTAAAGTGTGCTGTTTCTTCAGTTTATTACAGAAAGGACTACCAGCATACCAGCACAGAGACTAGATGATGCAAAGTGCACTGAGCAGTAACACTCAGTACTGGCTTTTGTGAGCTTTTTCCTTCTTACATACGTGATATTTATGAGGATGCAATCTAAAGATTTGTATGACAACTCTACGTCATCAATACCCAATGCTTGTAACTATGGAATCTAACAAAACAAGCTCCTTTTGTGCTTTAGTGCTATAGTATATGCTGCAAGATTAATACGTTCTATGTGTCATACAGCAACCTATCCGGAGGTCTTGACCACTCTTTTCCATACCTGACAAAAAACAAACCCACATACATACCTGTGTGTAATGTGTACAGACAGGACCAGAGCATTTGTAAGGACAATATGGGTTGCATTCATGAGGATGGGGATATGTGAAATCTCTCACTTCATCATACCATGCCTGGACATGAAATGTTGGAGGTCTGTACCTATGAAAGCCAGTAGTAGTCTATTAGATCATTAAAATGTTGTAGCTTCTTTCTACCCTCCAACAAATTTTGTCAGATTTTAAAAAAACAAACCATATACAGTATAAAACAGTATCTTAAGCTACCTTCCCCAGTGTGCCCCCAAATTCTGCCCAATTGATGGAAGAAGGCTTGCGGGCCCATGCTCCCATAGACAGGTTTCAGCCCACGACTCTGCAGATCTCTCTAGTTCTGTGTCCCATGTCTGAAATTCAAAAGAAAAAGGGACATCATCTTAGAAATACTTAGTGGGTATCTCTTACTATAAAAATTAAAAAAAAAAAAAGAAAAAGAGATTGTCCATTTTTAGAGCTTCTGTTACTGGGGCAGAAGACTAACCAAAAAAGCAAGACTTGACAACTGTATGCCCCATCTGTGTTACATAAGAAAAAAAAATGTTTTCACTGAGAGAAAAAAAAATTTTCAATCCCTGCACAGCATTCTCTTTAAAAGCATGTGCAGCCATACTACAGTGAATAAAAGGCAAGTATGAAACTGAAAGGCTTAGTTCAACTTTCCAAGCTAAATTAAGTGCATTTTCTGTCTTGTGAGTTTTCTTTTTAGTAATAGGCACTTTTCTTAGCCAAAAGGGTATTATCCAACACACTTTCAATATAAGGCTATTTCCCCTAAACCAACAGCTTATTTGAAATGCTTTTCTCTCCCTTTTCTATAATCAGCTTTTGTTGAAATAACAGTGAAAAACCAAAATATGAAATCTAAAATAAGGTTGTAATTCATTGGTTTTATAGCTAGATTGGCAGAAAAAGGAGGCATTCATGTTAGTAAGAGGCATGCTTAGAACAAGTTAAAGAAAAATATTATGAAATAATTTTTATGACAATTGTTTACCCATATCTTTTATTCTTTAAGGGACATGGAAGAATAGACTTGTAGCTGAAAGGCAAATGCAAGCTTCTGTCTTTCAAAAGCATACTAAAACCTACTTTTCTTGAAAGAAACATACTGTGTATGCATAGTTTTTAACTGCGTTAAACTGGGGTTTGCTCAAAGTGGTCCCTCTTATGCAAAGTATCCATACCACTACCTGACTTCTTAAATCTCCTGATAGTTGCAGACATAGTTTCCAGATATCTGACTTTCTGATACCAAAGAGTATCTGTATTATCTAAGTAACAGTAATTCAGTATTTCCAAACCCAAATTCCCACACGACACTGGAGATCATGTCTACAAATTTTTGGCACAGATTAAAGGTAAAAAACTCCTTAACACAGCCAAAGAATACAGAAATATAACAAACAAATTCCACGTGCTTGAATTTTCCTATTGATTTTGACATGCAGTTTTCACTTTCTTAATCAGATTACTCATTAAAACCAAATATGTCCTCAGTTATGCAAGACCATGATTATGTAAAGATTTTAATATCTTTCAGTTTGAGCCTATATATAATCTGTTCTTGGTTCTCTTCTTCAGAAGTCTCTAACGCATTGAATTCCATTTTGTCTATTATTATCATTATCAGCAAACAAGAAATTTACAGGGTATATTTCGACTCCCAAAATGCAACACACATATTTTGACAAAATTACTGTATTAGTATAATAATGACAGAATAAAGCTTTTAACCCACATATAGATACAAAACCGACCGACTTTAGGAAGCAGTAGGAATTTCCTATTCACCCTAATGGGCCTGTATTTCAATGTCATAAGCCATAATATTATTTAATCTCCATAAGAAAACATTCTAATCTTAAATAGGAAAGTTTTATATGATAGTTTGTATAAATCTTTTTCTCTTCCATTTCCTTCACACCATCATAAATACTTCTTCTTATTGTACCCATGGTAAAACACCATAAAGATTAAAACGCTTCTTCCACATACATATTTTTTCTTATAAATTGTGGTACAATTGTTTCATCATTCTCAGTGGAATCATGAGACTAAGATTTTAAAACAAATGCCACAATATATTCTCTTGTAAAGCATCCCTCCACATTTTCAACTCTGAAACTGCAGTCAAGGTTAAAGAACCTGTACTGTTGTTGTGGGTTTTTTGCCTCCACGCATGTTTCAAAATATTTTGTGAAGACATTTTAAAGGAAATAATGATTTTTTTGAAGATAAGACCTAGGTAGTCGATAGAAACTGCTTTAATCAATTCCTCAAGTTTGTGAAGTAGTTATCTTTAACAAAAATTTCTTTTAAAGACTGATGATAGCTATGCATGACAGAGCCATCCAGAACACCGCAAAAATAGCCTTTTGATAAAAACCCTTAAATTCATTATTAAACCTTCTGACAGATGAACACCCAGACTCCAAGGTATTGTTGAGATTGGATAAAGTCTTCAAAGAAGTTCTTTCCTCTTTAATTGTTTCTCTGCCTTCATCCAAGCATAAAACATCGCCTGTACTCCCCTCTGCTTGCCTAGCCAGAGATAGGCATCCTTGTAGGCCACAACCTCAGCTGCAGCAAAGAAATAATCATCAAGGCTGAGCAGACGGGATGCAGCAAAGCTCTTTGCAGGAAGCATAGTGCAGGAGACAATATCACTAATGAAGAGCTTAGGGTGCTTGGATATTTTTACTCATTGCACAGTCATTCCTGACTCCAGAAAAAGTTGGCATATGAGCTAGAGAGCCAACTCCACTCTTCCCAAGAATGGTTTGTATGTGCAAGATTTTCTGAGAGAAATCGGCACAATTAAGGCAAGCGGTCATAGCTTAAGGCTCATCATGAGGTAAATACTCTATTTCTTTTTATGTTAAGAGTTTAAATCTGCCCCAGGGTTTTTATTTACTGTTGTTTATGGTGAAGTGAGCCTCATCATAGTGCACTTTCCTTGAAGCAGCTTCACTTATGATTCTGCTCTGGAGTCCTCTAAGACAGTGATAACATCAGCCTTCCTTGGTCACTGCCCTTCTATGTCAATCATAATGACAGGTCTAATGACAGAAACTCCACAGAGTCATCAGTTCATGACATATATGAGAGGGATGGAAAAGAATAAAGTAATAGGGAAGTTAGAATTGAGCTTATCACAATTTTCAGCAGTTTTCACTGAAAAAAAATAGAAGATTAAAAACAAAGTTTCTTTCAATTCAAATTTTTCAATTTTCCTTTCTCTAACCAAAAATTAAGAAGTAATCTAACTAGCATTAACAGGCTAGATAACTGTCACTTATTAGTGTGTCAAAGAAATAAGACGTCTTTAAAATGTACTAAGAAAGTAATTATTTAGCCTTATGAGATACATTGTTTTAATAGCATGTTAAATTTTTATATAAAAATACCTTCGCATCATTTATGCAGTTATCAACTGTTCTCTAAAAAAAGCTTTAGCAACCTAAACTTTGTAACAGTGGAGAAAGAATATGATTTTCAAACGAGTAATTTATATTTCAGTACCTCTGTAAAATATCTGTGATTATCTCATGGCAACTGTCTGGTAAATCAGAATTTAAATACAAGCATAAAAAGACAAGTATCTTATATCTATGCTATAAAATTTCAGAGTACACATTTCATACAGTCATTAATTTTGATTTAAGTTTAATCACTAAGATTTTGATGAAGAATAGTGAATAAAAAGTTTTAGCATAAAAATAATAAAAAATCTGGCAGTAAATAGTTGCTGCTATGTAAGGATTGAATTCACCCAATCATACCTCCTAACCTAAATGCACGGTAGCTGACCAATCAGTAGACAACCCCAACCTCAAAATGTTATGAGATATTTGGATTGAATCAGACATCAAAACACCTGCATATATATTTTGGGTTTGCAGCAAACGATGTAATTTGTCTTACTTTTCTCCCTGATGCATGTACCATGCAATCAAGTCACTCCAGAACAGTCAGTTGATCATGAAATTCTGTGTGTGCAATAGAAGCAAGGACTCATTTGCTTCTCAGCCTTTCACACCTAAATCCTTTATTTTCAAAACCAGATATAAAAACTACCTGGCATGGATATCGTGCATATATAGCTAGCATAGTTTAACGTCAGAAAATTCTGTGTATTATCATGCCAACAATATTTAGTTTGATCCAGGGTATTTTGAATGAGAAGGAGATCATGAAGAAATACTGACCTACAGTACAACTTAACATTGCTTCTTCTTCATCAAAACTATGTTTGAATTCAAATGTGCTCAAATATACAGTGATTATTGCTGTTAATGGAGCCATTCATTTCAAAGCTATTTCAGGTATCTCAGTGCCAAATTGCAGACCACGGTATGGGCCAAGTAGATTACCAAGATATAGCTTAATTTCTTCTTCATTTTAATTATTTAAGTATTGGTTTGGGGTGTGATGGAGTAAATCTCAAAATCATTACATATTCAGATATAAAAAAATCTGTCAAGTGTAAATCGCACATAGCAATCTCTTTAATTGCCGTACTCATTGTCCAACTGCCTCATTTTCTCAAAGCCACCGCTTCCTGAAGCATCTGTAATAGTAGTTAGAATTAAAATAAAACCTCTCCTAAGTTACGTCAAATT
>VZSC01007693.1:278835-302775 GCA_013398225.1 Steatornis caripensis
GTCAAATTTATGAAATATTCTGGAAGAAATGACCCAATGTCTCAGTTCCAAAGAATTTCCTAGAGATCCAAGTCACTTTCTTGATTGCCAGAGATTTTCAAAGGAAAAAAGGAAATAATACACGAATAACCTCCTAAAACCAGTTAAAAAAAAGAGGCATTAGAAGGAATTAGAAATTGCAGTTACTTGGGTCTCCAATCCCTACTAAGACAGAAGCAATACAACACAACTCCAAATCAATGCAGAAATGAGTCAGTTTTTCTCAGTCTCATTACTCTAATGACTTAATTAAAAAGGGGAAACTGCTATCCTAATCTCTGATGCAATTTATATCCCCAATGATGCAAAAATTTTACACAGGTGTTAATAACATCATGAACAGGTATGGAATTTCTGAAAACAAATAAAATACTTGTAAAAGGAATCTGACAGACTGCAGTCCCATATCACAGCTAATAGTAAATTAGCTTAAAGGTATTTTTAAAGGTAATTTCTACAGTTACATGTAGTTGTAACTTACACAATTCAAAATATTTTCTACTGCTTTGCCAACATGCCTAATCATTGTTTCAGAGGCTGGATCAAGAACAGGAAGAAGCTGCTCTACATTAGTGATGTCACTTGATTTTTGTTCTTCTATTCCAGTAGATTAAAATAAGAGATTCAAATTTGCTTTCTAAATTAATTGTTCTAATTGAAGTTATACAAATCAAAACTGTGTATGTTAATTGTCAGGATTAAAAGACTGTTAATTTTAAAGTATTTTCATACCAATCCAGTCAGATTAGCTCTAAATAGAATGCATGTTATCGTATTTGTTCTATGTTTGCTCACATAGCAGGCTAAATGAAACAAAACACATAAAATAATCTATGTAAGTATAGAAAACGTACCTACTTCCTGGAATAGTTTTATTGTTGTGCTCTTAATAGCATTCCCTTGTTTCACTTACATGATGGTGAGCTTTTCACTTCAAATAATGAAAGCATCTCCATATACAAAGATACACACATATGTTGTCATGTTTCATTTCATAAAATTCAAAAGACTTTTGTTCTCCTAGTGTTCCCTTCCTCAAAGCAGCAAAGAAAAAGATAAAGGCAAGAAAACAAACATATAAGGAAAGGTTTCCAAAAACACATAAAAATGTCCATTCAGAGCAAGCTACATATACAATGAACTTCAAACAAATACAGAACTAATTAATGAATCTTTAAAATGCCAAGGCACTTGGCATTTGAAAAAAAAAGCCAGAATAAAAATAGAAAACTAGGAAGAATCACAGTAACATAGGTATTTTACATCCTATCAGAAGTAGGCCTTTCTCATATTTTAACCACAATGTCATCAGTGATTAAAATCTGGCTACTGAAATGTATGCTGAGCTGACATAGTTCTGATGCTTTAAACTTACAAAAGTTCTTCCACAACATTCATCATCAGCTGGTATTTTACAGATTTAAACTAAGGACACTTAAACAACTCTTTAAAACTACTGGTATGGAGAAAGTTTTAAATATCTCTGCGTAGCTATAGGCAAGGATCCTTTTGCTTGATGAAGGACGAATAAACCCTTGAAACACAATTACTTAAAAAACCCAGAAAGTTGTTTCTTTTCATAAAGAGGGTGACTGTGGTCTTTTGAAACATAGGTGTGGGGGGCATCTGATTCCTCATCCACTAGTTCCGTCATTCATGCTCTGACACAACGAGGTTTCAACAAATTTGGATTACCAGATTTCTTTGGTAAATACAGGGTACTGATGGAAGCACAAGAAGATGGAAGTGCAACTTGGCAGCTGATTCCCAGGTCTGACAAGCATTTTGAGAGACAATCGTTTTGTACTGCATGCAAGGTAATTCAAAGTATTTATCAAGAAAAAGTATTGCTCACATTGTTGGGACACTACATGTGGTTTACCTTTTTGATAAGGGATCATCATCAGGGTTGGCTTTCTACATTGAGACAGAGAGGCAGGTAGACACTGATCACCAACAGTCTAAGAAAATGATATACGCTGTACCATTTTGTGCTCCACAATCTCTTTGATGCCATAGCTTCTTCCAGAATACTACTCAATATAGGGTTATGACAAATACAGCTTTCTGCCTCAAACTTTTTCCCAGAGAAAAATTTTCAAGGTGGTGTTTGGTTCATGCTTTCTAACCTTCTGCATACGTAAATAATTGTACCCCAAAACTACAGGAAATAATCACTGATCACCCTTTGAAATGTGAAATTTCAGTCTGTGAAAACTTGATCCCATTATCTTAGCTCTTTTCCATATTATACTTAGGCACTGAATCCTTCCCAGTTCCAGCATTCACAGACAACTACTTGTATCTAACAAATTAACTTATTTACAGTTGCAGTCCTGCAGACTTTGAACAACTGCAGTTGTTCATGGGTATTCAGTCCACACAGACTAGACCTAGTTCAAAATAAAAAGCCCTGAAATGCAGACAGCATGAATGTCAGGTCATCAGCACCAATTCTTTTGCTCTATAAATCTGCTCCTATTGCACCACAACAATTGCCAACACAGGCATTGCCTTCATTAGTATCTTGTTAAAACCTAGTGCACCATCAAAGGCATTCATGCAGAAATGCACTATCACTGTTTCAGAAAAGTTTCACATATGCTACACTAGCTGAGGCTAAAACCCAGGTGGCAAATTGAAATGAAAGGCAGCAGCAGTTACTGACTCCAACTGCCGACTTCTATGCCAGAAGGTTACAAGGTTTGCAGCAGGGATGTTGCATGTAATATGGATCTTTGGAATGCTTCTGGTTCACAACATATCACACAAAAATAAACCACAACTTAGACCAGTTTAACTTTACAGACTGGACTACAAATTGTGATATTTAACCTCTGCCTACATGGGGTTCAAATAACGTGTAGACTGAAACCAATGTTCTGCTTATGGAGGAGCTGATGTTCCAGTGAGGATACCGCAGCTTAAATCACAATTCATCAACAGCCAAACCAATCACATGGGGTGGGATTAACCTCCCATGGATTTAAACAGCCTCAAAGCAGATACCTACATCTGAGCTAATTATCTAAATTACCTTTGCAGTTACATAGACAAATAAGCATCTATAGAGGGAGATAATTTTAGCTACCTACCTTTAATTGAGATAAACTGTGTGTTGGAAATTCTAATTTTTCTCCACTAATTATAAATGAAACTGGCTCAAACGCAGGCATCTATACCACAAACATCAAATGCTTAGTGAGATGAATCCCACCATTTGTGTTGTGTGAGCGTTAAATCAAAAGAGTACATTGTCACCCAAGGCAAACCAGCATAAATGATTATACCAACTACCATTGAAACAGAACTGGCAAGCCCAGTAGCTCAAAAAGTGTTTTCCAGTAAAAAACAAAAAATACAGTGATAACATTTTAATTGGAGAGATTTTCATATATATAGGAAAGCGGAAAAAAATCATATGGGATAGGACTATATGGAAAGAAAAAACGAGCTAAAAATTTAAGCTCAGTAAAGATGGAAAATAAGTACAGTGGGCACCACTGAAAGTAAACATTTACCATGGCATAGTATAAATACCTCATTGCTGTATACATTCTAAATATAGGGAGAGAGTGGTAAAGTAAATACCACAGTACAGTATGGGCATTTATTTTTTAATAGAATCCACTGTATTCTTTAAGACTAATGACACTGAGAAGGAAAAAAAGTAAAGATAAAACATAGAACGAGAAATGCCAGAATGAAAAATGCCACAACTACAAATAAGCCAGAAATACAGTGAAGAACTAGAAATCTACTGCAAGGTACCAGCACAGAATGACAGAAAGATACAGCTGAAAATGACTTCAAGAACTGATTTTGACTGTAGTCTATCTAGCCTCTTTCACTAAGAGAGAATCAAATATATGCATATTATCCACATTTTTAAGATTAAAGTTAGCAACAGTAGTTTCAGAATAGTATTTACTGTAGTTTTTTTCTGCAAGAATAAAGAGGATTTCCTCGGTATGCAACCTAAACCTCCTGCCTAGCAGTACTATCTGATTTTTCATTGCCAAGAAAAGAGAAAGTAACAACTTTTATTTATTTCCCAGATTAAACAAATTCAGCTGCTCCATTCCTTCAGTCTTCCACATAAATCACATATTCTGTGTTTATAATCAAGCCCATTAATCTTATTAATTCTCTCTAGAAAGACTAGACCATTCTTTAAAAAATTACCAAAATGGGACATTGCATTTCAGACAAGGTCTCACCAGTTTCATACGGAGAAGTCTCCTTTCAAGATTGCTGCCTCATTATTTTTTAACTCTGTGCAACTCCTGCATCTTTTTATTGCAGTGTTAGGTCTACGTTTTACTCCCTGTATTTCACCTGTTTGATTTCTTCCTTACTCTGTACCTTGAAGTCAAATTTCATCACGTTGACTGCAGGCCATTACTTCCACCTGTCAAGTTCTTCCAATTTTGATTGTGTTCTCTAAAACAACCCCAACCTATGCTCATGTTAATGTACTCTGCAGTTTTCAAGTGTATTCTGTGCTCACAGAAGTAATAACCTAAGTGCTTAACCAGACAGGGATGGGCTCTGACAGCACCAACACCTTCAGTCTTCTGTCAGTTTAGAAAGGAGCTTCAGTCAATTTTCACTCACAAAAATGTCAGGGCGGAGAGCGTCAAAACTTCCCAGAGTCAGAAATATGACACCTACTACTTTCCTCTGATACACTATGCTGGTTAATTACTGGGTCAAAAAAGAGTTAAAATAGATTGATTTGAAATGATCTCTTCTTGATGAACAGACATTGGCTGTTTTCATCAGCTTGGTTTTCAGTTATGCTTAAGTGAGGCATTTTCATCCATACCAAGGCTGCTGAAGGAAATCCACAGAAACTAATGATAACTAGCACATATAAGAAGTCAATAACTTGCACAACTCAGATACTTATCTTCAGCCATTTAAGTTTGAAAAAAATGCAGTCCCTGTACTAGCCCAAGGTCCCTTACAGTATACAGTAACCACAGAAACTCAGGAGTACTCAACACCAGACAACTCTCCTTGAAAATACAAGCCCAACCATACTAACTAGTACTGATATATCCCTTAAGCACAAAGAAAGAGGATAGCTAAAATTGTTAAACTTTCCACTACCAAGAAAGTTAGGCATCCATTTTCTGTCAGAGGACTACTGCCTGTCTAGAAATGAAATGGTAAAGACTTTACATGATACCATGTGGTAAATGAGAGTTTATAGAGCTTTAAACTGGGCAGAGATCCCCGAATAGACCTTGAGGTTTCAGCTACTCTTTTGGAAAAAAAGTAAAAAAGCAGGAAAACTGTGGCTTTTACCTGGAAACAGGAAAGCAGTATGACACCAAAAATATTGTTCCCAAACACTGAATAAATTGCACCAATATTTAGAAGTATCTCCCTATTACAGTTTGAGCTTTTTGTGTTCAAAAAGTAAAACCAGGAATAGGAACGAGCAGACATGACTAATCACATTTAATTCTGTGTGTACTCTAAGCATGTTAAAAAAACCTTGCTGGAATATTCAGCTTTCCAAGGTGTTCCAAAACAGTACATTTACTTTGCTACTTTTCAAAAGCAGCACATAAAGACTTTCTATTAGAACATGACTAAAAATCATCCATTCATTTCTATGTTCTGACACAAACAAAAGAGACGCAAAGTGATGTGAAAGCTGACCTTGATTTCTGCATTTTGTCCATTGTCGAAGTATGAATTACACACATTCATTACAAACAGTATTCATAAATAGTTATAGTCAATTAGAAACTGACCAGAGCATGGTCCTTACCTCAAATCCTAGTAGTGATTACCATGATAAACTAGTTGTAACTGATTGCTTTCATATTTTAACCAATTGCTTTCATACAGCAGTTTTAGAGATACTATAGAATTTCCTGAACTTGAACATGTAATTAGCCTCAATATCTCAAATAGCAACAGTGAATGTTTGCTTTTAAAAGATGACCACTGTGATTTGACATAAATGAACTGATCTTACTGCCAGAGAGCACTCATTGATCATATGTGACTTGACACTACTGTTAGAAATACGTTTAAATAAAATCTAAAATAAAAAAAGGAGTTGGAAAACGTATTAAAGAAGTTCCTGACCATTTGGAAATACAACAGGGAATGTGGGACAAATATATTTTGATATGTATCAGGTAGCTAAAATTCTGGATTTAAGGAGTGAAATAGCCTCATTTTTAAGATACTGTTACCTTCCTTCATAATAAAGTAAAAATTGTCCTTCTCTATATGGACAGAAGAGTCTTCTTAATGAACCACACTTTTCTAACTATGATAGTCACTCTACTTATGCCAAATCTAAGGCTGAGGACTATATTTATAGATAACAGGATACATTCATATCTAGCATTTCAATGAAATTATGTGAAGAAATCTTTTTCTCAAATAAAAAAATCTTAAGTTAAAGAAGACTCCCAGGCAGATATCATGAAGATGACAGGCCACATGGAGTTACTTTTACAAGTCTCACTGACTCCTTCTGTGTTCAGTTCATATTTATGCTCTGATTCCACTAGTACTGATTAATTTTTAATAATCTTTTTGATATGGGGGATGAAGAAGTTCTCTGACAGCAAAAAATAAAAAAAGAACAGTGTCTGTACTGTCTTGTTAATATTTTATTTTGGGAAGGCTCCCTTACACTTTGAGACAGTGAGCCTTTCTGCTACTTTCCACTTTCAATTTCTTTACTTGGATTTGCTTAGTTGTTGGCATCACATCAATAAAAGTCATAACGTGGACTTATCCGCTTGCTTTCTTGGCCACTTCACATTGCACAATCCTTTGCTAAAACTGCCAGATAGAATAAGAGGATAAGTCAACGTCACTGGGTTCTTTGATGCAGTGTCAGCAGCCTTTGAGCACAGGCAAAGGAGCTGAAGCACTTCCACCAATATTTGAAGCGGAGCAGAAAAGTGGAAAACCAGAGGGAAAGCAGGCAGGTTCACCCTGAAAAGAGCTGCTCTGTTCTTGGCACCCAAAGTGCTCTCCAGCCACTTAAGGGATTCCACAAACCAAAGTCCTCTGCTCGAAAGGAATGGGAATTGTTTTTAACCAAGCGTCCCTGAAGAGTTTTGGCAAAACGGACAAGACAGACTAAACAGAGACATGAAGAAATTTGGGTCAGAAAGGTCGAGGAAATTTAACAGGGTACTTCTATTCAGCACAGAAAAAAAATCACCAAAATGTGTAAGTCCACTACAAGGCTTTCCTTTATGTTTCCTAATGCTGTTTCAATTCTCCTAAGTATATTACCGACAAAACAATCTCAGCTGGGAGCTGACAGATACACACAGAGAAACTGCTACATCCAGACTTATGCAGGTGATAAGATCTAAAAGCATCACAAAATAGCCAAAAATCGATTTCAATCCCTATTTAGGCACTATGATGATGTGAACAAGGTTTTACTATTATCCATGCAAGAGCTCTATCTACTAGTGAGTTTATATGATCCAAAGACCAATGATCTGTATTTAAATATGGCAGGAATTCGCCCGAGGAAAAGTTAAGAAAAAACGAAATGAGAAATATTTACAGTCATTCTTAATTTTCTTCTTATGAAGTCTTCATGAAGTTACTGAAATGGAGAGGCAAACCTTAAAGGCTCCCTCAAAACAAGGCCCCACAGAAGTCACAAATCAGTCATGATTTTGAAAGGAGTTATATGGTATCAGCACCTCCAACACACCACGATCAAGGTTTTCACACCAAGACCTTCAGAGGTAATATGTCAACACAAAGTAAGAATAAATGTTTCTTTTTTCCCCTGTGAAAAAAATATAGGTCCAATACTGCTGTCAGGTACACATCCATAATCATCCCTAAGAACCACGCAGCTATACCAAACAAATTATTCTAATCTGAACTTTTTTCAAAAGTACCCCTTAGAAGATTGTATTTTCTTCACAAGGTTCACAAAACAGAACTTTACAGAAGCAAAGCATGGGCTTTGTGGTTACATCCATAGCATGTATCTGCAGGCTCTGGCCAAAACAATACTAAGAATAACTAAATAAGACAAGACTTCCTTGCCCTAGAGGACACTGGTGTTCACCAATTACAGTAATTACAAAATGCAGTGTGTGGCTAGGTGCCAAGAAATACCAGGCTGAAATACATTACTATCTATCAAGCTGGGAACCTAAACAGCTTTTCAGTACAGCACAGGCACATACATGGAATGAGGATCTCACGTGAGCTGTTTGACTTACTCATTTGTTTGGGAAAATATCTATGAAATCAAGGCATGAATACTCAAGGAAGTGTGCATTATAAATTCATTAATCTAAATTGCTTTAGTAAATTTTATTCCTGGTGGATCCTTTCAGTTTGCAAAATTTGGAATATAAAGGAACTAACAACTTTCACTATCCAAATAATAATTGCTATTTTTAAAGTGTTGACCGTAACAACCATAAAAAAATAACCTCAATTTTCATTAATATGCTCAGATTTATTAAGGTGCAATGTTGCCAATGAAATTATTTGGGGGGAAAAAAGTTTTTGCAAATTCAGTCCATGATACACAAAAAATGCTTACAGAAAAAAGATCAAGAGGTTAGGAAGTTGTAGGGTTATGGTGTCTGAAACAAGATTTTCAAATTTTATTAATGCTTCGCAATCTAGTAAGAATTTATTAATAATGCAACAAAGCCTTTCTAACTCATAACATAGAATAAGGCCTTCCACATAAATCCGGCCTGAACAACAAACCAATATACTGATTTCCTGATTTGGTCACAATCTCTTGTATGATGCTCATGTATGGGTGAGATTGATAGCAGTAGAGTGCACAAGCTTGTGTAAAGTCAATCTGCCAAATAACGACTAACCACAGAAGGAATGTATTGCCTTATACATTCCAAGATTATTACATACACTGACAAGCATATGACAAACCATGATAGTTCCCACTTTTGTCTTAAAGGCTAGGTCTTTGTCTTAAAGCCAAGGAAGGCTGGGCAGGCACAGACAGCTCAAGCAGAGAAGAGGAATAGGCAGGGACACCAGAGCAGCTGCAGAGCACCAGAGCCACAACAGCACACTGCTCTGGTCAGACTGACTACTGCCAGCAGCAGCTGGCTTCAGTTTTCAGTACCAGTTAGGTATCTCTTCCATACAGAGGTACTCCAAACATGTACACGGTGTGAAGGCCATGCCAGTGTTAATGGCACACGACAGGAAGTGTTGAAAGCATGGTATTTTATACAATGCTCTGATAAGTGTTGCTTGGGTGTTTTGGAAGGACAGTGGGGAAAACATCATCCCTCTCTGAGCTCTTTCCAGTGCTGTTAATGGTTCTTGTGCACACCAAAAAGAAAGTGTTCCTTGCTTCTTTCTTTACTAGGAAAAGATTGTGTGCAGCATATGGCAGGATAAACACATATACAGCATCCATCTGCCACACGCTTTCATAACAAACTGTTCATCATAACCTCAGAAAGATTTTATTTTTTTTCTACTGAAGTCATGGTGTTGACAATTCAAAAACTCTCTCAGCATTGAAGGAAGAGGTCTAGGAAAGAATGATCTAACATGCAGTCATAAGGTCATATAAGGCCACTGCTGAGGAGTTAACTGTATTTGTTGGACTGCTGTTCCCTACAGAGCAGCTTACACAGGTTCTCACGCCAGAACCCTCTACATAGAGAAAGAGACAGAAGACGAGTTGGAGGATCCATATCAGACTTAAGAAATATTAGATGAGACTGAAAATATTAACAGTATGAAATTGCCAGGACTAGACAATAACCTTCAAGAACCTGGTAAAACTTGATCACAAAACTTCTGAATTACTGTGTGGTACACAGCCTCTCTTAAAATAGCTTCATGACCACAGCAACAAAAAACAGTGCATGGTTGCTAATATTTTAAAAAGCTTCCAGTAGATCCTGAGAAGCTACAGACTAAAATTGACTACCATTGGGATGATTTCATATGACAAGTTAAAAAACATATTAAATACATGGATAGTAAGAATTCCTCCCAAACATGTTAAGACTTTGAAGGTGTCAACAAGATATGGAAAAGGATTAAGTGCAGTTAAGCTTTCTACAAAGCTCCTAAGTTACTTAAAAATTACTTACTGAATAAAATTAGGCTATCATGAAATAAAGAAAAAGGTGATTAAAGACGGAAAAAAGATTTAAGAACACTAATGCAAGATGTGTCCGTGGTCTTCTGCTGTACACCTTCTTCTCAATAGCCCAAGAAAAGGGAACACAAGACGGTCTTCACTTAAGGTAGTTAAAAATAAGAAAGTAAAAGATATAGAAAAGTGACTCACTAAGCGGTTGGAAGACAAAATGATAGATAGCGTGAACACATGCAAAATAATGAAGACATTGCTAGAGATTACAGCCAACTATGCATATACTCTAGTGTAGTAAATAACCTCTTAGCACACTGGAAAGGTCTTGGAGCCACTGGGATCTATGAAAATGTCGGCTTTAGTTTAGCCAGTCAAAAAGTAAAAGAATGTTAGAAATTATTAGGAAGCGAAAAAAAGAAAAAATACAGCTATATCAATTTGTCATGTGTCATAACTATCAACAGTTTGATTTGTTCCCTTTGAATTAAAGTGAAAACAGTAGAACCATAGCAGATAGGGAAGGAAAACAAACTGGAATAGCTTTTCAGACAGAATAGTTTTCAAGTAAGAGGACTAGGACTCTTGAGCTGAAAAAGATATGACTGCTGAGGAAATTCTTATTTCTCACAATAAAGAAAATAAAGGCATCAGATAAAAACAAGTTTAAAGCAAAAAAACGAGTACTTTTGCACATAGTGCATAATTAAATTTATAGAACTCTGCAACTTGATGCATGGATTCAAAAAATACAGATGGACTCAAAAGCATTCAGATTCATTAAAAAATTCTATCTAACACTACTTGGACACAAAAAGTACAAGAGCAGATTTAGGAAGTCCCTCAGCTGCTGTTTGCTGGAAGCTGCAGGGTTTCACTGCAGAAGTTTCTCTGTTCACATGCTCTATTCTTATCCTCTTACCCTAGGAATCCATTACTGCTCACCACCAGAGCCACAGTACTTGGGAAGATGAACTTTTCATCCGGTAAGTTCAGCCAGACAACCATGAGAACATTCCGCTCATTAGACATATCTACTATGAATCTTACCACAGCTAGTAAATTTAGGTCTCTGAACTGTGATAGCCCAGTACCCTTTTTCTTTTTCAAGGCATAAGGGAAGAGTGTACAGCAATACAAAAAAAAAAAAAAAATCAATCATTCAACCTTTTTTTTTTTCCATTTTTAAAAACAGAACCAAGATCTTATATGCTGGAGACCATCCTCAAAAGCTTTTCTGCTCTGCGCAACTTAAACCAAAGCCTGGCATCAGCCCTGTGGTTCTCTCAAAGGTAAGACTGGACTTTGCAAGCAAGGCATATAACAAATAGCTCTCACCCAAACTCTGCTTCTTCGTCCCTCCTGTTTCTTAGCTATGCATTCCCACCCTCTTTTATCAGCACTGGTACTCATCCGATTCAGTCATGTGGGAAGCCAGTTGCATGACTCAGACTGGCAAAAAAATTAAAATTAAATTTAAAAAAATAAAAGTCTGATTCTTTAAGTACTTGTATCAATCTCATTATCAACTCAGATACATGCCAGCAGCAGAATGAGGACAGAGGCATTTCAGCCAGAGCCACCTGTTAACTTAGGTGTTACACACTAACTGTGCAATGAGAACATGCATCCCCCACATACCTTCTCCCAGCTCCAAGCACTCTTGGAGATCTTAAACTTCTCAACTATATGACAGACTTCTAGAGACAAGTGTACCAGCAAGGCACCTGGAGCTTGACCACCTCCATTTGGATTCAGTAAGACCTAAAACTTCACTTCCACGAGTAGAGCCAGCTCTGTTTACAAGGAAAGATTTTACTAGTACAAGGGGCAGCTCACAGTGACATGACTGTGCCTGTGGCAGAAGATTTTTTTGCCAGCATGTCTATACTAATAAAGCACCACCAAAGTAGACAGAAGTATTTCAGCTCTACTTACCTAGCTCACTAAACATCAGGCAAACATTTAGAGGGATAGTTTCTTTATTCTGGAGCATTGGAACTCACCTTTCGTAAGACTATGTATCACATTGCAAGGAGGTTTTTTTTGTTTAGTGGTATGGGTCTATCTGCTGAAACTTTTTTTTTTTAATTAAACATCCCCATTTATGCCATCCTTTATTTCACAAAAAACAGCCAAGTACAGTTTTAATTCTATCAACACTTGGGTGCTTGAACTTTCTGTCATTCACAGAACTGATTCAGTCACAGACACTTGGAACACCAGATCTAAGAGTTCTTATTTCTTCATCTGGAAAAGTGGAACTTGTCCATCCTATTATTAATACACATCTAGAAAAATAAAGTGACAATATACTAAGGCTCAAAACAGGCATTTGTTTTAATTATGGACAAACAGCTAGCAGTAATAGTTATATAGCTCTATCTATCAGAAGTTACGAAATGATAGAATGGAGCTTGCATCTGTAATTTATTTCTTGCACATATGCACTGCACTATGAGAATGACCAGATACTAGTTTGTCTGAAGGAATCTCTTTGCACAAAACAAATCATGCTTCCTTTAATGAGCTATCCTTTATAGCTCCTTCTTTGCTGTTCAACGTGTGGCTCCATACTACATTTACAATTTTGTAATGAAATTTTGCTCTTATTAAGCAATGAAACAGCCTTGATTCCTTTATGACACCTTGTATAGAAAAGAAGGTGGACAATCACACAATCACAAACTGTATCATAAAAATATCTGTGCAAACAATCAGAAATCCCATTATTTCCTCCTTCTGTTCAAGCAGCGGAGGGCTCCCACCATCTCCTCAACCATCCTCTCCCAGTTCCCAGTACTGACTCCTGCCTGCTTCCTCCAGGTACAATCTCCCTTCCCACTCAGTCCTGGGCTCAGTCTTTTTAAATAGCCTCTTAGCAAATTTCTGTGCTCTTAACCTCCCTCCATAAACTCCTGCTCTCAATTTTTCTCTACCCAGAGAGTCACAGTTCCTCCTCTAACTACATCTAGTCATCAAATGCCCTTTTCCACCATATCGCTGATTTCTCAACACCTCGACCAGACTCTCAGCCTCTCTCCATGCCCTTCTCACAGGTCCCTGTCCCCCCCACATGTACCCATTCCTTTGACCAGACCCTTTACACAAACCTTTTGCATTCACAAATCCCAAACTCTTGCCCATCCCAATCCCTAATTCACTTGGATATTATGACAAAATTGAATACCAGTGTTTTGAAAGCTGCTGTCCCGTTCTGAGTAATGGGACATTTAGAATACCTCATTGACATTGAAACTGGGTAATCTCTATTCAATGCTACTGATACTCGGTCAGAGGTCACCGGGGAGCACAGAAGAAATAACACCACCACCAAAAAAACTTGTACCAGATGTAGACCTAACACTAAGTCTAGGCCAAGTGTATGCCGTGGAGGAAGAATCTTTGAAGAATGCAGTTGTCAACAATCTAACTCCCATGAGTACATCCAAATTCTTCTTTCCAAGGCACATAGCACAGAATGTAGAATGGCATTAGGAATGGAAAAAGGTGCAAAACTAAAAATCAAAGCCACCCTTTCGTAGAATGTAGGGGAAAAGTTTTGTGGTATTTTAACATGGGAAGCAATACAGTCTTCCCTATTCTCATTTCACAAAAAGGCTGGACAGCATTTCCTTAAGGTTTCCAGAAATAAATCAACCCGGGTTACTAGGAACAAAATAGTAACCTATATTATAACAAGATCTGAAAGTCACAACAGAAAACAAAGTTTAAGGAGGATATGCACAGACAATTGTAACTGAAAGGGTTAAAAGAGTTCCAAATATTATCATCCCTCTGTTTGGAAATGAAATGTGGTAACTAATTTTCTGATGGCTCTTAGTCTAAAATAGTAACATTCATGTAAGTAAACTTAAGTTACACTACCTTTATTGATGGCTTAAACAAGTATGGTTTCTCCAGGACACATATATGCTCAGTTCAATAGCATCTCCAAGCTGAGAGACGTCACTCCAAGCCAGAAAAGATATCTACATCTTGAAATGTGTAAATATGATCCTCTGTCATAAGCTCACAACAGAAAGTGTCAGGAAACCTGTGCAATATTTGATATAAACAACCCAACCTATAGTAATACTATTTCTCTGGTGCTTGGACAGATAAACATGTAATACACAGTGTGGACACAGGAAAGATTTGAGCTTTTTTTCAGAAACAAGAATATAGAAGAAAAGATGCCCATTCTTGTCAGACTTTTGGACTTCTTAAAAGCTCTAATGACCTGATTTCTTCTAATCAGCAAGGAGATGTAAAGTTAGCCTTGAACTATGGCATAAAATCAAAGTGCAAANAGAAAGGATGCCCATTCTTGTCAGACTTTTGGACTTCTTAAAAGCTCTAATGACCTGATTTCTTCTAATCAGCAAGGAGATGTAAAGTTAGCCTTGAACTATGGCATAAAATCAAAGTGCAAAAACATGAGAGATATAAGTCTACTAATAACAATAGAGGCTTTTCAAGGGAAAAAACACAAACAGAAGTTATGTATTACATTATTAATCTGGTTAAACACGGGAACATACAGGACTCCAGCCCAGCAACACATGCCAGCTTAAATAGAAGACCTTCTCGTCATAGGAGCCTAATTTTGCTCAGAAATTCCATCCAACCTAGAAGCATGGGAGAGAATCCATGTTATTTTAAAGCTTCATAGTTCAGTAGTCTTCTTAGATGGTAAATTCTTAGGCCACAATCAACTATTTTAAGTAATGAAATTCTGGAAATAGGCCCCTAACACTGAGGAATTGCCACTTAAATTCAGGAGAGCTGTGAGAGATTAAACCCATTAATATCAGTAGAACATGACACTTGATCCACAAACAGGCATTTTTATCTCACAGTTCACCCCTGTACAAAAACAAAAAGACAAACAAGTAACAAGTGCTTTAAATTAGAAACAAGCAAGCTAAGACCGAAAGTATGCTGTTTTATAAAGTAACAGTAACTATTCTAAGAACATTTCTTTCTGCATGTCACTATCAGTTTTTCCTTACCATATATTCCATATTGGAAGCTGGTGGATACACCTGACCCCGTAATTTATTATGAAGATCCAAGATACTTTGCATATCACTGTCTGTGATAGCCCTTTTCCCTCTCTGCTTGGCGATCCACCACTCACCATCTTCATCCATGTACTTTTCCAAAAGTCCCTCTAAGAGCGTGGCATTGGGAAGAACCACTGCAGAAACTGCTTGAGCTATGAATAGCAAGGTAGTTACTCTGAGCCATTCCTGTACTACACACTTCATGATGAATGATCTCAAAATGCTCAGGAGTTAGCTCCAAGACAAAGTCTTTCTTCCAGGTCTGTTGGCTGTAAATGCATAAGAGAGAGTAATGTAATTTGGAGGTTGAAGTACTGGCCTGCACGAACTTATTAAGTAACAAAAAAAAAGTAGTTTGTACAGAGTTTGCCACTGTTGTTTTAGGGGGGAGCAACCAGGATGCTGCTTTTTTTTACTCTAATACATTGTTGCTTTGGGAAGATAGCTTATCTTCAACCTTATCAACTTCAGTTTGCTCAAGTGGTTTTATACAGTACGCTGGCACACACATTTCACTGCCTGCATGCAAGAAAGCATGCCTTTCACATCTACTTAAAAGCAGCCAGACATCAATGAAGATTAGACTGTAGATAAGGTCTTCCAGTATTGGAATTTAAGAACAAGAAACATTAAAATGCTTGCATTCATTGCCAAAACGTGAACTGAAAAACACAATGAAGTTGATACGAAACATCCCCTCTTGGTGCATTTCAAAATACAACTTTGATTAAAGCTTTGGGTTTATGGTTTCCAAAAACCTAATAAAGCTGAAGGTATTCAACTCGGACGATAAAATGGGGGGAGATTGGGTTAGTCTATTCACCAAACAAAGGAAAGCACGGACGACTCCCAGGAAAGCAGTACCACTTCCAAGAACACAACATTCCAACACCGCCTATTACATGACTGAGTGCTTTGGGTAGGACAGCCACGGTCGCTCCCTCACCCTGGGTGAAAGAGCGTGAACCCCGCCGCACCGACCGCGCTGGACCCGAGGGACACAAAAAGAGGCGAGGGGCCAAAACCGGGCTCTCCGCTGCACTCTGGCGCTGCCACCGCCCGGCCCCGGCCCCGCACTCCCTGGGGCAGCCAGTCCCGAGAAGCCGCTGCCAGACCGCCGGGGCCTGGATGATGCCGCCGCCCCCCGGCCTCCCCCCGCCGCGGGGATGGATGCTGCGGGGAGCCGCCGGGCGCCCCCCCACCAACGCCCTTACCCCTCCGGCGGCGGCTGCCTCCTCTCTCCGCAGCCAGCTCCGCTCCGCCGCCCACCTTCTCGCCAGGCCCGACATCCCCATTTATGCCATCCTTTATTTCACAAAAAACAGCCAAGTACAGTTTTAATTCTATCAACACTTGGGTGCTTGAACTTTCTGTCATTCACAGAACTGATTCAGTCACAGACACTTGGAACACCAGATCTAAGAGTTCTTATTTCTTCATCTGGAAAAGTGGAACTTGTCCATCCTATTATTAATACACATCTAGAAAAATAAAGTGACAATATACTAAGGCTCAAAACAGGCATTTGTTTTAATTATGGACAAACAGCTAGCAGTAATAGTTATATAGCTCTATCTATCAGAAGTTACGAAATGATAGAATGGAGCTTGCATCTGTAATTTATTTCTTGCACATATGCACTGCACTATGAGAATGACCAGATACTGGTTTGTCTGAAGGAATCTCTTTGCACAAAACAAATCATGCTTCCTTTAATGNGGAGCTGGCACGAGGATGCTTAGCCAGCCTGCTCCTGCTGAAACACAGCAAAGCGAAAAGGCTGGGTGTTCACACATGAGCTCCGCAAAGGTCCAGAGCATGTGGATGTGGCTGGGGGTAACGGGACGGGACTGGAACGTTACTGTGGATTCAGACCAACTGCATGAGACTTCTCTTTACAAAGTGGAATTCAAAAGCTTGTAACCACGCATTTCTGTTTCCAGCAAGACTAGGCATCAGATAGGTACTTTTTCGTTGTACCTTCGTCGAAGCCTTCTAGTCTGAATTTTTTACGCAAGCTGATCGGGACAATGTTTCATTTATTTAGTATAATTTAGTCCATTGAGCTAATGGCAGGATTGACCAGCTTCCAGTCTTCACAGGACTGCTGTACCAGCTTGCAAAGGTTTTCTGTATTTTCATTTTCAGAAACTGAGAGGCTGAGGTTAAAATCCATCAGAATCCAGCTGGCTTCGGATCGGCCCTATAAATGCTTCCAAATTTCATGGGCCCAAGAGAAACAATGCCGTGCAAGTAACACACTGCTTCTTATTGTACTCTCTCAGTTTTAGTTATAATTTCCCTAAAGACTGTGAATCTAACCTGTCTTGCAGGATTCTATGAGGAGTCTGTTACTTACACACCATAATGTGCAAAAATTGTTATGCTCTATATATTGGTTGATCTTTATGACTTTTTCTTTGCGATGCTGAGTTGTGGGCTTCTGCACTCAAGTATCAGGCACTAAACTTTTTTCCTAGCAAAACTGTGTGAGGTAAAATGCCTCTGTGCAGCTGGCTATGCAGACTAGATGTGAGTTTTTTCAGGGTTTATGCACCAGGATGCCTTAACATCTGTCATTTTTGGTAGAAAAGAATGAGCCTAACTTATAGTCTGGCCATCCGAAAGAGTTTGAAGGGGAAGGAAACAAAAAATAAGAACTTGCTGGAATCTACACGTCAGATCTGAGTTTTTATAATACCTACATCCCATTTGTCTCGCCAGATGAACTTACATCCTCTTTACAACTCTGGAGGCCAAGATCTAGACTCTATACCAGCAAGCACAGCTTCACTATTATCACCTAATAAAGAGTATGTATCATACCAGGGCATTTATTCTGTGTACAGGCACAAGAGCTATTTCATTACAAAGCAGCAGAAAAGGTTTACTGTTTTAGCCATTAATGGTTACACACAAAATCCTGAAAAATTCTAAAGGATTGAAGGTATTTATGGGGTTCCCATCGATCATTGGAAAATGCGGTAGCTGTACCTTTCCGTCAGCACTGGATATCTGCTGGGCTTCAAATAGAACACAGATCAAGCTTCACCCTCCATCTCTCATTTTGAGTACTCATCATACTTTTTAGAAAGCACTTGATCATATTTGGCCTTTGTCAGATTGAAGACCTTATTATATTGTAATGCAGGTTTTAGATTCAATAAAATAAATACTAATATAAAGAGAGATAGGCCTCATCGAAATTGATTTTTTTTGTTGATCAATTGATTTATTAGCAAGTGAATAAACCCTTCACACTCTGTGACTGTGCCCTTTGTGTTAGTTTATGCCTGTATGACTTGTGACCATGTAACAGTGTTGTGACTTTTACGAATGATATTTTGACCTATCCACTAATTCTGTCTGTGTAATTAAAGGTAATTGCCTGGATCTGTTGTCTGTTGGGGGAGACCATTTTCTCCTTGTTTGTTATTCTGGATTGGTTTAAAACTCTGACACTGGGGATATAACTGCCAGTCATAATTTAAAATTGTTATAATAAACAGTTAAGCACCATTACATCTCCTGAAACTAAAATTATCCTCCCTTTCCAAAGGCACATGCAGACAGAGCATGTGCAGACAGACAGATTCAGTAACTGTTTTCTGAGTAGCTGTAGCAGCAAGAACAACAATTGCAACAAAAAAATCTGCTTGAAAGAAATCAGTAAGGGGTCACCAGGCACGTGCTGGGCAAGCACCGAGAATATGGCACTGAGAAAATCCTAGGAAGGAAGATTTTTAGCCTAAACTTTGGCTAAAAAATAATTTAAAGTTTTGAGGGAACGAGTATCTTCTGCTGTTTGAGTCTCCGTGGGTTTGAGGAGACAGAATTCCAGCAGTCATTGTAAATAAACAAGGGCCTGAATGAAAGATATCTTGCTTCATCATCAATTTGTTTTCCCAATAGAAATAATACACAGGGCTCCCAAGTGTGGATAATTGGGTTAAGAAAGAGTCACACCACCAAGTAAGCAAGACAGAGAGAAAGACTGTAATACATATAAACATGTATTTAGCAATAGTGCTAGAAAAACCAAATATATTCATCCATAAGTTGGTGGCTAACTTGCAAGAACTGTGCTCAGAGCCTTGCTTTAAGATTTTGCCTCTGCATTTATTTGATTTTCTGCCTGGTCAGGTTTAAAAACGTCACGAAAGGCTTCTGGCAAGGACAACAAATGAAGTAAAGTGACAATGGGTATTGATATTTGTGCTGTTCTGGGTGTGGTGGGAAACGTTTACCCAAAACAAAATTATTCCAGTGTTGCGAGATCTTATGATAGATGGATTCCTTCAGCTGAAAACGTCTTGGCCACCTCCCATTGTTGAGCACCTCATGAACTGTTTTATTCTCAGAGAGCACAGCTATATTGGTGATTTGGAGACAGAACTCAACCAAAACAAACAGCTTTCCTATGGCCAGATTTACCGGTGTAAAAAGATGCATAAAGATCCCATATCATCTATCAGAAGTCATTCAAGTGCCCGGACAATTTTGATGTACCAGGTAGCACTTCTGAGCCATTTTCTTTTATCAACAGACATCTCTGTGCATTCTGTAGCACAGTTTGTGCAACATGCTGTCAGTTCAAGAGTTGGACATCTTTAGACATTGTAGCTTCATAGAGAAAATTTTATATCCATTGCTTTTGGCATTTCACCAGCAGAGTTCACTAAAACTATGGTTTCCCATTGTCTCTCTGAGAAGCTTGAAAAATATTTAAAGGAAAAGGACTTAGCAAAGATACCCGTAACACTCCACATTTCCTGGCCTTTGGAAAAAGGAGCCATACCTATTATCGTGTATTATCCATCACTATGATGAAGAGCAAAATTGGCAGAAGTGTTTCTCTACACCATCTTCACTAGCTATTTCACATAATTGACGGAAAAAGTAATCACAAAGGTCTGTAAAAGTCAATAGTAAAATATAAATTGGGTTATAAAGATACATGAAATGCATGAAATAAAGCCATTCAATGATTTCCAGAACTATTTGAATGTAAATTTTTATACTTGTTATGAATAGATGGCATGAAGATTTTAGTTCTATGTTACTAGTTTAAGAAGTTTCATTTTAAAATTTCAATACAATGATTGCATAAGGACAGAACTATAATTTTATTGTCATTGTATTTGAAAAAGTCATTCTTGTGTATTTACAGTGATTGGAAGCAATTATTTCTACTAAGGGGAGCTTCTACTTTGCTTCTAATTGGTATTAAGAACAGTTTAATTTTTTAGTTTAATTTTGTCCAAGATCAGCAATGAACAGAAGTTATCTGTCGTTAACATTAGGCAACTCATATGAAATCCAAGAAAGATTTTAACCAATGGAGAAATATCAGAGCTGCAGGTCACTGGGGAGCTGGGCTGAATGAAAGGCATTAAAAAGAAAAATATCATGATTTAAATTACTTTGAAGATAAATTTTAAAAGAAAGATGCAGGAAATTGTTCTGATTTCTGAACCGTTGTTTATTATAAAACTAGTTCATTTTTACTCTTGCCTCTTAAGCATATAAAGATCAAAAAATATTTTGTTTACCAAACAAAAAAACTCCTGAAATGAAGAACAATTGGACTTTCACAGAAATAGTCTCTGACATTTAGATATTAGCACATATACTCATTGTTTCAATATGGCTGTTCATAAAATATAATAAAAGACAAATACGTACTCGTTTTTCATTTACACAGTACCACAAGAGAGAATGAGTCAGCATGTGAAAGAGTAGGTTTCCATTTCCATCCCTCTCTAAAAGGATTTGAGTCTGATTGTCCTTGATTAATTCCCCCAACCTGTACATTAGAGTGAGTCAGGATGGCATTCTCTCTGTCACTTCTATTTCACAAAATAATCAAGTATACTTTGAGCCAGGAAGATGTGTAGCAACGCTTTTGTAACCCAGTGATGAGGGCACTTCTGGTAAAATGAAATCACACTGAAAACCAATATTTACATTTAATATATTTGAAATAAAGAACTAATTGATGAAGGTATATGGTACCATATATATTCTTGTTGATATAGTCTTGTGTTTCTACTCTCTCTCAAGCTCACAACCATATGCTTCTTTCTTTTGTTTTTTTTTTGTTTTGTGGGGGCAGGGGACTTACGAGCATGCTGGTTTTTTCTGCCTGAACAAATATACCCAGACAGCTCCAACAAATTCAAGCCTTAAGCACAGAAACACTTTGTTCTAAGTCCCTTTGCTGCTGATGGATTTGGAATAGGACTGAGAACTTTGTTGGTGGTTTTTATTGTCTCCAGTAATTTGCCCCATAAAGCAATTTAACTGAATTAAATGTTGTTCTTGTGCTCGGTGTTGCTGCAAATACAGGATTGGAGCATTTTGCCCCAAACCAACTTTTACTCCAAGACAGGTGGATTTTGTCATGATGAGTTTTGAACAAAACCTAGTACTGAAATGCATGTATTTTTCTTATGTTGTTTCCTATGAAATGTGGCTGACAATTTATGTGTACAAATCACTTGAGCCACACGTATGAAAGTGCAAACCAAAGTTTGTATGTCTTCCTGCCAGTTAGAGCATTTAACATTGCAGTGGCTTAACAGTTTAACAGTTTAATGGTAATGGTGAAGTCCATCCAGTTTGATCCTGTGAGAGTGATTAATTCCTTGTTCAGTCTCTGGAAAAGAAATGTCTTGACTTAGCCGTATCAGCCTTTCTAATGTTAGGTGGGAATATCGGTATTTGTTCAGTGTAACTGTTAAAAGTAGCATCCTTATCAATATATGAGTTACACCAAGGAGTCAAAATAAAAAGGGAGAAAAATGTTTGAAAATGAGAATTTATGCAGAAGTATGTCCCTGAACCAAGACCTTCCCAATGAAAGTACTCAAGATTTTCTTAGTTTGTTTGGGTTCTGGGGGTTTTTTTCACCCAGGGAGTAAATTCCATCTGAGTTGGCTGGCACAGAAAAAGTAGCACAGAGATGCTATGAAGTTAGGCAGTTATAAGCATTTTTTTTTTCTGAACATCTAAATCCAAGCATAGGAAATCTTTGAATAGTAAGAATAAAGGAAGCACATAAGGAACGCCGTGCTGGGTCTATTCGATGGTCCATCTAGCCCAGTGCCCTGTGTCTAATGCCAGCCATAGAGGAGGCCGCGCAGGGAGTGTAGGTGAGCTGGCTGCTTTCTGCTGTCTTTTCCCCTTGCAGACTGAGCTGCAGCCCAGCAGAGTCCAGCCAGGACAAAAGGACATGCCCTGCCCCGCTGCCTGTGTTCATGGCAGGGCCTGCTGGACAACAGCAGCACAGAAATAGAAATCTCTACTGCTTCACTAGGGACAGAGAAGAAAAATCAAACATTTGCCATCTGAACTGCTGCAACCACTGTCGTATTGCCGAGAATGATACCTCCTGCTACACCTAGACTCCTCAGTTTAGGGGAAGGGAAGAGACAAAAAAAAGTCCTCCCGTTGGTTTCTGTCCTGTTCCCCCCTTGCTTTGCCTTTCTCCTTTGTTGCCCGAGTATTTGGTAATATTTGTTCGTTTGTTGGTAGGGAGGTTTTAAGGCAGTTTTTAACCCTCATTGATCATTTTGTCTTTCCCCAACCTGAGAACCATACAACCATTGTGGAGAGCATTGGGCTTTCAGCTATGCTGATAATTCTCTCAGGTATATAAAATGGTCCTCTTTGTATTAGGGAATAACACTCTGACAGGAAATCTCACAGTATAGTATCACCACCTCTCTTGAGTCTTTATGGTTATAAGTAGCCTTTGTTCCCCTCCTGCCTTTCCTTTTCTCCCTCCCTTGTGCTGCTCGTCTCCTTCCCTTTTCTAGCCTCACTAGGCCAGTTCCACCCCAGCACTCTTCCATCGAGTGGCTCCCACCTTGCCTTCAACCACATGCTCTCCTTTTCATGGCAAAACATCATCCAAAGGCTGGTGGCAGCACACAGTGTGATGGAGAGGAATAGAAATTATAGGATCATAGAATGGTTTGGGTTGGAAGGGACTTCAAAGATTGTCTAGTTCCAAACCCCCTGCCACAGGCAGGGACACCTTCCACTAGACCAGGTGCTCAAAGCCCCATCCAACCTGGCCTTGAACACTTCCAGGGTGGGGTCATCCACAACTTCTCTGGGCAGCTTGTTCCAGTGTCTCACTGTTGGGGTCTGCAGCGGGTCTGCGGACGAGTTAGTAGTTGTGTACCCCTAAGATAGCCGCGGAATGTCAGGCACTTAAACGGGAGGTGAAAGTCCAGAACTTAGGACTGCGGAAGGCAGATGTTAGCTAAGCCTTACACAGATAACAACAGCAAATACCAAGCAAGAGGAAGAAGACAGAAAGCTTACCAGCATCTGGAAGAAGACAGAAAGTCTATCAGCATCTGACACATGTACTATCTAAGAGTTATATAAACAGTATGACAAAGCAATAAAAAAGCCTTTTTGCCTGAACCTATGCATGCAGCAATGATGGTTTTTTAGCCTGTCTCGACTCGCGACCTGCATCGCAACATCTCACCACCCTCATTGTGAAGAATTTCTGCCTAATATCTAATCTAAACCTACCCTCTTTCAGTTTCAAACCATTAACTCTCTTCCTATCACTCCATGCCCTTGTAAAAAGTCCCTCTCCAGCCCTCTGTGTAGGCCCCTTTCAGGTACTGGCAGGCTGCTATAATCATAGAATCACAGAATGGTAGGGGTTGGAAGGGACCTCTAGAGATCATC
>VZSC01007693.1:303353-322691 GCA_013398225.1 Steatornis caripensis
ACCAAGGGCAAGTCTTCATTTGTCCGTGCTTTCTCTCTTATCTCCAGAGTCTGGGAGTCCTGAGGGCCAGTCCTAGCAGTGAACACTGAAGCAAAGAAGGTATTCAGTAACTCTGCCTTCTCTGTGTCCAGTGTCACCAGGTCACCTGCCTCGTTCAGCAGCAGGCCCACATTTTCCCTAGTCTTCCTTATGCTGCCAAGGTCTCCCTGGAGTCTTCTCCTCTCCAGACTGAACAATCTCATCTCCCTCAGCCTGTCTTCGTAGTAGTGCTCCAACCCTCTGATCATCTTCATGGCCCTCCTTTGGACTCAAGCTGACAGGTCCATGTCCTTCTTATGTTGGGGACTCCAGAGCTGAACACAGTGCCCCAGGTGGGATCTCACCAGAGTGGAATAGAGGGGGAGAATCACCTCCCTTGACCTGCTGGTCACACTTCTTTGGATGCAGCCCAGGATATGGCTGACCTTCTGGGCTGCAACCACATATGGCCAGCTCATGTTGAGCTTCTCATCAACCAACACCCCCAAGTCTTTCTCCTCAGGACTGCTCTCAATGTGTTCTCTGTGCAGCCTGTATCTGTGCTTGAGATTGTCCCGGTCCATGTTCAGCACCTTGCATTCAGCCTTGTTGAACTTCATGCAGTTATGCTCTTTGTCACCCTTCTTTGTCAAAGACTAGTGAACTGTTCTGCAAGAGCAACTTGGTGGCTGTGGGAGTACCTCAGGAGGAAAAGCCCTTTGGTGCAGCAAGGAGGAGCTCCAGTGCCCCAGCCAGTGGATATCACTGACTACATCAGTTGTATGTCACCCGTCCTTTGTCACCCTCATACTCACACCATCCATGCCACCCTAGTAAGTGGTTCCTTGGCAACAACCTTTCTCCAACAGGTCTGGTACATCTAGCACTTCTGCCCAGGTACAGATGTTCAGTAACAAATCCTGCAGTGAATAGAGAATGATGTACAACTCGTAGGACTTGCTTCGGCTTAATCACATATCTTTTTGATGTGGACTAAACCAGACAGAAGCATCATAATTCAACTGATCATAGGTAACATTCCCCTAGAGAAAGGATTGATGCTTTTAAGGGATTTGAGGGGCAGAAACCCCCAGGAGCACCAGAAGCCAAAGGAACGAAGGAGGTATTTCAGATCATGCCTGAGGTATAGCTAGTACATCTAGAGCACAGGAAAGCTTTAAGTTTTAGATAACACAGAATAGCTTCTTGCACACTTCATCCACTCTAGTTTTTTTCCTCTTGAAAAAATCTAAACTAGTACAGGCATATAGATCAGAGAAAAATTGTGTTATCTAGCTATTACAACTCTGAGTTGTTGCTGGGCATCTTTCAGTATCTTATGATAACACAGCCTAAAGGTCAGGTGAGATTACCTTTATCCACATCCTGATAGTGCAACTGGAACACTCTGAAACAGGATCAGCAAGAATATTTAATTCTGATTTTATGTTGGCATGACTAAGCATGCTAATTCTTCTATTATAAATTGTTACTAATTCTTTTTTCTTCTATATAAATTACTCATACCCTGCTGTGCAAAACAGGGTCTTTATAAATGATACTAGCATGGACAGATATGATCCTCTTATTAAGAATTAATTTATGTCATCCTACATATCACCTCATTTTTCAGTAACAACTCATTCTAGATGGCAAGGATCAACACAATATTTAAAACAAAGATGTTAAGATTATTAATTTTTATTATTATTTCCTGTAAATTTCCACATAAATGTAATTAAATGTATGATTCCACAAGCACATGAAAGGACAGAATGGTTTAAAAATTGATTCATAAAGGAAGCTTTAATTAGAATTACAAAGGACAACCAAAGCAATGAACTTTGTCAGTTGGAATATGGATCTTTCATAAGTAGATCTTTGAAGAAGGTGCTCATTAGCATATTTCTATATTTTGCCCAGGAGCACTTCAGCCAGACTTATTCAAGTTTCATTAATATTTTAAAATTTGTGGCAAAAATGTAACTTTAATTATAGGGTTGTATTATGTGAAAATTAAAATACTGCCTTTAGCTGTACTAAAAGAGCACTCAGAAGAGACCTTGTGAGAATCTTATTTCTCCTTAAATCCCACAAGATGGAATCAATTTCTATTTTAATTAATAGCTTATTTGCCAGTCATTTACAATTCAGTGCATAGCCTTGACTGTTAGCACCTTTAAATACTAATTTCTAATACTGGGTAAATTATTTTTCCAGTATCAGGAAAAGGTCGGTTATGCAGTATCTGGTTTTGAGGCAAAGATGGCTTTGGGAATCGACCCATGTGGCACATTTGGTTGTGTCAAGGAGAGACAGGTATGATCATAGGAGAGTAAGACTGTCGCAGGGACACCGTGATGTGGACAGGCTGCCACCTTCACCACCACCACCAACTTCCAGCTCTGCACCTGTAGTGTAGGAAGAACTGTTCTTTCCTCATTTCTTCTTTAAAGGTGTCAAATGTTGGCTGAATGAAATCAGCCAAGCACCAAGTTCTCCTCTCACTTCCTTCTGTCCCCCCTTCCTTTGCGATTCTGCTCTGTCCTTCCACCAACAAGCAACCAGACTCCTTCTCTCTCAGCAAGACCTAGCTCTTTATTTTCTGCCTTTTCATCTTTGTTACTGCATGTACTTACCTTCCTCATATCGGGACCTCTGTCTCCTCCTCAGGAGCATTCTCATTACAATTCCCTAACTTCCTGCTTAACCACTCAGAATAACTGGGCACATATTTCTAAGTAGATATACCATTTATTTACCACCTTTTTGCTTGTGTAGCATGAGTTATGCATTAAAAAATCCTACATTTGGCAGCAGTATGGGCATGGGTATACAGATGTCTGAAAAATATAAAGGGATGTTTATTAGAGAACTCTTTTTTTCCTAGGAATCTCCCATTTCATCATACTTCCATACCCTGCTGTTTTGCATCCAGTAATCCCAACTCTCTCTTTCCTCTGACCCCTGTTAAAACAGAACACTTCTGCCAAGAGCTCAGGAATATGCTGCACCCACAGCTGCTGCAATGGACGGCAAACACACACAGCTACAGCTACAGCTACAGCTAAAGGCAGGCATGTGAGGATTTGAGTTGGTGCTTTGAAGGAATTGCACCTTTAAAGGAGTGCAGGCTATACACATCAAAACACTGACCTGTTCTCTGAATGCTTATGTTATAAAAACATAATTAATTGCTTACAGAATGTGGGGCCCCAGAAAAGGAAGTTCAAGCAAGCAGTACAGTAAACGTTTTGCAAAGAAGCTTTCAGATTTGCAAAGTCTATTGGCGCTGTCCGAAACGGCATCGCCAACGTCAGCCAGGTAGGTGCCATTGAAAACACCACTGGGATAAATACTGAAAGGTCAACTTCCCTTTTGTGCCAGTTGTGTGTGCCTGTTCTTCAACCTTCTTGCTCTAAACAGACTGATATCTGTATGTGTGCAAATATTAAAACATACGTTCTTACACTGGTGCCAGTGTCTGTTTTTTCTTAAAGGAGCAATATTTATATATGCAAACAAGACAGTTACAGAGAGTATGGACTACAATTTTTGCCTTGAAAGAAAAGGGGAAAAAGGGCAGTCTTTCCTGATGTGGATGAGAGCTTTGGGATCTTGGCAACTTTGCAGTAGTATGGTACCTGACCAAACTGAGGATAAACTTTGTGAGCCATATGGTCTTTTTGTGACTGGTCCTCTTGACTGTGCTATAAAATTGAGTGCAGCCAAGTGGAAGCAACAACGTTTACCCAAAGTTTGCTTCCTTTGGAAAAGAAATTTGTTGTGGCTTCATTTTAATTAGTTTGTACCATGCAAGAAACACACCGACTACAGAGGAGGTGTGAAATGTTCAAAATGCAGTAGGGCTGCTGGAATCACAGTCTGGATCTTGTGGGAGACAGGGAGTTAGAAGGCGTCCTCAGTTTTTTTGGCACACAGCAAAGAGGGTGCCAAGGAGTCTGTGGCTGGCATGGTATGATTGTGCAATTGAGACGTGTATCTGGTAGGGCCAGTGAGCTGGACACTTGTGCTACCTGGGAAAAGTATCACTCTCTGCTTCCATTATCACTAACGAACTAGACCTGTAACTTTCCCACATGTGAGTGCATGGCTAGAAAGGGAAGATTTTGATTTCTTCATTTCCTCTGTGCAAATCATATTGATTCAGTAACGGAGGGGTAAAAGACCTATCCCTCAATTATTGCTGACAGTCTGTACGTCCTTTGCAGTTAGCAAAACAAAGTACTGCTGTGTTTGTGTTCTCTGCTATTGCTTGTTGTAACGGAACAGTGCATAATTCCTGGTCTCTGGTCTAGCATTAGGAAAGTAAAGTTTTAATATTTGAATATTTGGCAGTCTGTAATATATTCTGCAATAGATCAAATAAGTGTACAGCAGGTTTTTAAAAAAAAAAAATCTCACCATAGCACTTTGAAAAATAGTAAAATTGGAAAATACTGCCACTTAAGTACAAAGTTGCCAGGGTGCATACTAGGGAGATTTTATTAAAAGGTGCTTATGCCTGGGGTGAGTACTTCTCAGAAGATTTTCAGAGGTTGAATGTTTATTGGGAAGATTGTGAAACCTGATCCCTGTGGTTTCGGTGAAAACATGTGGATGACATTTTTTATGTTTTGTGGCATTTTTCTCCTAAATATTTCATATCACACGAATTTACAACTGCATTACTATGTATGAATGACAGCATGCCACATACTCAAAATAATATTATCATAATAAAAAGCCACACAGCATTAATGTGGTGACCCACCTGACACTGGGCAAATTGTAACTCTATGCACTTTCTCCTCTCAGCCAGGTTTCTCCTTTACAATCACTTTCTGGCATCAGGACCACCCACTCACTGACACATGATAAGGTTTTGAAAAATGACCTGTCAGCAAGACTCACATCTATACTTAACTAATCATGATAAAAATAACTGAAATTTCTAAGGTTCCCAAAACATACATTAGAAAAAATGCTCTGAGGGAGCTGTCTAATGCATTATTTCCAGATGTATAATAAATAGCATGTTTCTTGAAAAAAAGGTAGGAAAGCAGTTTCTTCCAACTTTTAAGACAGTTTAAGGGACAAAGGCACATAAAGGAAACAGTGTTAAGTGCAGGAAAGATGGTTTGGCATTCGTAATGTCTATAGAGATTGCTGTAAGGAAAATAAAGGTCAAAGCCCTTCTAATTTTAAAGCTTTTTTAATAGGAATTTTTAATTCTAATGTATATATTTCCATGTGTCGAAGAGTGATTTAAAACACCCAAGTGAAAATATTTCTGCTGTATTTCACAATTCCCGTACTCAACTGCTTATCCAACTACCATCCCTCTCCAGGCTGCTGCACTCAGTACAACATCTTCATCAGTTCTTAGAGGTATCTCCATGCCTACTCCCAACCTTCCCTTCCATGTGAGATGCTACACTCAGATCTGTTTGGGACAACTTTGTTCTTTATTGGACTGCAGTATTTCTTCAAACCAGGCTTTGCACCTCTAGTGCTTCAGCATTTCCCTAATCTCAGGGTACCAAGGCAAGATGCATGCATCTCCTGTCTAAATGGAAAGTATCCAGTTGTCCTGGGGAACCCTCAAGAAGGCCAGCTGGCAGTTTAGATCTCATGAACAAACATCAACAGATATTCTTGATAGAGCCTAAAAAAATGCCTAACCAAGACTGACACATTTTGAAGCATTTCCAGAAGACTTGTAGAAATAACCCATGAACAATTACATACCATCTTCTGAATACAAGGAATCCACTAAGTTTAACTGGAATGTATTGAAATTTGTTTGTGCGGTATTCAATACTATACCCTATACTTTGTGCACTTACAACCATCTTTTATCAAATTCTGGATTTTTTTCCAGTTAGCCCTTTAAAAATACTTTCCGCAATTTGCTCACCACAATATTGTTTCAGCCATTGCTGAGCCGTTGTTTCTGGCATTGCCTGCCAGAATGAATTTCCTCAGCCTCTTGCATTTCACAGCTTTTCTTCCCTCTTTTGATCCTGAACTCTTCTTCCCTGCTACCTTTCTTATGCTCACAGACCTTTTCCTTTCATTCTTGAAGCAAGGTAGACATATGTTTTACTGTCTCTCTTTCTTCAACTCCTCACCAATTGTTTTCACTTTCCTTGCCTTGACTTTATCATCTTCTCTCCACCGTGTCTCCCTTCTACTTCAGCAGCCTGACATAGTAGTTCAGGCTAATACTACTGCATTACACTCGGGAAAACACATCTTCTCCAGCTATAAATGCCAAATATAGCAAAGGCAGAAGACAGCCTGATCATGTTACACAGATCAAATTTTTACTAAAAGTTTGATTGTTAAATGGCAGGTGCCTGTGTTTTCTTTTTTTTATGTTTATTTATATCTTTACCCTTCAAGGTGCAATGCAGTACAATATCAATTAAATACCACTGCTACAAAACAGTTGATAAAACGGAAGCAGAAGCCGCATAGCTTCTAGGGAGGGGATGGAGCTTTTGACAGATAATACTGTGTCTCTCAATTACAATCACTTTCAGATGTCATGTCAGTCCTCTTTACCTCCTTGATTGAGACCCATCTCTTCAGTCTCTCACTTGGCTACAGAATATAACATGGATCCTGGCTTTGATGTTCTTGATTTTTGATTTTGGTTATTAGACACACTATGGAATATCAGTGAGTGAAGAACAATAGCAATGACCATTTCAGATTTCCGTAAGGAACTGAAATATGTAGCCTGCCTTGGTCTTTTCAGATATTTTCTGTTCATTCTCTGAAAGCATCTTCAGTGATCTTACCCAGAGTAGGAAATCAGTATGCTTGTTATAATATTTCTACTGCTTTGAGTTCCAAGTGTGCCATTTAATCATAACCATTTCAAAGATTCTTTGTCTTTGAAGAAAATCCATAGATTTGTTACTAAGCTCTGAAAACAAGATGTATGGACAGGAAATTCTTTGGTAAGCCTTTAAAACCACTAAACGACATGCTGATTTGGCACAGGTAAATTGATGAGCTGATAAGAAAAAGCTGATGAAAACAACCCATAATGAATAGGGTTATATTATTTGTAAGCTAAGATCTCTGGTGAGGAAGGTCTTGATTTCAGTGCACCTTGCTTTTTTCCCCCAATAAAAGAAGATCTGTAATAATATTTCACTAATGAGATAATCCTCCTTACTTAAAAGACTATCTTAGATCTATGCAGATACAGTTTCAGAGAGATACTTGCTTTTTGAGAATTAATTGTAGTTATCAGAGAACTATTACTATAATCTGGATTTATAATTTGCCATTTTTAAGCAACCTAACACAGAATGCTGATATTACATCATCTTCTTTTCATATCTATAGGAAGAATATCTTCCTTCAGGTCAGGGCTGTACTATAGTTGGTAATTCTTTGTAGTTTAAAATAAGAGAAACATTCTTGTCTGTGTCTGTCAGTGTTCCTTCCTGGAGTGCTGAATAAGACCCTCATTTGCATTTATTAGTTAGTGCTACTTTTCTGCCTTTTTATTCTGCCTTTCTATCTCCTTTTATACGACTGTTTAATTATTTTTTCTCTGTCCTTTCATTACTTATTAATGTTTTCATTGGGGAAGCATCATTTTCAGTCTCCTCACAAAAGCAGAATCAATTTATTTCAATCACCTCATTCAGACTTAGTTATCAGTAATAAAACAAATAATCCATTTATTAATTACACAAATTGAAAGGACAATTTCAGAACATACATTCCTAACATAATGTCAAATGGTCACACCTGGAATGCAGCTTCTGCTTCATGAACAAATGTGCTGACTTTTAATGTGACAGCATCTGATAGAGGTTATTCACAACTTTTAACTGGGAACACTTGAGACAGGTAGCTGAGAAAGGATGGCCTCACTGTTTCATCAGTTATGACATATACGTCCATTATGAAGATGACTTTGAACATCATAGTTAACCTCCTCATCTTGGCCAGCCCTCTAAAGAAGCCTGCATTCACTATACAGGAGCTCAGACTCCATCCATATTTTGTCCTGACTGCTACATTTCTTGTAAATATGCCTTTATTGAGTAATTGTTTAAAGTGAATGCCAGCATTTGTTGTACTTTGTCCTGTTTCCTCATCTTCTTTACATTGCCAGTGGACTAATTTCTAACACTTTTGGTCCTACCTTTATAAGCAACAGTAGATTGTAACACCTACAATTTCCTTCAGAAAAATATTTAACAAATAATACATGAAAGCACCTCATTCCACATACTTCCTTCGGTTTTCTGATAGCTTCCTGTATGCAGCGAGCAATTGAAGCAACATAATTTCTTCCAGTATTAACAAAGTCTTAGCTTGGTTAGTACTGGTGAGGGATCGCTACTTTTTTCTTGGCTTGAATCATATGGCTCAGGTCAAGNCTGATAGCTTCCTGTATGCAGCAAGCAATTGAAGCAACATAATTTCTTCCAGTATTAACAAAGTCTTAGCTTGGTTAGTACTGGTGAGGGATCGCTACTTTTTTCTTGGCTTGAATCATATGGCTCAGGTCAAGGCTATAGGAAATTTTAGCAGTCAGACATCTGTCACATAGCTACTGATAACCTATGATTCCGACGGCTGCCAGGTTCACCATGGTTTGCTGGCACATCAGTCTGAAATCAAGAGCACCCACAAGATAATTTGCAATTAAGAACTTCTTGTTTTCAAAGAGGCTGCATCATAACCCAGAGGAGCTATTTGTAGAAGCAATGTACACACTTTTGCCATCCAGAGACTGAGTTCAAGTACCATCAGCAGGTTTACAGTTGTAATCCAAATGAAAACAGTCTGTACAGTGAAGTATAAAAGTAGCTCACACCAGTAAAAAGGCTGCTGAGTATTGTTCAGGTGTGCAAGTGTATGGGTATACAAGAGGAAATTATTTGCAAAACAAAAGATGTCAGTGCTTGCATGAAGGGAAAGGTGAACTTTTTCAGAAAGGTTATTTGAGCTATGAAGTATCCTTTCCATCTAACTCAATGCTCTGCTTCAAGCTTCTCCCTTTCCATAGCTTACTGGTTCTTGACTAATTATAGGTTAATATGTTAAGAAGCATTTGCACAGAATTGCCTTCTGTGTATTGGATTTTACATGCTAGCCTTTGGCTGCTATCCCCACCACAACATCAAACTACTTGTATAAGTGGTAAAAAAGACGCACTGGGCAGTGAAGACAAACAGTAGTCACCACTGCAGCCACAGCCCCACAGCGGCGCAACCACAAAACTAGCATTCATGAAAGAAGCGACTACATACAAGAAGCTGCCTACGCTGAAAAAACAGTCTTTTCAGATGCTAGAGGTGTTAAATATAAGTGTGAGCACATTTTCACCAGGGCTCTACAGGAGGTAGCAGTAGATACCTCCTCAGTGGCTAAAATACTGTGGTTATATGACTTTTCATGGCATATGGCATTATAAAACAACTCTTCTAGTTTATTGGCTTTGGCTCAAAAAATTATGTAGAAAAGTGAATATTGAGAAGGCGTATTGCATTTAATTGCTATATCTGAGAAAAAAAAGTTTCTCAGAGAAGCAGCTCCACTTTACTTACTGATATTGTAGTGCTCTCTCTTTCTCGAAAGGCCTATGTATGAGACTGTACATGCTGGGTCGTGTATCAGTATAATCAGGTGAACACAGGGTCAGTTCCCCAAGTCTTTTGGCTTGTATGGTGTCACACATAATGGGAGCATCACATCATCTCTTGTGCTGAGGCACTGACTCTCAGGTGGAGTTAGCGGCAGGTGATGGAGCCAGACAGGCCGCCACACTGGGATGTGGTATTGAGGAGCACGAGAGAGGAATTAATGATTCCTTACTGACATGGTAGAGAGTCTGATATGGTACGGACACTGCAGAAGACAAGCATAAGAAAATCAGGTAAGTATTTCTCACAAAAAATCTTGCAGTTGCTTAGAAGTCTTTCCTCAGCCTCTCTTCCTGTCTAACACAGCATTTGTGAATTTCCTAGTTTTACTGAAAGGTACATAATGTTTTCAAGTTTGTGTTAGTATGTGTTTGTACTGGTAAATAGCAACAACAGTAACTGCCCTTTTCTCACTTTTTTCTCCCTTGCACCTTGTGGTAGGTAACTGTACTCTGCAGGAACAGGTGTTGTTCAGCATTGTTCATGAATTTGTCTGTTAACACAGTGTGGTATGCTTTTCAAGAAGGTAATATAAGCCACATTTTTGAGCACTACCACCAATTTTCTGTGTAAATTATTTCTCATTGCCAAAACTTGTTGTGTAGTCATCGTGAACACCAGTAACCAAACAAGACATTTCTTACTGACTTCTTTCCCTCTGTAGCATATGTATCCATGAGTATAATGTGAATACGGAGGATACTGAAGTAAAATACATATACAACTACTATATTTTACTTGTTCACATCAGCATCTGTCACTGATAAAGTGCAAAGCACTTTTAATCTTTTGTGATTTTGCAAGAAATACGCATCGCACCAAAATTACATTCCTATTTATTATTTTCTTAATAAAACTGCAAGTACAAATACAATATTACATACATTTTGAAAAGACTTTCAACTTTTCTTTAGCAGAACTACCAAACAATAGATTTACTGGTTATTCCTTAAACAAATTTCTTCATTTGCTGATGCATCTGGGATTTTTTAAGCTTAGTACAAAGTAATTACGTTTTAATATTTTCTTGCATTCATAAAGAGAAACCCCTCTCTCATTTTATATAGATTTTTTTCCTCAACCTTTAAAGTATCCACTCAGCTTGAATTTGTATACATATAGATAGTTTCCTCATAGTCAGAAGAGAATGGCAATTCAGGCTTTTCCCTTCTGCTTTTCATAATTTCTTAGGCCTTCAAAAGAATGCAAGCATACAGTCCCACTTCTGCAAATAAACTCAGTGATACCTGTGAGCAGCTCTCTCATAGCACTGTGACAAGTTAAAAAAAACCGAAAACCAAAGCAAATGGAGATATTTCTTAACATGGGTCATATTTAAATTATGAAACTCACCATCACATGGCAGTTCAGATTACAAGAGTTGTTGTGGGCTTAAAAAGTGAGTTGACATATTCACATAGGAAAAAATATCAAAAGATATCAAACACAAATATGTCTCTCGTGCCTGAGGAACTCCATGAGCCACAAATTGCCAAACCTGGGTAATTATATCTAGAAATATATAAGGTTGCTTTGCTCTTATGTTCCTCCTAAAGAACCCATGCTGGCTATTTACAGAGACGCAGTAATGTACTGGATATATCTCTCTGTTCTTTATGTTCTGCATATTATACGGTAAAGTTTAGATACCAAATATGTAGCAGAAAAAATTGAGAAATGAATTGTATCATAAAAATACAATGTAATGCTAATTTCTGGAAGGCACTCCAGGAATCATACAACAAGGCAATGAGGCATATAGTACTCACTGTTTGAGATCAAAACTCGCTCCCTGAAATGCTAAAAGCTAATCATGTGGATTATTTACTGTTGGCTTTTGATGGTGATTTGGCATTTGACCAGTGAGTAATTAATAGATCAGGAGGGAGGTTTACTTCCTCATTAAATGGATAATAAATATTTTAAGCAGATGCTCAACATGAACACAAACTAATAATAATGTACTTCCACTGCGAACTTCTGAAATTTATGGATAATTTCACAGATACAGCATAGTAGTCCAAATACTTACTGGCAATAGCTGATTAGATCTCATAGATAAAATTAAATAGCCATTGTATTTTTGTGTTAAAATGTATACATATATCCCTTTCATTGTCCCGAGCTTTCAATGTGACTTGTGAGCTTGTAGCAGAGAATCTAAACTACATAATCGATGAACTTTTTTTATTTTTTCTGCGTTAAATTCCACAATCTTTCACATAATTAATATTTATCTCCTATCTAATTGGACTCAACTACAGAATTTCTAAAATTCAGTGAAGACTTTATTAAGCAAAAGTGGGAATGATGCAGATTATGTAGGTTAACATGAGAATTGTTACAGAAACTAAGCTACATTGGTCATTTAGCAACTCAGTTATAGTTTAATCTCAGAACAGAAAAATCAGGGTCTGTAATAGTGGAAGGGATGATTTCAAGTAATCAGAGATGCTGATGGCTTCTACATTGAGTACAATCACTTGAAAAACGTTCTAAGAATTTTTCCTTGACCAACACTGAAAATAACTGCTCATTTTGTAGTAGTCTTCTGAATAAGAAACAAGATATATTACAAAGGTGCATGGACAGGTAATGCTGCAATTAAATCTTAGAGCTTTTCTATTTACTTATAATATTGCATTACTTTTGATCACTTGTATTGAAAAAATCCAGCAATTTGAATGATTAGAGAATTGGAATTATTTTTATATGAAACAAGATCTGTCAAGACAAGCATTTACAATAATCAGTATTTTAGAAGGAGATTGCTCAAATGTCTATGAACTATTTCACAATGAAAGAGCATAGGAACATCTAAAAGACTTTTTAAAAAAATGTTACATTTGAAAGTAATAAGGGGAAAATGCGTTTACAGGCATAGTTTGGGATTGCTGATAAAAGCTAAGCATGTAGGAATTTCTTCTTGCTCACCAGAGCCCTATATAACCACTTGTCAGAGAGGACAGGCTGACTGCAAATATGCTGCAGACCATGGCCTTTGCTTTGCAGACCCAGGTGGTGTATGGACAATAGTTTGGATACTACCCGTGTGCACACTGAGCTGTGGAGCTCCCTGGTCCACGATGTTACAGAGCAGAGCAGGGCTTTAAGGAGGATTCAGTATTTTCACACCTGTTAAGAATGTCTGCAATTCCACTCAATAAAATACAATATATGTATTACAAAAAGATAATTAACTTAATGCTTCAAGACATTATCCATTCATAACTTCCTGCACTGGAAAAAACTATTCAATAACATTCTATTGCATGTCACTTCGGAGATTTTATAACTGTTTTTTTTCTGAAAAGTTAGATATTCTCCCAGTTCAGAGAAAAGACATTGGAAGGAATAGACTATTGGTTTGATCTGCTGTGACAGTTCATATATTACTTGATTGGTGCTTTGTCATATGAAAGAAAGACTAGTGTTTTGGATGCTGAAGGCTTAACAGTTGTGAATAAGGTAAAATAGGGAATACATAATGTTGGAAAACCATAAAATAAAGACTGGGAGAAAGCGAAGTGTGTATCGTGTGGGATTATAATGACCAAGACCATCTGGGAAACTAGTTGGCAGAGAAAATATGCAGGAAGTAAAAGATAATGTTGCTTCCTTCTAGCATAGTCAAATCAATTCATAAAGTAGTCTAGACTTGTCTGACTTGTCAGAGTTAGACATTGAAAAGAAGTTTGGATGATACTGGACTCTTTGTCATTCTATTAAACTTAAAATGCTGATTTTAAAATGTGTGGGAAGAGCATTAATGCAGAACTACTGAAATTTCAAAAAGGAAGAACTGATTTGTTTTTTAAAAAAATCACCAAGACTGGCTGCAATTAAAAAATAGTGGGACATATATGAAGAAAAGTAGTTATTCAGCAAGAGGAAACATCCATTAATGAAAAGAAAAGAAGATACAACTAACAAGAATATAGTTATTCCACAGACAATAATGAGATAATTTAAAGCAGAAAAAAATGAGTGGGAGTGTTATAAAAGCAATAATGAATGCAACTGAGAAAATTCAGAAATTATTCAAAAATAATTTATAGGAGTGCAGCAGAAATAATAGATCGTTTTAGGGATAAGTATATGATATTGTGAAAACACAAGACAGCTGTGTGCCCTTGCAGCAAAGAATGGTAACAGTGTCTTGGGCTGTGTTAGACAATGTATTGCCAGCAGGTTTAAGGAGGTGATCCTTCCCCTCTACTCAGCACTGGTGAAGGCATTTCTGGAGAGCTGGGTCCAGTTCTGGGCTCCTCAGCACAAGAGAGATGTGGACATAGTGAAGAGAGTCCAACAAAGAACCAGTAAAGTCATTAACGGTCTGGAGCCTCTCTCCTGTGACGAAAGGCTGAGAGAGCTGGGACTGTTCAGCCTGGAGAATAAAAGGCTCAGGGAGAATCTTACTAATGTCTATAAATACCTGAAAGAGAACAGAGGCAGGCTCATTTCAGTGGTGCCCAGTGACAGGACCAGAGGCAACGGGCACACACTGAAACACAGGAGGCTCTGTTTGAACATCAGGAAACACTTTTTCACTAGGAGGGTGACTGAGCACTGGCACAGATTGCCCAGGGAGGTTGTGGANTAAAAGGCTTAGGGAGAATCTTACTAATGTCTATAAATACCTGAAAGAGAACAGAGGCAGGCTCATTTCAGTGGTGCCCAGTGACAGGACCAGAGGCAACGGGCACACACTGAAACACAGGAGGCTCTGTTTGAACATCAGGAAACACTTTTTCACTAGGAGGGTGACTGAGCACTGGCACAGATTGCCCAGGGAGGTTGTGGAGTCATCCTTCTTGGATATTCAAAAGCCATCTGGACACAATAGTCCCGGACAACTGGCTCTAGGTGGCCCTGCTTTAGCAGGTGTGTTGGATCAGATGACCTCCAGAGGTCCTGTCTGACCTCAACCATTCTGTGATTCTGCAATTCTGAGTAAGGAAAGGTGTTGGAATGGTGAATAAATGGAAGGTATTCACTGAACAGGAAATCTTGTCTACCTGAGCACTTCTAGTATCAAGAATTGAACTATTGACAAAAAGATCTTTAAAAGAAGTAGGACACATTCGGAAGAAACTTCTGTAAATTCACACATAGGTTTAGTGCATAGCTGAAGGAAAATCAGATGAATGGAGATGTAGCAATAGAAAAAGAAGTACTGAAAAGCAAGAGAAGAGCCAGCACGATGAAAATGNGTCATCCTTCTTGAAGATATTCAAAAGCCATCTGGACACAATAGTCCCGGACAACTGGCTCTAGGTGGCCCTGCTTTAGCAGGTGTGTTGGATCAGATGACCTCCAGAGGTCCTGTCTGACCTCAACCATTCTGTGATTCTGCAATTCTGAGTAAGGAAAGGTGTTGGAATGGTGAATAAATGGAAGGTATTCACTGAACAGGAAATCTTGTCTACCTGAGCACTTCTAGTATCAAGAATTGAACTATTGACAAAAAGATCTTTAAAAGAAGTAGGACACATTCGGAAGAAACTTCTGTAAATTCACACATAGGTTTAGTGCATAGCTGAAGGAAAATCAGATGAATGGAGATGTAGCAATAGAAAAAGAAGTACTGAAAAGCAAGAGAAGAGCCAGCACGATGAAAATGTGTCCTAATATTAACGCAAACAAGAGCAGTGCATTTACTGAGAGGGTTGTATCTTACCTAGCTAGAAATAGATGAGATCAGGGGTAAAAACTACTGAACTATTTATATAACAATAAGCTTTAGCAATAAAATTAGTACTCTCAAAGTACTCACACAACAGATGAAACTGGACACAATAGGAATAACAGAAATCTGTGTAATGCAAAGGACTTCCCATTTACATTCCCATAACCTGCTTTTCACTTGCAGGTCTGCAGCATCACTTGGGTTGCCCTGGCCAGTGTTTTCCAGAGCTTCTCTGGCAGTATTTTTCCCTTGCTTTTGTTCCTGCAATCTCACACCGGCAATTCCCAAAACTATTGTTAGAGCAGAATCTCACAGGAAGTCACCCTGCAAATGCATCTCAACAGCCTTTGTGCATCACATGGACTCTCATGACTCCTAGAGAGGTCTGTCTAAACATAGGAGTCATGAATGCTGCCCATGACTTCTGTCAATGTGGGACTCTGCTGAACTGAGAAACAAAGGAAATTGGTGACAATCACTAGAAGTCTTGTGCTTGCCTGTGTGAAACCTGTCTGGAGCCTGTAGGTAAGGAAAAAATTGAAGAAGAGTCTTGAAGCCTGGGAGGGGCATATTAGGGTTCATCGTACAGTAGAGAGGTCAGTAAATAAAGCTCTGCCTAGAAAGCCAAGACATACTGAGGTAAATTGAGGATTTTTGAAAGTTAAACTAAGCTCTATCTTTAAAGAAAAAAAAGCTAAAACCAATATCAGATTTGCCAGACATGTATCTGTGTGAGAAAATAAGTCAAGGATAATAAATCTCTATGCCATGCTGTGACGACTAGGTACAGTTTAAAGATAATCAAAATATAATCCCAGACCAGATTAATATTTTGCTTTCCTTCTCAATAAGAATAATCATACAAACATAGGGCAAAGACTGGATGGTTAGTGGGAAATGAGAACAAAGAAGCAAATAGGACCTCAGCCAAAGTATAATCAAACCTCAGAACAGCCTACTCTGCTAATGTGTGCTTAATGGGAAACTAGTATTTGAGATGGATAAGGAAAAGATTAGCAGAAAAGTTGAGTGACCTTGAGGACTCAAGTAATAGGAATGGGAAGGAATTCAAGAGTGCAAAGTAAAAGGCCATGCACTTAGGGACTAATAACAAGAATCTCTGCTATAAACTTGGGACCTCATCTGTTGAGAATGACAGAGGAGGAGGAAAACTTGTGTATGCTGGTCAGTCACAGGAAACCTGGATGATGTGATGTGTCTGTGAAACAGGCAAGGAAGGATATATCTGCTAAGAGGGAAAGAAATAATAGTGCCTTTATATGAATCATTGGTATGCCTCCATGTACAACAGCAGCTGTCCATGTCCAGGGAAAAAGGATTCATAATGGGTCAGAGGCACAGAAAGTCTGCTACGAAGATCCCAAGAATAAAAGCCTTTTACATAACAAGTGACAGCAACCGGATTTTTTTAACACATCAAAGGTTGAGATATTCTCTATAAAAATGTCTTGAGGGTGTTTTTTCATTCAACACCAGGAAGATAATACAACAGTCTAAACTAAAGGTCAGTAGTGAAACAAGACAAAGTCATAAATTAGCTATGATAGTATTGAAGCTGGAAATTAGAAGAAGGTTTTTAGCCACAAACATGAGACTATGAAGTAGTCTTTTAGTAAAAGATCTGAGGGCAAAGCTTAATTATTTTAAGTCGGAGTTTCAGCAATTTATAAAAGGAATTATATGACCTTGCATTATTCTGGGTTTTTGTAGTATATCAGCCTGGAAGTCCCATTCAGTCTTCTTTAGGTAAGATCAATATTATCTAATCAAAATCATTGCATTCTGTGAAAGCTATCAGCCAATCCTGTCATCAGTGAAATTCTGTCAGAACAGAAGATCTCTGTGTACACATATTCTGCAAATTCTGCTCATTAGTTTTTTCTTGATCAACTGTTGTGTGGCTGAGGACAATATCCCCAATTTGAAGAGAAAGATTAATTATAGCAAGTGTCTCAGAGTATAGATAATATAGATGATAGCTATGAACAATACCTGGACATCTTCCTTTCAAAGCAGTGAGCTTTTCCTCTCCTTTTAGAAAAATGTGTATGTGGGAAGTGTTGGACTAAGGTCTGTAAAGAAAGTGAATTTGGCACTGAAATAGTTCAGTTAGCAAGTTGTGCAGATTTCCCAGGTGCTGCCATAGGGATTTTTTTTTAAATAAAAATTTGTAGTAAGGAATGACTTTATCTGTGTGTCTGTGGAACTATTGAAAGGATATTTTACTGTTCTGGTTGCCACATGCCCAAGGCTATGGTAAATGCTGAGTGGCATCCTAAAGAAATTGTTCTTCTTGACCATGGACATATAATAGTGAAGAGAGTATGGGGGACTTTTGTCATGGTTTAGGCCCAGACAGCAGCAAAGCACCATGTGGTCACTTGCTTACTGCTCCCTCACCCCAGTGGGATGAGGAAGAGAAAATACAACAAAAAGCTGGTGGGTCCAGACAAGGACAGGGAGGGTTCACTCACCAATTATGGTCACAGGCAAAACCAGACTCAACTTGGGAAAAAAAATTTATTTAATTGGTCGTGAATCAAAGCAGAGTAGGATAAGGAGACACGAAAGCCAGGCTCTTAAAAACAACTTATCCTACCTCTCCCTTCTTCTCAGGCTCAAATTACCTTGCTCCTCATGCCATCAGTTCACCACATGTTTCTGCTGCTCCTTCCTCCTCAGGGGAGGGCTCCTCATGTGCTTACTCTGCTCCATTGTGGGGTCCCTCCCATGGCAGACAGTCCCTCACGAACCCCTCCAACAGGAGTCCTTCCCCTGCAGCCCAGCCCCTCAGGAACGCACCGACCCAGCGTGGGCTGCCCACAGAGTCATGGCCTTCCTCGGGAGCAGGCACCTCCCCTGGCGTGGGGTCCTGCACAGGCTGCAGGTGCTTCTCTCCTTTGCTGTGGTCCTTCATGGGATGCTCCACCGCAATCCTCTGTGGGCTGCAAGGGGACAGCCTGCCCTCTCCCCACAGGCTGCAGCAGAATCTACTCCAGCATGTCTCCTCTCCCTCCTCCCTCACTGACTCCAGGTATCTGTACAGGTGTTTCTCTCACATCCCCCTCCTCCCTCTGCTGCACGTCTCCTCAGCAGTTTCTTTGTCCCCTTCTTATATATGTTATCACAACGGTGTATCCAACATCGCTAATGGGCTCAGCCATGACCTGAGGCAGATCTGACTTGGAGCTGACTTCGAGCTTCAAGCAGCTTCTTACAGGGGCCACCCCTGTAGCCCCTCCCCCACTACCAAAGCCCCACCACACAGACCCAACACAAATTTGCACAACCACATGCACATATATGCACATGCACAAACATTTTCATACACCTCAAACAGTCTACACGACACCAGTATGAACAATTTGAGTATTTAAAACATGTACTCAGTCCTTGCTCCACAGGTAGCAATGTCATGTTCCGCCTGTGGCCCGTTGTCATATAACTAATAGGACCAAGAAGAAAACACAGGAAACATAGGAAAGCACGTAACCCCAGTGCAAGTATGTTACTTGTTTTCTTGTCTTAACAGATGACAGAGCTCTTCATCTGCATATACACAGAATCACAGATTGGTAGGGGTTGGAAGGGACCTCTGGAGATCATAAGGTCCAACACCGCTGCTAAAGCAGGTTCACTTAGAGCAGGGTGCACAGGAATGCATCCAGGTGGGTTTTGAATATGTCCAGAGAAGGAAACTCCACAACCTCCTTGGGCAGTCTGTGCCAGTGCTCTGCCACCCTCACAATAAAGAAGTTCTTCCTCATGTTCAGGTGGAACTTCCTGTGTTCCAGTTTGTGCCCGTTGTCTCTTGTCCTGTCGCTGGGCACCACTGAAAAGAGTCTGGCCCCGTCCTCCACACAGCTACCCGTTAGATATCTATAAGCATTGATGAGATCCCCTCTCAGTCTTCTCTTCTCCAGGCTG
>VZSC01007693.1:323730-366006 GCA_013398225.1 Steatornis caripensis
ATCATAGAAGGCTATCAGATTGGTCAAGCAGGATTTCCCCTTGGTGAATGAATCCATGTTCACTACTCCTGATAGCCACCTTCTCCGCCACATGCTTAGAGATAATATCCAGAATGAGCTGTTCCATCACCTTTCCAGGGATGGAGGTGAGGCTGACTAGCCTGTAGTTTTCCAGGTCCTCCTTCTTGGCCTTTTTGAAGATTGGGGTGACGTTGGCTTTCCTCCAGTCCTCAGGCACCACTCCTGTTCTCCATGACCTTCCAAAGTTGATGGAGAGTGGCTTAGCAATAACATCTGCCAGCTCCCTCAGCACTCATGGGTGCATCCCATCGGGGCCCATGGATTCGTGGGTGACCAGTTTGCCTCTAAATGATCTCTGACTCGAACTTCCTTAAGTAAGGGAAAGTCTTCCTTTCTCCAGACTTTCTGTCTTACCTCCGGGGTCTGGGAATCCTGAGGGCTGACCTCAGCAGTGAAGACTGAAGCATAGGTGGAATTCAGTAATTCTGCCTTCTCTGTATCCTCCATCACCAGGGCAACCTCCTCATTCAGCAACAGGTCCACATTTAACCTAGTCTTCCTTCTGCTGCTGATTTACTTAAAGAACCCCCTCCTGCTGTCCTTAACATCCCTTGCTAGATTTAACTCCAAATGGGCTTTATCCTTTAATATCTTTAATATATATAAGAACTGTACATTATTTCAAACTCTTTGATGGTTTTTATTTGTATAGAAAATCTCTTTTGCTTTTCATTTTGCAAAAATAAAACATCCAGCCCATTTTCTTGGTAGATCTGATTCATGTGCAGTCTTGTCCCAGCTGCCTGAATTGTGAAGGGAAAGGATGGTAGCAGACTTTCACTGGGTTGGGCTAACAAAAAAGCATCTTATCTACACAAGTGCAGTTACAGCTTCATTTTAACCTGCTTTCTGATCCTACGTCTGAATGGTGGTGTAATTCGATTGGTTATACAAGCTTTCACTGCAAATACCAACACTCAAAGTGCTGGCTTGTCAAAGATTTTAGGCATTTCCAAATTTTAGGAAGTTACTTCAGTGGGGCATCTCTAGTCAGACGTGTGCGAGTACCTGGCTGAATTAGAGCCAAGGTGCTTGTGAGTGTAATTCTTGACAGAGAAGGGCCTCTTTCCTATGTCCGTCTGAACCCATCCCGCTGAGTTCAAAGAGAGGTTACANACGTGTGCGAATACCTGGCTGAATTAGAGCCAAGGTGCTTGTGAGTGTAATTCTTGACAGAGAAGGGCCTCTTTCCTATGTCCGTCTGAACCCATCCCGCTGAGTTCAAAGAGAGGTTACAGATCCCTTATCTTTCCTTAATTCCTTTGGGTCACCTTATTCCTCCAAGTCTATTACAAGTTCTTTCTGATATTTAGGACAAGTAGCTGGCAAAGAGATACTTCTGAAAAGATGTACCTAGCCCTGCCATGAACATGCCTTTCTAAAACGATGCCTGATTTTAATAACTAACGAATGGAATATATTTGTATAATATATGTTTAAAATATATTCTAATACATTTAAAATATATTCTAATATATTTAATACAAGTAAATAAATAATATAGTATGATAAAATGATTGGGAATCTGGCACCCAAATGATGTGGAAGGGCTGCAGGTAGCAATCAGCTCTCCCAGGTCACACTCCCTTGAGTAAAATTTTAGCGTTAATAAAATGGATTGGTGCGGAGAGTATTTCCTGGGGATAACAGATCTTCTGAGAGAAGAGGTAGTATGAATTAGAGAGTACCCTCTCTTTTTAATACTTGTCAGTTCAAAGTGCACTGAAGGGGGAAAAAGTTACTTATCCTTTTGTAGTGTCTTTTTTCAAATTTCAGTTACTCTCCTACGGCACATATAACACATTTCGAACTTAATTCATTAACTTACACTATTTGCTCTGTACCCTACTTTTTTGGCTCAGCATTCTTTGTCTTTCATTCACCCATCGCCATCTGGCTTGACACTCCACTTTGTGGTTCCTAACATTGCCTTCTCCATGTTCCAGTGTTGCTGCATCTGAAAAAAGCACAGAAAGAGGTTGTGAAGGATGTGCAGCCAGTGCTATATTTCTACTTGGCAGAAGTCACAACTCCTCCCATCTCGAGTTTCTCTGATGGCAGGAGGCAACAGTGCGTGCTGAGCATTTAGCACAGTCTTGACCCTTCTAGCAAGATGTAAATCAATTAGCTGTTGAGGTAGCAGACTGAGATAAGTCTGTAGAATGAGGGAGAAGAAAATTATGGCTATCCTGATTTCAATCTTAGGATGTCTTTTATTCCCTTCCCCCCCACCCCCATGAAGACAGCTTTCCAGTGCAGCATGTATCTATTTTCAGTTCTGATTAATAGTATCAATGCATCCGATATGTAAACATGTCCAAATGTGAGGCTAATTCTGAACATCGCAGAATTCCTTCAGTTCCCAGTGATTACAAGGGATAGTTCAAGACCTCAGAGATCTTATTTTATGAAAGTATCAGCTATCATCTCATCTGCATCGATTAAGATTAATTAAGATCCACTGAGGATAAAATTCTGAACACTTTCACTTTTCAAAGTACTCCCTGTGCTGAGTAATGACTATTTTCCTGGGTAAACTTTGCCAAGACTGAGACCTTAGTAAACCATTTAGGGCTCTACAAGGCAGCATTTAGTCATATGAATTGTGCCATTTAACAGCAAAAGTTCGAGAGTACTATTCACATGAGTAAGAATTGCAGTTCGTCCATCATTAAGAAAGCCATCAAAAAATAAATGTTAAAATATAAATACATGAACATATTCTTAATGCTGCAAAGCAGACTTTTAATTTAAAAGTGTACTAATAATTTAGCCTGCCAATAAACATTCTTAATGAAACCCTTCAGACTAGCATTTTGCTTGATACAAGTGGAAAAATTGTGCATATTAATCTGATGGGGAGGGTCACTCAAGGCAATGAGCTAGTATGTGCGCTTGAAAGACTTCATATAAAGGTGAAACAGTCAATAACAGTAAAATACCACTTACAAGATCAAGAAAATCAAACAAAGAAAGATATTTAAAGGATTTCAGATTATGTTTACATTATTATTTTCACGCATTTCTTCTTTTGAGTGAAGAGTGCTATTTAAGGAGAATACAGAGTCTATATGACACAGTTAATAAATTTTAAACGCTTTTATATTTAAAACCCAGGTATATTGTGAAACACATTTAAATGCAAATTAAAATGCCTATTATTTTCCTCCTGACCTTAAAAACTTTGAAAAGGTGATACCTTTATTCATATGAGGACCATTTTCCTACTCCACGCAAGAAGTTTGTGCAAGAAGTACTTGCCCAAACAAGATGCCCTTTTGTCACATTTAGCATAACTTCACAAATCAGACTGTACAAGAGTTAGAGAATTGCCTTCAGAGAACCATAACGTCTCTGCTCCCATTAATTTCAGCTTTCACTGCCAGGCCTCCTGCTCTTTAAGTCTTCAGCTGCAGCAAAATTTTCTCGTTTGGGATGTAATTGAAGATTACTTCACAAGCTGTTTTCTTCACCTACATAAATATTTCCTGCCTCTCTTCTTTCTTTGTTCCTGCTCTTAGACCAAAGGAAGCTGTGACAAACGTCAGATTTCTAAAAGAAAGTCCCATTCCGTCCTCAGTTGTTAAACGGGAAGGTTTTTAAAACGCAAGCAAGGCGGCTGAAACACTACGAGTGCATAGGTAGATTGCTCCCTCTTCTGGCAAACCTGCATATTGAAGGATGATTTTTTAATCTACTAAAAATGAGGCATATTAATATATCTGTTTTATTATCGATTATTATTTTTGATAACGTACTGTGAAAAACCACACAAATTAATAAGATCTGTTCTGTAGTACTACACTCTACTGGCTGCAATAAGGAAAAGAGCATTGCTAAACATATATAGTAAACAGATACACTGATATTTCTCAAGACTTGCCTGTAACTGAACCTGCCATTTTTTGTGAAGAAGGTTGTGAAGCAGATACACAAGAAATTTTACGTATGTCTACAGAAGGGAAGATAGGAAGCTTATCAGGGCTTTACATATACTGGATCATCACTTTACCAGGACATCTATATCTGTGTGCTCCATTTTACAGTTTCAACCAACCTGAGGTCATATTTGGTTCTCAGTTTGCTATGCCCTGCTTCTAATCAAGTCTGAGATTTCCTTTAGCCTTAGATATGACCTAAAGCTAGTCAGAAGCTTGTATTTTTTGCAGATCTCCCAGTCAAAAATGCCTTGACAGACCGGTTGCAAAAAGGGTAAAACCATTATTTTCAGTGTGTCAGTGTTCCAAGATTTTACTATGAAGCTCAGAATTTGTGCTTTTTTTTCATGTAGCCACAGCTTATGGAGTCAAGTGTATACCAAGTAACTAAATCTTCATTTTGAGACACTTTGGAAGCTGCTGGAATAAAACATGAGAAATAAAACCCCCTGAAAGCTCAAAAGCTGGGACTAAAACCCATCTATAGTTAATTTTTAAGTTAATACCATCTGTGAAGGCTTTGGTTGTTTTCTAAAGTTTGGGTCTGATGTTATTACCTGAAGTCTTTCACTGTTGATAGAGTGGCATTAGCTATTTTTTGGCTAGTTGTGAAAATAATCCAAATAATCTCCAAAATTCCAACCCAGCCAAAACTTACAGAATATCATGAGTCAGACTTATTAATTCATTTTGCCCCTTTAGAACCAGATGGCCTAGAGATGCAGCTTACCTTGCAGATAAAAAGCTGAGATCTTACGGCAATTCAGTAATTTCCAAGTTTCAGAACATGAGTAAAAATAATAAATATCATGAGAGGGTCAATAAAACCACCTTTTAGTGTTAGTTGAACATACAGAGGATGTCTGTGCCTCTCAACGGTGTAGACACTAGCAAAGAAGGAAAAAGGAGGTGCTCACCTTCTCCTCTGGAGAGAGTGCTTCAGCGTGAGGATACCTTGGAACACGACAAGTTAGTTCTGGTGGGCCACGTTGGAGCCATGACCCCCATTCTAGACCCCTCTATCTGGTTAAACTCCTCTCCAAGTCTCAGCACTTTGGCTCCTTTTCCAGAGCGGACAACAAATATCCATAGCAAAGTTATTAGTGTTGGTTTCATGAAGGAACTTCATGGCTTGTTATAAAATATGGCAGTGTTTCCTCCAATGATTACATGACTCACCATCACCAAATTGGATGTTCCCTAACAGAACTTCCATAGCTTAAGCAGCCTCTGATCAATAGACATGTCCTTGGAATAATGGAAAAGAGTTTCTCAACTAGTAGTAATGCTGTGTAAAAACAGAACGTTCTTGCAAAGCTTGGAAGTGAGGAACAGTCTCTGTGGGTCTGGGACAGAGGGAGCTTGAGCCAGGAAAGCTGTTTCTGGCACATGGTCTCCAGCCTGCTTCCATGCACCAAATATGTAGCTAATGTCAATCTTTTCTGGTACAGAACTTAACACCCCCCTAGCACCATCAGTTAGATTGTCAAGGTTTTGGTAGCAGGTGGCTACAGGGGTGGCGTCTATTAGAATCTGCTAGAAGCTTCCTCCACGTCCAATAGAGCCAATGCCAGCCGGCTCCAAGGCTGAGCCCAGCAGCCATGGTGCTAGTGCCTCTGTGATAACATATTTAAGAAGACAGAAAAGTTACTGGGCAGCAGCAATTGTAGCTGGGAGAGAGGATTCAGAATATGTGAGAGAAACAACTCTTGAAACACCCAGGTCAATGAAGAAGGAGGGTAGGAAGTGCTCCGGGCGCTGGAGCAGAGATTCCGTGATAAAGACCCGTGGTGAAGACCATGGTGAGGCAGCCTGTCCCCCTGCAGCCCATGGAGGTCCACAGTGAAGCACATCTCCACTTGCAGTCCATGGAGAACCCTATATTGGAGCAGGTGGATGCCCAAAGGAGGCTGTAACTCTGTGGAAAGTCCACGCTGGATCATGCTCCTCGAAGGACCTGTGCACCCGTGGAGAGAGGAACCCATGCTGGACCAAGTTTGCTGACAGGGTTTGTGGAGCAGGACCCGCGCTGGAGCAGTCTGCTCCTGAAGGACTGCACCACATGGAAGGGACCCACTCTGGAGCAGTTCATAAAGAACTGAAGCCCATGGAAAGGACTGATGTTGGAGAAGTTTGTGGAGGACTGCGTTGCATGGACTGGACCCCACGCTGGAGCAAGGGAAGAGTGTGAGGAGCCCTCCCCCACTGAGGAGAAAGGAGCGGCAGGGACAACATATGATGAATTGCAACCCCCATTCCCCGTCGCTCTGCACCACTGGTGGGGAGGAGGTAGAGAGAGAAGTTGAGCCCCGGAAGAAGGAAGGGGTGGGGAGAACGTGTTTCAGGATCGGTTTTTATGTCTCATTATCCTACTCTGATTTGATTGGTAATAAATTAAACTGATGTCCCCAAATCCAGTCTGGTTTGCCCATGGCAGTAATTGGTGAATGATCTCTCCCTGTCCTTATCTCAACCCATGAGCCTTTCATCATATTTTCTTTCCCCTGTCCAGCTGAGGAGGAGAGTGATAGAGCAGCCTTGGTGAGCACCTAGCACCCATCCAGGGTCAACCCACCACATAGATTTAGAGAAGAAGTATTCAGAAGACAGAAACCAGGACAGATAATTGAGAAAGCTTGAAACAGAAGATAAATGAAACAACAAAAAATTCTTAGAGAGCTAATATCTATTGCAACTGGATCTTGGAAATTCAGATTCGGGTAAGAATCTGGATTTCACATCTTTATTCAAGCCTGTGGGCTTAGGAAAGATCTCACCTGAATAAGGCAGGAACTTGCCTTTGAAAGTATACAACTAAATTATGTTAAGAAAAGAAGTTGTATAATTGCCATTCAGAAGTCTGATGAATATTTTACTCCTAAAAAAATAAAGCACCTGAATGGTGTAGATTTCACGACACTTGCAAGAGTTGGGAGAAACTGAGAACATTTTATCCAAATGCTCTTAAATGTCATCCTTGATTACAGATCAGACACTTTGGCCTGTTTTGTTGTATGAGATCAGAAAGGGATTGGAGTCAGGGATTCAAAGATAAGCAAAAACCTGTTGGAAAATGCAAATTTTGCTTTGGGGAAAGATCTGTCAAGCTGCATATATCTCTCTAGACAGAATGAGAGACATCAAGATGGAAATAAAGCAAGAAAGCAAGAAGGAAAGAAAGCAGTAGGTGGTCACACCAAACAGACTAACAGGAAAGAAAACTGAAAGAAAATGGATACAGTAAAGAACTCAGAAGAGACTCGAGGCAGAAAGATACTGCAAAGCACCGATATGGATAACAGCACAAGGAAAACCCAACTTCCAGCAGCTTACAAACACTGCTCGCCTGAGAAACACTTCTCAGAACATGCAGTTTCTGAATGCCTTACTGAAAACTACTGTTTATTACCCATGATTTCTGTAATAAATAAAAGTTCCAATACTCAGTAATTTTCTGTTGAAAATGGGAAAAAAAGGAAAGATAAGGAATTGCACACAGCTTTAAAAATCTGACAAGTAGAACCACTCTACTACCAAGATCTAATGTACCCTTTGTTGAAGGTCTCCTCCTCATGAAAACTAAACATCACAAGGTGGAAGAGTCAAAATTAATCAGATGCTTGTTGTGAGGAAAACTGTCTTTTGTACTGCAACTGCTACTTCCAGGGTATCATGGGGAAAGCTGGTATAGTTTTTTTGCTTCAAAAACAGACAAGAGAGCAATGTTGTAGAGCTGAAACTTATGTCCACTTTTTGCCAGGAGCTAAGAGCGTTCAAATCCTACAGGCTCTTATGGAAACTCAGCGTCATCTTAAAAAAAAAAGTCAGCACCTTGCACCTCAAATCCCTTTCTGCTTTGCAGGGAAAAACTTTGCTCATAATGTCTAAAGGGTTTATCAAAGTTAAGAACTTTTAAAATTAGATGAAATGTTAAAAGTAAAAGAACTTTAGATAAACATGCTTTTTTTTTTTTTTTGTACGTAAATCTATTTTCTGTAAGACAGGTGTGACCAGATTTGTTTCGGTTTTGTCATTTGAATGGCTTTTTCTTTCATTATCAGAGGTCCTCTGAGCCAAAACCAAAACCAGATCTTTCTGTCTTTTATGATTACATTTTAATAGATTAAGCTGGTTATTTATTTTGTGCAGGCTGTTTAAAAAAATGATCAGAGGTAGCCTTTGAAGTCCATGCCACTTCAGATGAAGTGGTGGAATTTCACACCGGTATTGGTACTACTGGTCCTCTGAGCAGACTGGCAATAGCTTACTACAGTTAAGACAATGAGTAATAGAAAGTAAGAGGATCAAGACACATTTAAATGAAAATTTAACACCTGGCATAGACACTGAAATCTGTGCCATTAGATTTTTGATGTACTAATACATTTAGGGTGTCTTTCTCACAAGATTTAAAAAAAAAATTTGATTTTTCTCTTTTCTCTCCCTTCCTTCCTTTTGTCTTTCTTTCTCTTTCTTTTTATTTCTTTTTCTCTTTTTCTTTTTCTCTTTTTCTCTTTCTTTCTTTTTCTTTCTTTCTTTCCTTCTTTCCTTCTTTCTCTCCTTTATTTTTTCTCTGACTTTCTTTTGTCTTTTTCTTTTTATCTTCTTTTTATTTTCTTTCTTCTTTTCTTTCTTTTTCCTTTTCTTTCTTTGTTTCTCTTTCTCTCTTCCTCTCTTTTTCTATTTATCTCTCTCTTTTTCCTTTCTCTTCTTTCTTTTTTAATTCTTCTTTCTTTCTCCTTCCTTCCTTCCTTTGTATTTCAATGTCAGTTATCTTTAACAAAGAATGCATTTAGATGGAGGAGAACAGAGATCAGACACCAAGCACAGAGTGCAAATGTCTTAAAATCTGCAGAGATGTCAAATTCCTTGTCAAAGTCATTCTAGTCTATAAATAAAACTACATGATGCCAGTTTTTTTAACAGGTATATTTAGAAGAAGGCTTCTTGGGCTGATGCTGTTGATTTATTCTGTCTTCTTTAGTTTTCTTAGGTAAATAGCCTATACATTACTGTTGGAAGTGGGGAAGAATACCAGGAGTTCTTGCCTTCTCATTACCTGTGGAAAAGAGCTATGTACAGCTACAGAGGTATGGTCCTAATTTTGCAAATTTCTTAATGTTTCTTGGTGTGGGCTCCATGACCACAATTCCTGTTGGCTTTAGGTCTGAAATATCTTTGAAGTAATTCAGAGGCACCACAGCATGTGACGGAGCACCACAGTTGCATCTTCATTGCTAATACAAGCAGGAGGATCCTTTCTGAAATTTATAAAATGCAGTCAGTTCCTATAAAGAAGGAAAAGAAAACAACGAGGACATTTAAGACTGCTTCCTGTAAAAAGAGCATGATCACTATCAGTGATTTCAGATGTTCTGTCCCAGTAGAGCTCCGATTCTCCTTTGGCCTAGTTTAAACAGACTTCAATAAATATACACTTTTTGAATAATGGAAAAAATTGCTACAAATACTGTCACAACTGTTAGTAATGCTGTATAAAAATATACAGTTTCCTTTTTGAGGACCTGATTTGTTTTATGTGCATAGCCATTTAGCAAACTATTTCAACACCTGCGTGAAAATTTATCAAAGTTGCCTCAACCGTTCCTTTATAGCAGACATGGGCTATTCAGGAAAAGTAACTGAAATCAGGGAATGTCCACCATGAAACATAACTAAATTATTTCTCAGCTTTATTTGTTTAATGAACAAATAGTTATGGTCATGGATTACATAAACAGAAATTTGAGTTTTGTGTGGTTTATTTGTTCTTGCACTATGTCAAACTTGCCACTCGTCCTTGATTTCTGGATTGTTGTTCAAAGTTTTTCCTGGTACAGTCTGTAGTAATTCTTGCTTTTTGAGTCTCAAATATCTTCTTTTATTTCTGAGTATATATTGCATGTCACTGAAGTCAGATTCTTAGCAGATCACCTGCCTCCCACTAATATGAGTGTGCCAGATCTGTCCCATGCTGCTGTCAGTGATCCAGCTGTTGGTTTTAACCACTCTTGCTTCTGGTCCTCAGCACATAAGCATCATTCATCAAGATGAAGAAGTAGTCAGTGTGTTAGAAATCTTTATGGTCACTGTCCTAATTCCATTCAGTGGTGTGTTTTTCCATAACTTTTTTTTTTCATAACAAACTAGTTGTGCCATTTCTTCATATGCTCAAAACCAAACAACTCTCCTTCTCCTCATCTAACACCCAAAACAGGTGTGGTTGGAATTCACTCTCACTCTTACACTTAAAGAAACTTCAATACTTTCTTCTCAATTACATTTTGTTACATGACTGTGTAAGAGACCTGCAATCACTGAAAATAAACAGCAGTATTTACTCTAAATCATTCCTCATTCACAAGTGAAGAGGCTCCAGTGTATTTCTTACATGGGAAAACTGAGTACATATGAAGGTCTGATATATACATTAAAAACTAGCTCAGGTTCAAAAGTCTCACGGGGCCAGAGATTCTAGACTTTTTAAAAACAAGAAAAATACATTTTGAAGAGAATTCTGCATTCTCTGTTAGTATGTGTTCTTGCTCATTTTGTCCATTTAGTCTTCTCTGGACAGTGCTGTCATAGAAAGGATCCTGGAGTTGTGTTCATTCTCATGCTATTTTTGTATTTCTTTCCTTGAACAGATGATCACAATATAATCAAGGCTACCTAACTATTTGCTGTGTGGCCACCAGCCACTCTTTATTTTATTGCTTGACTTTATGGCATGAAATTTTTCATTGCTTTGTTTCTTTCTTGGGTTACTGTAAGTTATTGCGAAAGTATAACTATTTTCAGCAAAATATGTATCTATTTTGACAGCAGCAGTGCAGACATTGCTGCACAAATGATAAGGAAGTTGTCTGCCCTATAAAGAAAACTCTGATCCCTTGAAAATTCAGTACGCTTAGGGTCAGACTAGAAAGTGTTTAGATTTCACTCCGATAAGCCACAGAAACTGCTGTTTCTAAAGGGAGAGAAAGTTATGGGCCTGCATAATTATTTGCTTGTTTCCTTTCATTTCACTGTAATGCAGTTGTTCGTTCTTCCCTGCTCTTTTTAAGTATGAATGTAGCAGAATCTTGCAAAATCAGAAAAGTCATAGAAAAATCAGTCTTCTAGTACAAATCCTGAGGAATGGAGGAGTATCAAACAGAGCTGGGAGGAATCAAGACTGAAACAACAAAAGAAACAGCAGCTTTCTGGCTTTTGATCATAGTTGGTAGCTCTCCTATAATCTCCTCTATAGAAGCAATTATGGATACTAGAGGTTGGATAGGCTCAAGAAGAAAATGGACAAGGTCATAAAAAAAAATCTTTAGAATGTTGCTAAAACCAATGCAAAAAACTAAAAAACATCTCCTGAGGCTAAAAATTATTGTAACGTGACATATTATTAGGAAGAAGTATTATATAGGCTTATCCAGTTTTTATCCTTCTCTGGTTCCACATTTAGAGAAAGGCCAGCAGGTTAGATAAACCTGTCACCTGTCATTCTTGTGTCCTCACCTAGTAGCTAAATGGGACAGAAGACACAAAGAGACATAGATACAAAATGTTCTCACAGTGGAAAAAATGAAATATACTTCAATAGGTTTTAGTATACATGTAAGAACATTTGAGCATATATTTTATCTGGAGTGTGTATTAACTGATTCTGGTATTTCCATGGTCTATTCCTACCAACACCAATAATATAAATGATTAAATGCTGAGTTCTGGAAATGCACTGAATCAGTTTTTCAGCAGATAATCATGTACAAAAGAATAATAAAATCATAGAATGGTTTGGGTTGGAAGGGACCCTTAAAGGTCATCTAGTCCAACCCCCTGCAATGAGCAGGGACACCTTCAACTAGATCAGGTTATTTAGAGCCCCATCCAGCCTGACCTTGAATGTTTCCAGGGATGGGGCATCTACAATCTCTCTGGGCAACCTGTTCCAGTGTTTCACCACCCTCATTGTAAAAAATTTCTTCCTTGTATCTAGTCTGAATCTAAACTCCTTTACTTTAAAACCATTACCCCTTGTCTATCGCTACAGGTGGTATTAAAAACTTTCTCCTCATCTTACTTAAAAGTCCGGTTTTAGTATTGAAAGGCTGCTATAAGGTCTCCCTGGAGCCTTCTCTTCTCCAGGCTGAACAACTCCAACTCTTTCAGTCTTTCCTCATGGGAGAGGTGTTCCAGGCCTCTGAACATTTTTGTGGCCCTCCTCTGGACCCGATCCAACAGGCCCATGTCTTTCCTGTGCTGGGAACCTGAGAGCTGAACACAGTACTCCAGGTGGGGTGTCACCAGAGCAGAGTAGAGGGGCAGCATCACCTCCCTCAACCTTCTGGCCGTGCTGCTTTTGACATAGCCCAGGATATGGTTGGTCTTCTGGGCTGTGAGTGCACATTGCTGACACATCTCTGGCTAATGCTTACACTGAAAAGCAATCACTTTAAATCAAATGACTCGCTTGTTAGTAACTCAAAGCCTTTTGAGGTTCACCTGTGTTCATATAAGATCATAGATGAGGTATTTATCCGAACATATATAAAGAACCTGAACATTCTGCCTATAAACCCTTGCTGAAATGTTTGAAAGGACCGACATCTTGAACCTTGCGGTTTTTTATCAGGCTGAAAATAATGTGGCAGCGGTGATTATGAAGTATTTTGACAATTTTCTATTTCTCAGCAAGTGAAGAGCCATAGGGAACCTAAGCTTGTCAGAATTTTTTAAAAATCTGAATAACTACTTGATTTGCATTTGTTTCAATTTCAGACCGTGACTTAATTAATTTTTTATTTTAATTAGACTTGTTCAACCCTTCTTTGAATTTTTTAAGTTCTTTGGAAAGACAGTGTGAAGATGTATACAGCTTGCTTTACAATGTTGACTTTCAGTCTTTTATAAACTGCTGACTTGCAGAAGTAGTTAACCACATAGCCCATCTATCTAGCGCTGTTTTTATGAAGAAATGCATGTTCATTAACTTTTCTGAGCTGTCACATAGTTTTGTGACTTGTTTGCTTCAACTTCTTTTTTATCCATGTCTGAGGTAGCTATTTAAAGCAGGATCAGGTCTGATGACACAGTCTACATCTGTTGGAGTGTACCTATACCTCAAGAATCTGTTTTTGTTTCCCTGAATCAGTTAAAAAGGAGTTAGGCATATCACAAAACCAACTGAATATACATAAGGGTTAAGCAAAATATTACCTTTCTTTAAAGAGAGGCTTTTATGCCCATCAGTCTTCATTTCTTCATGTGGCCACTAGACTTCATTTCGTAAGGGGCATATGCTACCGGCCTTTTCTAATCCATCAATATGCTATTCATCATGATCTAATATGTCCAGATGCAGTCCTAAATTTGGATGTAAAGGCTTTAATTCACTGTGTGAGGCTGACGAAGAAGAGGACTAAGCATACGTCAGTCCTGTGTGTTCCTTCTGAAAAGACAGAGAGTACAAAACATCACAAAACTCCTCTGAGCCATGGACTCCATTCAGCAGAAATTTTGCAGGAAGTAAAAGGAAGCTTACCTTTGAGAAAACTGCACTGGTCATGTTCCAGTCTCCAGGACATGTAAATAAACATAACCTCACTGTCAGGAGAACATAGGCAATAAGGCTGTAATGTTTCATCCTTTTGAATAAACTATTTAAAGACGGCCAAAGTATAGTAAAAACAATTAGAGGCTGTTTAGTCCTTGGCTAGTGAAATCTTTGGATATGTGGTGTGTGCTGTGATGGGAGAGGAGTAAGTGTCCATATCTACCATGAATGACTGCTAGCCTCTGTTCTGGATGTAAAGAAATGTTTTTTAAAATTTCTTTTCCAAATCTGAACATTGTCTGAGCAAAATGTTTTCAAAGGTGTTGTTTGGATATTTTGAAAATGCATGATCCAAAATAAATAGTTATTTTGAAATTATGTTCTCTGTTCAATGACATAGATGCATCTATGAATATGATACTTCTGAAGGTTTGTATTTCTGCTGGGAGTGAATCTGTTTGATTGACCTGTTGGGGTGAGGTGTTGGGTTCCCACAAATACACCATGAGAAAGCAGTCTTTTACTTCTTTTGCATGAAAGACAGCCTGAATGTATGAGTTTATTATTCAGTGCATGGGACTCAATACCTCTTATTTCTGTCTAGGCTTTAAGAGCTTCTAGTTTAGTCACTACGAGTGCTCTATCCCAGTAAAGGACTGATGCATTTTTTCTGCAAGCACCACACTCACTCTATAATCCAGTCTAGCAGATCTAAGGGTAGTAGGATGTTCTCCATCTCTCAACAGATCATGAACTGTCCCAAAACCCCTCCTTGCAGTCACACCATGGGGTTTTACCCACAGTTCAGGATGAGTGCTGACTGGATGGCTGATACCAGTGAGACCCTTAGTACCAGTGCAGGAGTCAATAACTAGTGAGAAAGGAGTCTGCCTCCTCTACACAGACTGTGTTTCAGGGCTATTGTAGAGTTGATTGTAAAGATGATTTCTTGATATTCCATTTTTATGGCTTTCTGCATGGCTCTATCTCATTCATTGTGATACTCACATTGCACTGACTACTTGCTGCTGTGTCAAGGACATAGTAAACCTTAAAACTACCAAATGAATAGTAGGGGAAACTTGGAAAACTTGAAAACCAAGGGATAACTTTGTGCCCTATATGTACGTTGCATTTTCCAGTATTATGAGGCTGATTTCTGATTTAGTAGTCTGTAGGGAGGGGAGAGAACTGCATGAGAAATTCCCGTGGTGTGAAGTACTTTTCTCCTTCAAAGTGGAACAAATTTAGAAGTATTGCAATGACTCATCATACAAGATTTTTAAAAAATTATAAAGGGTGACCAAAATGTCTTATTTCAGTAAAAAAATCAAGCTTCTTAAGTACTTTTCACTTACAGGTTGTTTTGAAAAGAAAACAGAGATCTCTGAATGGATAGCAATACCAGCTTCTCAATATCAGAACACATCATCTTAGGTTTTTCTTCCAACAGTTGAAATACCAGTCACTTTGACAACTTCTTAAATATTTAATTGTGATTAGTTTTCATTTTCCAATTGAAAAATGTTGCCCTGTAGAATGTATAACTAGTTCTTCTAAATGGTAAATGAAGAAAAAATGTTTCTTGTGTATGGAAGAGAATGATGTACCCATCGAATGTTATTATCCTCAGAGTTGCCTCAAAATCCAGGAAACTACAGCAAGAGGCAGACTAATGGCTATCCCAAAATCCATTCTCCATAATTTATTCATACCGTGAGCTACACAAAGACTCAATGACTTTTTTGCCTGTCTTCACTGGTGCAAAAAGTGTAAAAGTGCTCAAGCCACACTGCCCAAGTTACAGAAGGCAAAGGCAGAGACTGGGAGAATGAGGAACTACCCAGTGTAGGTGAAGAGGTTCGAGACCATCTAAGGAACCTGAAGATATACAAGTTCATGGGACCTGATGAGATGCATCCATGGGTCCTGAGGGAACTGACAGATGAAGTTGCTAAGCCACTCTCCGTCATTTTTGAGAAGTTGTGGCAATCTGGTGAAGTTCCCACTGACAGGAAAAGGAGAAATATGACCCCCATTTTTAAAAAGGAAAAAAAGGAAGACCTGGGGGACTACAGGCTAGTCAGCCTCACCTCTGTGCCTGGCAAGATCATGGAGCAGATCCTCCTGGAAACTGTGCTAAGGCACACGGAAAATAAGGAGGAGATTTGTGACAGCCAACATGGTTTCACTAAGGGCAAATCATGCCTGAGAAATCTGATGTCCTTCTGCAGTGAGGTTACAGCATTGGTGCACAAGGGAAGACTAACTGACATCAGCTACCTGGACTTGTGCAAAGCATTTGATGCTGTCCTGCACAATATTCTTTTCTCTAAATTGGAGAGACATGGCCTTGAAGGTTGGAGCACTCACTCGATAAGGAATTGGCTGGATGGGCGCACTCAAAGAGTTGCAGTCAATGGTTTGATGTCCAAGTGGAGATCAGCAACAACTAGGCTTCCTCAGGGGTCAGTATTGGGACCAGCAATATTTAATGTCTTTGTTGGAAACATGGACGGTGGGATTGAGTACACCCTCAGCAAGTTTGCTGATGACTCCAAGCTGTGTGGTGCAGTTGACACACTGGAGGGAAGGGAAGCCATCCAGAAGAATCTTGACAGGCCTGAGAGCTGGGCCTGTGCAAACTGCATGAAGCTCAATGAGGTCAAGTGCAAAGTCCTGCACACGGGTCGGGGCAATCCCAAGCACAGATACAGGCTAGGCAGAGAACGCATTGAGAGCAGCCCTGAGGAGAAGGGCTTTGGGATGTTGAAGCTCATGAGGAGCTCAACATGAGTGAGCAATGCATGCTGACGGCCCAGAAGATCAACCATATCTTGGACTGCATCAAAAGAAGCGTGGCCAGCAGGTCAAGAGAGGTGATTCTGCCCCTCTACTCCGCTCTGGTAAGACCCCACCTAGAGTACTGTGTTCAGCTCTGGAGTCCCCAACATAAGAAGGACATGGACCTGTTGGAGCAAGTCCAGATGAGGAACAAGAAGATGGTCAGAGGACAGGAACACCTTCCCTATGAAGACAGGCTGAGAGAGTTGGGATTGTTCAGCCTGGAGAACAGGACCCTCCAGGGAGACCTTATAGCAGCCTTCCAGTATGTGAATGAGGTCTACAAGAAAACTGGGGAGGGACTTTTTACAAGGGCACGTAGTGATAGGACAAGGGGTAATGTTTTTAAACTGAAAGAGGGTAGGTTTAGATTAGATATTAGACAGAAATTCTTCACGATGAGGGTGGTGAGACACTGGAACAGGTTGTCCAGAGAAGTTGAGGGTGCCCCCTCCCTGGAAGTGGTCAAGGCCAGGTTGGATGGGACTGAGCAACCTGGTGTAGTGCAAGGCATCCCTGCCAATGGCAGGTGGGTTGGGACTAGATGATCTTTAATGTCCCTTCCAACTCAAACCATTCTATGATTAATCCTGCTTTGAATGCCAGAGAATATTGGATAAAACTGATAATCATATCCAGTGTGTTTCTCAGTATTTCATTATTTTCTGTACTACCTTTGTTCTCTGTAAGTAGGCAGGTTTCTTATATATACAAATACAACCAAGAGAAAGTTGTGTAGGATACACTGGAAAGATGTTTTTTAGGAAGCAGAGTAAATTTAAATTATTTTCTACCCCATCTTGTTCTGGATTACAATTCCTAATCCAGTTTCTAATACAATAGGATTAGCACTATTGCCTCATTTTTACTGTCTGATTTTACAGTGTTGTCTCTGTGTCTCTGCTGTATCAAATTTTGGTAACCTGAAGTTTCTTTTATCTACTCTGTATTAATTTCTGTTATCTTTTTCACAGTCGTTCTTATGTAAATACAACATAAATGGATTATCTCACTTGTCATCCAGTCCTACTCAGCTCTACTTCCTATTTCTTTATAAATCTTAAAATGAATGAAATTATTTGTAACTTTGAAAAATTTGGAAAATTACATAAATTCTAAGGCCAGAAAAATGTTGTAAATAATACATTTAAAATTCTCGAAAAAAGGTGCTGAGGCTCCTCTTTTGTGTTGATTTGCTTCCAAAACAGAAGAAAGCAGCTCATAATTTTCATCCTTGTCCTGCAAAGTATTTGGGTGGCTAGGTGAGTCTTCTAATTCTTCACAGGAAAGTTTAGACATCTATCAGATGAACTGACGAAAAATAATGTTAAAAAACTCTTCCAGATATTTTTCCCTTAGAATATGTGTAAAGGCATCTCTAGGACAACTATGATAATCCTCTAAACTAAAACCTCTCACCAACAGACTCTACCCTTTTCTACTCTGAATTATCTTCTGCATACTTGACCACTAACTTCATGTGGAAGAGCCATAACCTGCAGCCCAGAGTAGAGGTTTCCCAGCAAATGTGGGAATAGGAAGTTCTTCTTTCCAGAAGTCTTTCTATTCATCTCATTTCACCATATCATTTCTCTGTCCTCTACTGATGCCAATTGGAGCCTTAAAATGCAGGCTTCATTATTGTTTAACTGCAAGAAATACAGTAACAAGAACATTTTAAGATTGTTTGTAATGTTTTAGCATTTGGGGAGTATTTTTTGTAATATTTGTAGCTCTATCATTAGTGAGGAAATTAATTTTATAGCAGATACCCTCTTTAATGAATGCATTAGAGTAATGGTGACACACAGATTGTTATGATATACTAGGGATAAACTTGAGCTCTGTTGCTGAGCTTTACTGTAGGAATAAAGCAACTTTCTTTACAGCTTTAGCACAGTACTTAAAATAAAGGCAGAATCAGTATGCACCCCACAAAACATTGAGAGATTAAACATTTGAAACTGAGATCAAAAAGCAGCAGAATTCAAGTGAAGGAAAATATGTGGTTTTCCATACTTTACCTCCAACCTACATCTAGCAGTTTAGTGACAACCCAAGTCTAGGGAAACCTAGAGTCGGCGTAAATGCTAAAATAAAATGTAACTCCTTACTGAGCAAAATTTAGGAGGCACTCAGTTTCCATTGGTTGGGAGTCATTACTTTAAGTAACAGATATTAGTATTGTTCCAAATAGGTATTTATTGGTGAAGAATATCTAATTCTAGTTTGCCTAGATAAGAAGAGATACATCTAGGTAGAATACTCACAAAATTAGAGTTGCAAATAGAATAAAAGAAAAGTTCTGAAAAGGAACTTAATAATTTCTTAATGTTGTCTTGAGGGAAGGATGACCATGACTTCTGCAAGACTCAAAATTTCCTAATCTAACTGAGGAACAAGTTTAAACATGTCTATAAATATTTTCATAATTCTATACTTCAGAAAGAACACAGAGATGAGGTGAACTGTGTTTGCCCTGAAGGAAGTCTGTGAAAAACAGGAAGCTGGGGATTGGTTTTTAAAACACTTTTCTTTTCCTATATTCAATGCAATAAAAACAAACGAATAAACATATAAACAAATAAATAAACAAACCCCACTGTTATTATTGGGTTGCCTCGCTTTGGTCTCTTAGTAAGTGAGAAAGCCCTGTGTTGTCTGTCTTTATAGGAAGAGAGAGTATTCAAGGATGCCCTGCTTTCCCATTCTCCTGGGGCTCCATGACCCTAGACAGCAGAACTGCCTGACCTATTTTCTTGACTTACTAACATACCAGTTTCATGTGTAAAGGTTTTCACTTACATTTCCTACAAGATAATCACAGTTTTGGGGTTTTTTCCCCCTGCTTTGTGGAGAGTTCACCTTCTTTCATGGTTTAAGTTAGTACAGAAACACTGATTTCAAGTTGCTTTGTTTATTTCTTTAATCAGCTCATTTGTTCATTTAATTCAGCTCATTTGCTCATTAATTTGCTCGTTTCTTTAATTCTTTAAATTATAAAAACACTCAATACACTTCATGCCCAATAGATGGCAGTGAAACACTGAAAAACCGCCAACTTTGTTTATGTTTTTATTTTTAAATGTCTTTCTCATCTAAAATACCCACCTGCTACCCAATGCTCCTCCTTAACAGCAGATGAATTTACACTTCTCTCCAGATTCTGAGCTGCTGTTTGATAGGAATCTGGCATTTACACACGCGTCATAATCTAGTCTTTGCTCCCTGATATTTTTGTGTGAATGTTTTTTCTGCTTAAGCTCCCCCTTTCTTAACTCTTGTCATTCACAAAAGCCTGCATCTTTTTTGATCAGATGTCAGTCACTGCTGACAAGTTGATGAAAAATTCCATCCAGTGCTTATCTCTTCTGTATACAGAAGATCTTCCTGTGTTCGCTCTTCTCAGAAATATAGAAGCCATATGGCATTACCTGAAGTTTTTATATCAACTTCATAAAAAGTGTATGTTTTGCAGCAAATCAAGGGAATTAATTGAGTTTGGAGGTTAGAGAAGGAAGATTGTCTTCCACCGCATGTAATATTCTAAGTTTCATTTGATGGCAGTAGGAGTTTTCAGAAAATTTTAGAGCAAATATTTTGAATGTTGTTGACTGATTGTCCCCAAGGACCTTGTTTTTGCCTTTTCACCATGAGGCTTCATACTAATACTGATAAGTTATTTGCACTTCAGAAAAACACGAGCTACAAAAACTGGTAATGTCCTATTTTTATGATTGCTTTCAGTCTAGCAAGATCTTCAAAGAAAAGTACTATCAAAGTAGTATTTGTTCTTTGAGAACTACCTGAAAGGTCAGAAGGTGTGAAATATTTCCAAAAGGATGCACATGACATCTGATAGCCACAAAAAATTACACACTCACTTTATAAACATACTTATGATTTGTGCTGCACAACACAAATCTTTTTCTCACCCTGAGGAATATATGTATCTTTAATAAAGAATTTCTATTTATAGTTTCATTTACTGAGAGTTACTTTATGGCAGCTTTCAGAAGTATGCAAATTTTTCTCTAAAAATTTGAGGTTTGGTCCCCACTTTCTTTGGATGGTTGGTTAACTTTGTAAAACAGAATTCATACACAGAAGAACCACTGATAAGAAGACCAGTATGAGAGAGAAAGAGAAGCAAAGAGAAGATAGTCCAGAAATCTAAGCAGAAAAGATTCCGAAGTAGTGATTTTACATGTCACATGCTGAAATTCTCTGCAACGGAAGATTTCTATTTGCTGATTTCATTGGTTGACCTCAGTTGTTTCCATAAGGACTAAATTCAACATCTGTCTTGTGATATTGGATACTTAAAAGGTAAGGTGTAGGCAAAGGTCTTGGGGACTTGCCACAGTGGCAAGTAAGACTGCTGCCTTTCTAGCAGCAAAGGCCAAAACACAGGCCTGCCATTTTGCGGTCCCTGCAGTGCAGCAGCTATTACACCTAGTCCCTAAAGACTGCAGTTTACAATAGAGATTCAGGTTTTTTCACTTTGGTAGTAAAAAAAAAAAAAAAAAAAAAGACCATCTGTTTTTGTGAACATCAGTTACCATACAGTAATTTTTTCCTAACTTCAATATTCATATCTTTTTGGCCCACACCTCTTTTGTGTAACAACATTGTAATAGCTCAGTGGTTTGGATGGAGATGATACATTTCTGGATATCATGTCAAAGATCAGCATAAATTGTTCAAAGAAGTGTTCTGGCATTGCATTAAAATTCAGTTGAAAAAATCTAAGCTTGTATTTATACAATAAACTGTGCTAAACAATGTAATTATGGTTCATCATGTCAACTTGAATAAACTTGAAAGGTTTCACTATTTTTAATGTCATTGTAAAAATGTACTTAAAGTGAAAAACTGAATACTGTGTATTTTCTATTGAACCACCGAAGTCTAAGTCCAGATAATACTAAGGGTCTCATTTAAAAACCACAAACTCCCAAGAATTTATAGTTAAGGCTAAAAATACAGCCTTAACTTATTTTATTGCATTTAGGTATTGAAGAGGTGGAACTGCAATACCTACACAGAACGGGGTTAGTTAAGGATTCTAAACAGAGTTTGAAAATATCCACAGACACAGCATTATATGTCGCCAGTCCCATTTATGGATACTGCTATGTTAATGACACAATATTTGTTTTAGAGGCCACCAAATATCTTTGCCAGATTAAACATTTGTAATCTGGATCCAACTTTAATATACTCTTTCAAATAGGAAAGCCACAAACACTACAAGCAACATCAACACAGTCTCCCTCAATCTGTTAGTTTGTCAGAATTACAGACAAGGTAGAGCCAATAATAATAAGCACCTTCCATGAGGACATTAATTAGAATGCTAAAATAATGAGACTCCATACTATGAACAAATCTGAGTTTAGTGTGCTGCAAGAAAATCCTACAATATTTCAACAAAAGACTAGCAGTAAACTGAAATCATTCCACTGAAATGAGAGTATAAACTTGCTTCCCTTGTTTTATCCAAAGATGGCCATGATCCATGACTTTTGAATACACCTGACTATCTTCTCTTTTCATCCTTCAGTTCTTGTTTATCATTTTAGGCATGTCTACACTGTGGAAGTGTTGACATAAGTATAGAACATAACTCTGTTAGAAATGTCCACTCTACTTCCTTAGGTGGAACTAAGGCGATTATATTATATTTTCTCTGTAGCCACTGGATTTGCATTTGCAATTCCATGGGCTTCCAATGCTATGGCAATAAAGCAAATGGAGAAGGAAAAGGAGCAGCAATATGAAGCACAGCATTAATTTGAAGCAACTTCACCAGTGGAGAAATTTTTCTGGAAACGGATTGCTTGCAGTGACTAGTGGGGCAGGTTGAAGATAGAAATGTGGGACGACTGGTCATGACACTGATCTCAATGGCAAAATAGCTCATTTTCTGTGAAACTCTTCCTTATTCCCTTCCCTCTGGTTTTGACATTTCTGCCCTCTACTCTCACAGAAGGATTCTTCTGCAAAGTAAAAATAATTTCCCTGAAAAATAGCCTTTTAACAAAAAGTTAATAGTTGTGAGGTTGTGATTGATTTTGAGGTTGCAAAATGGATATGCATTTGGGCTTTATGCATGCGACGGTTTAAGTGGCTAGATAGCAATCTAGCAATTCTATATGTATTTTATCAGACTGTCCTTTTCAGGCAACTGCGTAATATGATGCAAATATTCAAGAGCCACAGGAAGGATCTTGTTAGAAAAGGCAATGAGCAAACTAAAAGCAGATCTTATGCTGCTGTTTCCCATAAAAATTTACACTGGGATAGCATAGGAATAAAAGAGAAACTCAACCTGTATGGACTATTTGACTTGCAGTCTACTTACTAATATACTCTAGCTCAAAACTGAGCCAGTGTACATTTTTATTTGTTGCTGTGTCTTTTCTTTTTATCACTACCTTGCCTTAAAATGAAGTTATTATTATTTTTGGACAGATACATATTGGTGCTAGGGACATGGTTTAGTGGTGGACTTGGTAGTGTTAGGTTAACACTTGTACTCAGTGATCTTAAGGGCATCCTCCAACCCAAATGCTTCTATCATCTTCGTAATCCTATCAGTAAGAGATGGCTAGGGGTAGGAGGGGGATAGGATGGCCAGGGGTAGGAGGATGTGATGGTCTGAGATGGTTGAAAGGAAGGGAGAGTAAGAAGAAAACGGGTTGGGGAAGGGGCTGGTGGGACCAAATTCTGGGAGAATTGTTTATGCAGGGAAATAAACATGAAAGTTTGACAAGTGTAGCATTTTTTAACGTGCTGAGAAAGTGAGGAAGAGGAGAGTGGGGAGAGAAGAAAGCCTCTTGCAGAGTACCACAAAAGAAGCATTAATTCTGCTTTATTTAGCCCATATCCAGAAATCCATGAAAACTCTTATGTTTGTGTCACGGCACACAAAATACTTGAAAGCATAGTGAAGTATTTTCAGGTTTGTTCAGGAAAAAAACTCCTGATGTCCACACTGACAGTATGCCTATCTCCATAATGAAGAAAAGCAATGTCTGTATCTGCAAAGTCATTGAATTCTTCACTGCTCTGATTAAATGCTTTAAGGTCGGGGCCAATTTTTTACAGAAATTCCTCTTCAAGGGTTGAGAAGAGGGGATTTGTTGTGTTAAGCTAAGGGTGCCCAGTATTGAATGGGGGTTTTTTATCAAATTTTACAGTAGAATCACAGAATCATAGAATAGTTTGTGTTGGAAGGGACCTTTAAAGTTCGTCTAGTCCAACCCTCCTTCAGTGAACAGGGACACCTTCAACTAGGTCAGGTTACTCAGAGCTCCATCCAGCCTTACCTTGAATGTTTCCAAGGATGGGGCGTCTACGACCTATCTGGGAAACCTGTTCCAGTGTTTCACCACCCTCATTGTAAAAAATTTCTTCTTTATATCTAGTCTAATTCTACCCTCTTTTGGTTTAAAACCATTACCCCTTGTCCTATCACAACAGACCCTGCTAAAAAGTTTGCGCCCATCTTTCTTGTAAGCCCACTTTAAGTACTGAAAGGCTGCTATAAGGTCTCCCCGGAGCCTTCTCTTCTGCAGGCTGAACAGCCCCAAATCTCTCAGCTTGTCTTCATAACAGAGGTGCTCCAGCCCCCTGATCATCTTTGTGGCCCTCCTCTGGACTCATTCTAGTAGGTCCATGTCCTTCTTGTGTTGAGGGTGCCAGAGCTGAATGTAGTACTACTCTATGTGGGGTCTCACGAGAGCAGAGTAGAGGTAGAGAGGCAGAACCACCTCCCTCAACCTGCTGGCCATGCTTCTTTTGACTCAGACCAGGATACTGTTGGCTTTCTGGGCTGTGAGTGTACATACCAGGGTTGCCCCAACCCAGGTGCAGGACCTTGCACTTGGCCTTGTTGAACCTTACGAGGTTCACGTGGGCCCAAGTCTCGAGCTTGTCCAGGTCCGTCTGGATGGTATCCCATCCCTAAGGCATGTCAATTGCACCACTCAGCTTGGTGTCATTTGCAAACTTGCTGAGGATGCTCTCGATCCCACTGTCTGTGTCACTGATGAAGGTATTAAACAGCGCTGGTCCCAGTAAGGACCCCTGAGGGACACCACTTGTCACTGATCTCCATCTGATCATTCAGCCATTGACCACTACCCTCTGGATGTGACCATCCAACTAATTGCTTGTCCACCCATCATGGTGTCATATGGGTGGACTCCATATCTCTAATTTAGACAGAAGTATGTTATGGGGGACTGTGTAAAAGTCCTTACAGAAGTCCAGATGGATGACGTCTGTAGCTCTTCCCTTGTCCACTGATGTAGCTTCTCCATCATAGAAGGCCATTAGTTTGGTCAAGTAAGACTTGCCCTTGGTGAAGCCATGCTGACTGTCTTGAGTAATGAAATTTTTCCATGATTTGATGGTAGAACAAACTTGCAGTCCACTTCTTTATCATTTGGACAGCATAATCTCCATAAATCATCCCTTTTCTGTCTCACTCTGTAATATCTGTATAAGGATGCCTATGTCCTGTCAGTTCTCCAGACAATGCTGAACATGCTCCAACACTGAACATGATCCAACAAGTTGAGTCCAGCCGCTTAGAGCTGGCATACCCAGATGGAGGGACACTATTAGTGATGCTATAATTATCTGCCTCTGGTTTTAGACTACAGTTTCCTGAGCTGCTTAAGGCTGCATGACGAAGAGAGTATCTGGAAGAGCTCAGGATAGGCAGGTACCTGAACAAGACCAATCAAAACACTAAGCAATAGGGGATAACAGTTAAAGGCATTCAGAACTAAGAGTGGATGTAGACAGAACCAGATGGAGAGACACAGGGCCTTCCAATACTGAAGAAGGATTTATTTCCATCTGAGACTTGCCAGGTAATCGTGTACATTGGGTAAGGTAGGAAATGATCACCACAGTGGGCAGCAGCAAAACAGCTGGGCTAATAACCTGTGTTCAAATATAAAAAGATGCAAATCCTAACAAGGCTCTTTTCAGCATGAGACTCAGTGTTGCTAAACTGATGGCTCCTGTCTAAAAGTCCAGCTGTTGTAAACCGAGGACTTACAAACACAACTTCCTAGCACAACTTCTTAACCTTAAAAGGAATAAATTTATGGCAATATTGAGTTTCTTCTATGCCAGATAAGGTTAGAAGCCTTATCTATTTGCTTTGTTTATTAGAAAACTGTTAAGTTTGGAAAAAATTGTGTGCAGAAGTACATCGCTTAATTGTCAACTAATTAAAAATGTTCAGATTTGGCTTTCGGGGGTTGAGATATGTTTTTACAATGCATAATAGCCTGCAAGTACTACAGTATTGCACAGTCCGAAATATGTTGCCACTAAAGTACCTGGGGGTTTTGGTTGGTTGCTTGGTTGTTTTGCTGTGGTTGCTTTGTTAATAGATCCATACCATGTACAACATATACCCCTTGAAAGATCATATCTGGAGGGAGTGGCATTGATTTATAAAATGAGTTTTGAGTGGTGTTACTGATTTCTCTTCCAGAAAATATATTTAAAGGATGACACTCTTGAAAATACTGATAGATCAGCAAATAAATCAAGTAGTTTATAACTTTTCAGCACATTGTTTCTATTTTTTTAGGAGCTCAGATAAGCAAATGATTAGCAAAATCAAATTCTGATTAAGTGCTTTGAGCTCCGACACATATATTTGCATCCTGTGAATATTGAAAAAGTATCTGTATTTTTAGAAGCATATGTATGAAAAAAAAAAAAGTCCTACTGTTCTGTTTCATTTCCTTATTCATGAAAGAAGCTGGTTAGTGTACTAGCATATTCCAGGTCATTTTAAGCAACATTTGTACATGTATAACCAGCAATTACAGAAAGTTGCAGGACATCCAGAGACTCATAAAAAAGCCTCTGCCTCTTCTGGTAAAGCAGAAATGGACTCCAACAAACAAATATTTACTCAGATCTCTGAGTCATGGATGCTGTAACTTCAGGTTACTTTGTCTTTAAGCCTGCAAAACACATCAGTTCATATGTATCAACTACAGCAATTTGCTGTGTGTGCTCTTTTGCTTTACTCCAAAAGTAGAAGCTCTATGGCTTGATTCTATGTCTCTTCTAGGTACGGATATAGAAATCATTTATGTAGAGAATTTGATGATGTATATTTAAGAAAGTAGTTAACTTTTCTAATATTTAGTATCAGGAAAAAGAGAAAGATTTGGCTTGTTTGTTATTTTTGTGCCAAATCTGAATTTGACATATTCTTGTACTCAGGGACTGATTCAGCACCTACTGAAGGTAGAGGAAGCATTGTGTTCTTTTTCCATAGTAGATGCTCTCAAATTACTTTATTTGGGATGCATTAATATAAAATGTTTCTTTGCAGTTCATCAACAAACTTGAGAAAATTCCTATATGTAGAAACAAAACTCTTAAAACATGTAAAAAAGGTAAAATGCTTAAAAAGTGTCTTTTCCAAGCCAACAAGCATGCACAATCTTCAAAAGATTACTTGGTTCAGATGGTTCAGAAGACACGACTGTGTTCACAGGGTATAATTTTTGGTGATGTGGTATGAGAGTTGCTGTCTACAGGGTGTAATGATCTGTGACCACAGACAAACTGACCCCAGTATCATCAGCCAGCCACAAACACAGCACTGGGATTTAAATGTGGCTTCCAAAACCACAAACCTCCACCCACTAAACTAAAACAGCAACTCTACTAGATCAGCTAATAGAGAGAACTGATGAACAAACACATAAGGAGGTGCATCATGTTTTTATTACAGCACATGTGTACTTCGATCATCACATCATTAGCAGGTACCAGAAGGTTAAGCAAAATAAAAGCTTCTTACACACAGACAGAGGCTGTACAGAGGAAGATCTATATTTGACAGCAGCCTTGGGGCGTGCTTGGTCCCTTTTTAAACAGATGAGCATTCTCCCTGGCTAGTGTCCCCTTTGGAGTCTCTTCTCAGCCCTGCCTCATTTGTAATGATACAGTGTTTTCTGTCTTCTTAACTAGAGGTGGAGTGCTGTGATGCAGCCAAATAAGCAGGAAAGTAATGGACGCACTGGAGAAAATTAAAGGTTCAAAAAGCAAAGCAGCAAAGTTGCTAAACCAATTACTCTTACCTGAGGTGGGGTGGAGGGAGAATAAAACCTAAAGAGGGAGAAAGGGTATAATTTTTATAAACCAAGAGGTGTCACTCAGCATTATCAGCTCCAACAATGAACACCTTCCTTGCCAGGTTTCCGTAAGAGTGTGTTAAAACTGGAGAAAAAAAATGCTTCATCTGGCTAGCCTTCATCAGGAGACTTCATCACACTTCTCAATTCACTTGTGCTGCTATTATAATAAACTTACCCAGGAACAATATTTACAAATCTTCAATATCGTGGTTAAAATGAAGTGACGTGAAAAACACGTCATCTTTGGTGGAAAGACTCACACCACCTAAATGGAGCTTTGCAAACTAGCCTTCAAGTGCTTAAATCCTTCATCTGATGAAACCCATATAGGATTTAGGATTCTGTCTGTCGTAATTCGTTGTATTTACATACAACATATTTTTTAAAAAAGCAAAGGAGGCCATCATACTGCAGAAATGTGACTAGTTGGAAATAACTGAGTTAAAAAAACACTGGAAGTAAAACCATCAAAAAATGTACACACATTCTCCCTGGATGTTTACATTAAATTCTTTAATCCCAAAGGATTTGAAATAAATCCATTCATCTTGTTCAATTAGCTCTCTGCTGAGCTTTGTTAAGAGAGGTCTGTGCTCCTCAGAGATGTTTTTCAGGAAGTTTTCAAGCAATATCAGTGTTAACATTATAAAATTAACAAGTAAAAGCCAGATCTTTAATGGATATAAAATATCAGAACTCTATTGATCCTGCCATTCTGGATCAGGAGGAAAAAGGATTATCTCAGGTGGAACTACTGGGAAAAAAAATAAAGCCAACTCTAATGTTTGTTTTCTCCTTCCAGCTCGTCTTTTGACTGCCTGTTAAATAGTTATCTGATGATTAGACATTCAGTGGTTACTTAAGCACCTAAATCCCAGAAATCTTTGCTTCAGGTCAACACTGGGAATCACAACTTAGCTCTTTTGGAGAATATATTTCCATTACCAATGTTGCTATGACACCAAAACCATTTTGCTAGGTATGTACATATCTGCCTGTAATCTGACAGCAGTAGACTGCAGAGTTCCTTTCTCATAGCTCAACTCCTTCAGGGCTCATAAAATGTGCATTCCTCCACTTCTCTCAAAATACAGTTTGATTTGGTAGATGATTGTGCTTATCAACGCCTCTCCATGTCCCCCTCCTTCCCACACATTCCCAAGCTAGCTGAAAGAGCAATTTCTGTTTTACTCGATGGGGCAGTCATTAAAACTCTGGGTGCTTTTAATATTTTTGATCCCTCCTTCACCACAAGGTTTTTCCCACTCCCAGAAGACAACATAAACTGCCAGGCTGTGGAATATTCCAGGATTGTGTCTGTGACACTTTGTGTTGTAGTTTACACTGAATATTTAATTTTATGTTGAAGGAGATGAGAAAGTGAGAATGATTGTCCAACGGGTTAAGAGACTCCCTGGAAAGTGCAAACTGAGACTCTTTACCCACTCAAATGAATTATTTCTGTAAAGTGGAAAAGCTTCAACAAGGCTATGGTAAAGACTTGCACTAAGTCATTGGATTACTGCAGCATCCTAGAGCTCCCTTGAGGCAAGGAAGGGGACTAGACTTTGAAGCCAGTCATCATGCTCAAAGAAAGGATATTGAGAAGTAGCATAGATACCTATCTCTAAAACCATATCTTGATCTGTTGCATTGGAAAGGACTGATCTGTCTCTCCTATCCACTTAGATTGAACGTCAACCAGAAAAGCCTTGAGAGTTTATAATTTTGCCTCCACTTTATTTTTAGCAGTCAAGTTATTTATTCCAGTAATAATAATTTATTTTCTGGCTTATGGAGTTAAAACAGTCTATTTTTCCTGATTTGTACCTTTATAAAAATAGCCAATATATTCATTTATTTTGGATTTTGTTTTTGAATTAAAGTTTCTAAATCATTGACTGTAAAATATGTATATTTTGTATACATAGGCTAATATACTTAATGTGTGTATGCTGTAGCAAAATAGTCCCCCAAAACACTGGACACAGGAGCAAAGGCAATTATTTTTATGAAGAAACTCATAAGTTTTCCTAGTGAAATAGTTTGGGTCATACTTTGCTTCTAGGTTAGCAGAGGAAATAACAACAAAAGCATTCCTTTGGAAGTTTTGAATGATACCTGAGAAGCTTCAGGAATTTGCTATCAAACACATTCAGTATCTTCTGGAATAAATTAGTAACATAAAACTGAGATCAAAAGTTTTTGTCACTCAGGAGTGGTCACTGTCTATTCCCAAGAAGCAATTAATTGCACTAAATTATGCTTTTCTGTCTGTTAAGCCATAAAAATGTGATTATACAGCTCTTCACTAATGCCTCTGTAATGAGGTGCAGTTAGCTCAGTGCCATAGGAAGTTTGATTCCACTGATGGTTTCCTGTCCCTACATGAAGGACAGAGTTTTTTACGTTGATGAAGGGGTTTTTTTTCCCTTCAATAAAGAGCGTATTTATGATGTTCTTCTGCCAGCTCCAGGGGAATGTAACAGCTACAGATTAACGGCACGATCTCAAACAGAGGTGCTGGAGTATTATTAAAAGAGGCTGTCTTCGATTCGGCACTACAAATGGAGTCACATGGTGGAACTGCTGGGCCTTTTCCATTTCTTGGCTGCCTGGAGCTCCCTCAGTCTTGTGGTGAAGAGACAAGGCAATTGCCAAGGAACTAATGATCTTGGAGAAAAGGTGAGGAACTAGCAAAAAAAAAAAAAAAAAGGAAATGTTCAATTAACTCCCATTTAGCTTTATAATAAGGTTCAGACATAATTATACTGTCTAGTGTTAGAGGCATATGTCTCATTAACAGCACCGTATATATTTATGTATGTTTTGGCAAGGAAGACTGGATCCTAGAATTTTTTGTAATGACAACCTTGCTGTTGTTAACTTCACCCTACATTCTTGTGATTGCACTTCATTCCAACATTTTCATACTTTTTTTCCTACAAATAACTCTGTTGGAAATACAAGATTGTTTTGAAACCAACTGTTATTTTCCTTTGAAAATAAACATCTCTTTGCACTTCTCAGTAGGAGACTTGCTTTGAGCTTACTCAGAGTTTTCAAACTATCAGAGCACTTCAGGTCCAAGCTTCCCCTGTGTCTGCATCTGATCCACAAAAAATGGAGCCCTTTAAGAGCTCCATCAAAACCACGGAGCTTCAGACTCCTACTGTAGCCCCTATGGTACAGCACATTTTGCCTATAAATCCAGATGTGCTCAGATGCAGTCACCTCTTGATAGAACTGACCAGATGTTAAGCATCCCTATGATGCTCTCACTGTGATTTCCTACTTCCATCTTTTGTGAAAGACTTAGTCAAGCCACTCACCTCATGAGCAGCTAACTATGACAGAACACCTCCAGGACAAGGTTTAGCACAAAACACTGATGTCACAGATAGAAATACCCTTGCTTTCATTTTGTCCCTACGGTCCCATAATTAAAATGTCAGCTGGAATGTGACCAATAAGGATTCAGTTTACCCGGCTTTCTGAAGGGAATTTGAACTCTGAGGAAGCACTTCTGTTCCTGAATGTTTTATAGTGTCCCTCTTCCCGCTTATTGCAGCATTTCACAATGGATACTTTAAACAGTTTCTCACCCAGTACTAGTTGTTTCATACTCCTCATGCACTCCCTCAACTGACTGAAACTAAGGCCATAAATTCCTCTAGGCGGTAAGTTGAAAATGCCGCAGTGCCCCTCCTCAATATAGCTAAGCTCTTTTGCTCAACTATTTGAGGGGGTCCTCAGCAAGGGGGAGCACAAGAACCACAGTCCAAGGATCTGGGGTATTCCAGCAGCAATTCCAAAATTATGTGAGAAGAGAGGGAAGAATAAACCAGAAAGTCCCTTGCCATGCTAGCACGTAGATAGATGTAACAGTAAGTATCAGCAAGTGTCATAGTCCTCATACTTTCTCACTGCCAACCTCATTTTCCTTCCATGTTGCAGAAGGGAGTTGGAGCCAAAGCCTGGCTCCTTCAAGAAGGCCACACTGTCCTCTTTGAGAAGACCACAGGTTTGTGTCTTCCATAGCACATAGCCCTTGGCAGGTCATAGCCAACATACCAAGCAGCGGTGTTGCAATTGTAGGGTAGACAGGGGAAGCAACAGGTCCCATGTGACAACAGGTTGCAGCTGTTCTCTCTTCTGCAGGGTAGACATGGATCAACTGACCAGAGTGGATAAAAATTATACAGTCTACAGCATGTCACAGATACTGATAAGCTAGAAGTTGTTTCTGTTGCTTTTCATCTGAGTAAAAATAGTGCTACAGAAACAGAAAAGAGTCCACTTTTTAATAAAATTCGCTTCTACGAAGGATCTTGAAAAAGGCGATTTACATTAAAAAGAAATTAGTGTCATCTGTAATTTCAAACAGAATGGCTATGCAGACATGCTGTGTGTAAAGATTACAAAATGTGATTTTTAGACTATTTCAAGGACTTTTTTATGCTGAGAGATTAAACTGAAATGAAATCTGATATTTTTCAACTTTCAATGGAATGAAAAGATTTTTTAAAATAAAAGATGTTTTAAAAAATCAATTATCTTTGAATCAGTAAAATTATTTTGTTCTGATTTTGTCTTCACGTATATGACAATGTATTTGTTTTACAAAATAGCACCATGAGAAAAACTTATATTTAAAATCTCAAAGTGCCTTTACTTTTCAAAAGGAATTAAAAATTAGACTAATATGCTCCAATAGAAAATTTTTTTTCATGAGTATCAAAATTACGAATTAAAGTTTTGCAAAATTAAGCTCTGTTTTTCCTCTATACCTTATGAAACCTATTATGCTCACTGCATCTGTCAGAAGGATCACCTGGGCTTCCACAGAGGGCCATCAGACAAATTGTTGTTATAAGGCATTGGCAGGGAAGGTCAAGCTGGACTCCTAAAGCTACTATCAGAGCGCTTTACTGTTCTGCCATATGAATGCAATTTCTGGGTTTATTTTGTGAAGAATGACATTCTGCTTACAGAATAAGTATTAAGTTTTGTACAGGCTGCTGTTTTATAGGATTTTGTAATATCTTATTATAAGATATGTTAATAAATAAGGAGATGAAACATAAATTGGTGAAATTTGCACAACTGGAATGACATAATTAGAAGAAACTCAATCATTAACACTCCAGGAGCAGCATAAAATAAGATGCATTGCATAATTGCATAATCTCAACACTTTGTACTGTTAGTCCAACACAAATATCGCACAACTAAGCAGCAATAAAAAACATATAACATATATCTTGGCTAATACAGCTTCTGAAAGATGGTTCGTATATTATCTGTCTTGATGTGATGACAGCTGTAGTACTGTATCCCATGGATTTACACATAGTTGTCTAGAACATTTTGTTTTAAGGAAAAAGAGTAGGTGGTGAAATTACCTTTGTTTAGTCATGTTGATTTTCACGTGATCTTCAAGATACTCCCATCTAATTAAGTAGATAGAAAAAAAGAAGGCTCATTATGTAGTGAAGTCTTAGTTTAGACACTTCATGATTTTTTCTTAACACTTTCAACTCATAGGAACGTGATATGGCCTCTCCACTAAAGGTGCAGCACTAAAGCTCCCACAGAGGGATTCATGTTAGTAATACAGCATGAGACCACATCCAGAGCACAGAAAAGCAGATTGAATAACCTATGAAATTTAAGCCTTCAAATAAATAGCTCTTTTGTTTAAAAGCAGCATATATATATATGAAAATAAGATATTATGAGCCGCAAAGACTTTAATGACACTTGTTTCAAATGTATCTGTATCCCCTTATCCAACACCATGATGCTCCCTTTCTCATCCCTTCAGTTCCCCAAAATATTTGAACCTGGTTTTTTTATTAATTGACTGAATTCAGACAACAGTGGTCTATAGACCCTACTCTCACCTTTCTAAATATAACTCCTTCCGTCTATACAAAATGCATCATATCCCTTTCTCTTTTCTATACACAAATGCAGACAGTGAAGTGAAGGTTATACGTGGCAGAGCATGGCTAGATGTCTGTAATATCAATAGCAAAGCTATCAGCTTCTTCCTTCTGCTTAAAACAAAGCATGTGAACACCACATGGTGAAACTGGAGGATTACGACTCTTCCTCCTTCCCCAAAAATCTTCTCTGGTAGGCTAAACATTTAAAAGTTCAAGTTTGATCCATAAGGATTGATTGATTGAATTAATGATTGAGTTAATGAATGAATCATCTCTTTAACAAAACCCCTTTAGCAGCAAATTGCTATAATTCATATACAATATTGAACACAAGCTGGAACTTGTTCCTGTTTGTCATTCTCAGTTTCTGCAGGATGGCCATAAGAGGTCTCTTTGTCTCACCAATGCCAGTCTGACTGCCAGCCATTGAACTTGACTGAGATACGGAATAGCCTCAGCTACCTGAAATAGATGCTGTCTCTGAATTCTGCAAGACAGCAAGAAGATGAGTTAGCAGAAAGGCAGTCAAAATACTTAGATCCTCTCGTTTTCCTCTTCTACAGATGCGGAAACTAGGAGCCTCTGTGCTGAAAGGAATGGAGTAAAACTCAGTGGTGTAACACTGGTGTAAGGTGGTGAGGAAACCAGCTGGCCAACCTAACACATGTACTACCGGTATGAAAATGCGAAATCAGGATGTTAAAACTCTCCTACGTTCCATTTAACAGGAGTTGATTTTAGGGGAAGGAAGCAAGCCAACTGCCCAGTAAAGAGGTGAGGTGTCTCAAAGATGAAATCAAGCAGCAGTGCCTGTTGTCCAATACACATATTGGAGGAAGGAGGAGCCATGCCTTACTCTTTGTCCCTCTGGGGGACACATTTCAGTCTAACGCCAGCTTCGTTTTTACCCTTAGTTTTTTTCTTTACTTGCTCACAGTCAGAAGAGCTATCACACAGGAGAAGTTAGAACTGGAAAAGACCCATTAGATCATCAAACTGTCTCCCAGCCAAGGCAGAACCAGTCTCAACAACATATCACTTTTTTCTTTTGTTCAGTACTGTCTTGTGCTTCATGTGACTGACTTATCTTGCACCTTCATTGCATTTGGAAAAAGTGGTGTGTATTGGAACTACTCTGCTGCACTTTTCTTCTGTAAACTTTGGCTTCTAAGACCATTTTCTTTTTTAAAAAGGGATAAAATAAATCTTCTGTCCTTGACTGGCTATTAGAGGGCTGAATGTTTTTCAAAATTAAAAGTTGAAATAACAGGCCTAATGATAGAGTGACAGAGAATGTGGGAGAAAGTTTATTTTGGTATGTAAAAAGGAGCCATAGAATTACAAGTTACAGGGATTAAAATGATTTTACCATGCATGGTTTATCTTTGCCAGCAGATAATCTAAGATAGACGTTTCTTTTAACTGTCACTTCAGTGAAATCTAATAGGCATGTTTCTGTCATCTTTATGTTTATTCTGCCTCCTACCTTTTATACAATTCCTCTTTCTCTCACTTTCTCTGATTTCTGCCTTCTCTTGGCTTTCGAGCTATATGTCTGCTCCATTCTCATCCTACTTTGTGGATGAAATCCTGCAGTTGTATCCTTACTTCTTACTCCTCCTTTACTCTTACTAACCTACCAGATTAATTTTGAATCCAAAATATATCAGCAAGTTTATCTACATGCAAACAGTTCCCAAACTGTATGTTTTATTTTTCCCTCAAGTTCCTCAAGATCTCTATATCCCGTCAGATATATGTCTTTTATTTTGTGTTTAGCATCAACTTCTTGTTCAGACAGAGAATGAGAGAAATCACAGAAAAAAATCAGTAGGATCATATTTTCCCCTTTTTAGACTATATAGAGTCTAGGTGCACAGTTCAGATGTATGCAAATCTTACACTTCTGAATCATGGAATCACAGAATAGTAGAGGTTGGAAGAGACCTCTGNTATTCTGAAATATAAGGGGAATATACTTGCTGAAGGAAGTGACAGGTGGGTTTTCTTAATCGTATCTGAGCCTGTGTATGTGGTCTCACAGAACTGATTCAAAAAACATGAACAATAAGATTCCTTCTAATAACCAAACTAGTTTCTTTCTTGAAAAATGTATGTCTCAAAAAGACATTTCTGTCTTGCTGAAGCAGCAGGAAACAATTCAGGAAAAAAAGGGATCTGAGGGTTATTTTGTATAGATTTGTCTATTTAATTTTCAGTGGACCGTGTCAAGAATGAGACCAGCCAGATGCTAGCATCTGTAATCTGTTTCCTCTTTATCTACGTAAGCTATTTACTCAGCTGTATTTAAGCAAAGTTTTTCTGATGATTTCTTTATGAACGTGCATCTTCGTGAAGTATTTCAGCTGCTAATATTGCCATTATGTCATTGACTATATTCACAGTCAGCTTACCTCGTAATTCGGAGTGAAATGACTGCTACAGACTTGATGTTTAAGTGGAACCAATTTACCATCCCATGGCTATGTCTAGAGGGAACAGAGAGAGCACAAGACAGAGAACTTAAACTGGATCCCATCTCTTCTAGCACATCTCTGCCTCCCACAGTTCAGATAGAGAGCAACTGTTTCTTTCTTGCGGTGGTTTAGGCCAAGCTGGCAACACAGCACCTGGTGGCCGCTTGCTCACTCCTCCCTCCCAGTTGGGATGAGGAGAAAATGTAACAAAACCTGGTGGGTTGAGACAAGGACGGGAAGGGTTCACTCACCACTTACGGGCACAGGCAAAACCAGACTCGAGGAATAAATTCAATTTAATCAGTTATCGATCAAAGCAGAGTAGGATAAGGAGACACAAAAAGCCAGATCTTAAAAAAACAAACACCTTCCTCACCACGACCCCCCACTCCTTTCCAGGCCCAAGTCTCCTCACTCCCAATGTCTCTCCCTCCTCCCCCCTCAGCGGCACAGGCAGACAGGGTATGGGGGGTGCAGTCAGTTCACCAAAGATTGTCTCTGCCGCTCCTTCCTCCTCAGGTGGGAGGGCTCCTCACACACTTCCCCTGCTCCAGCGCAAGGTCTCTCCCACAGCAGACAGACCCTCATGAACTCCTTGGATGTTAGTCCTTCCAGCACAGTGCAGTCCCTCAGGAACGCACTGACCCAGCATGACTGCCCACAGAGTCATGGTCTGCTTTGGGATCAGGCACCTCCCCTGGTGTGGGGTCCTCCCTGGGCTGCAGGTCCCTGTATGGTCCTCTGTGGTCCTTCACAGGCTGCAGTTCCATCTCTGCTCCACTCTGGTCCTTCATGGGCTGCTCCACCATGATCCTCTGTGGGCTGAAGGGGTGCAGCCTGCCCTCTCCCTGTGGGGGAATCTCCACTCTGGCCACCTCTTCCCCCTCCTTCCTCACTGACTCCCAGTATCTGCAAAGGTGTTTCTCTCACATCTCCCTCCTCCTTCTGCTGCAGGATTCAACTTTCTTTGTCCTGTCCCCTCCTTATATATGTTATTGCAGAGGCCCATCTGTTGTCTCTAAATGGCCAGGCCTCAGCCCGAGGNAAGGGGTGCAGCCTGCCTTCTCCCTGTGGGGGAATCTCCACTCTGGGCACCTCTTCCCCCTCCTTCCTCACTGACTCCCAGTATCTGCAAAGGTGTTTCTCTCACATCTCCCTCCTCCTTCTGCTGCAGGATTCAACTTTCTTTGTCCTGTCCCCTCCTTATATATGTTATTGCAGAGGCCCATCTGTTGTCTCTAAATGGCCAGGCCTCAGCCCGAGGCGAGGCCGCCTTTGAGCTGGGGGAGCTTCAAGAAGCTTCTGGCAGGGGCCACCTGCCCGTGTAGCCCCTTCCCCTGCCACCAAGGCCCCACCACACAGACCCAACACATTTCTTCATTACTGTCTGAATAAAATTGTTTCCTCAGGGCTTAGACTATTTGACTTTTCGTACAATGTACTTGTAAAAACCTTTTATTCAGCATAGAGATTAATTTTGCTGGCCAGCAGTTGGTTTTGTTGTTGGAGATAAACTGGCAGTTTTTTCATCTTCTTCACAATGTCCGGAAAAGGCAGATTGCTGGAGGACTTAGACCTGAATGCTGGTCATTTCTGCAGTTACATTTTAGGTCATTCCGAGTTGCAGCTTTTACAGAAAAATAAAAGAGCCAAGTACCAGGAGCAAAATAAAACTGGAATCTTACTAATGGACCTTAAGTCTAAAGAAGAACAAGTCCTGAGGTGTTGCCTTGTGAGGTGCCTACGTTTTCTACTGAAGAAGACGGGAGGAGAGTGAGAGTGTTAGAGCCTGTGAAAAAGCTGCTTTGTGATTACACAGCAGAAGCACTATAGTCTTGCTCTGGACCTTTTCAGATATCACAAGTGTTTTGTTAATGAAGTTGTGGCCTTCTTCATCCATATTACTCCTTCTGATCATCTCTCACAGAGCCTGGACGTGGTGGCACAGCATGACAGGAAAGGGAGAAGCCTGCAGCGCTGCTCCCACGACACACACAGCTGGGTGAGTTGAACCATCTTCCACCGGAGTCACTGGCAAACTTCACTGTTTGGGCTAGTGCCAGATCAGATCAACAGAGTTGCGCCAAATTGAAATCCTTTTCATTTAAGGGATGGGATAGAACAAGAAAGAACACCTCTGGTTATTAAAACATCTGTGTGAACAGGAGAAAGCTTAGCTGGTGTTATAAATCAAGTGGCAAATAATGAGAATTACTGTTTTAACTGCAGGAAAACTGAAATAATCCTGTTGCAATAGTTGCTTTAACAACAACACTTACAGCACTTGCACTTAGATTTTCTGATGGCATGGTTTTTTCACTATAAACCCTCCTCGTGGTCTTGTAGCTTTCATAAACATAGGTGCTAAACATAGTAATAGTGGAATGAGCATCAGTGCTTTCATTGCACAGCTTGTGAGTAGAGACAGACAGAACCGTTTTCTTTGGTTTTATAAAACCATGCTTTCATTTGGCATCATTTACAGAAACGGTTCTCAAAAGTGTAGCTTGCAGAGCACTCACTGGTGGTCTGTGAAGAATTAGCTCATCACATAGTGCGTATTTTGCTGCCTTTCTCCTCTTCTCCAAAAAGACAGATAAAATTGCATGAGTGCTTTCCTAGCTCTCCTGCTCAAGGAAAGCAAATGCTGTACTACTTGCAGGAATGTTATCGGTTTTTGAACGCATTGGTCAAAAAAAGTCTATCAGTCCTTCCACTGGCATCTCCTGAAAGCTAACAGCTGGCCCTCCTTAACTATCTGGCAAGCACCTGGTGCACAGCAATAAGAAATTATAATACTTGTATTCTTTTTTAAAAACATGACAAGGAGTCAATACAAAAACAAATCACAGTAATGCATGATTATTCCAGCCTTGGTTTGTGCACAGTCAGCATGCTGAGATATACCAAGCCAAGAGGATTTTTTCCTTGCTTTTAAAGAAAGATTTATTCATAAGGGTGAAGAGGGCAAATTCCCAACATTTCAACCCTCAGCTGGCTTTTGTCAAGGGTTTGTAATGCACACACATGGTGAGGCTTGGCTAAGGCACAGGGGAAAAAAGTTATGAAGTAAATTCTATGGATTGATATATACTCTTTGTAGTAATGTTAAGATTTGCCAAACTTCTCATAGATGAGGAATGTGAAAGCTTAGAAATATATGCAGATCTGCATATACTTTTACACGCACAGATAAGTAGCAGAGTCTTTGTTTTGCCACCATAACTCTACCATTGTATTTTCTTACTTTGCCATTAATTCCACTAAATACAGTCAGTAACCCTTTCAACTACACAGCTGGAACAAAAGTAATGAAATCTGGCCTTTTGTGACCCTAGCACTAGAGAACTCACTTCCCTCCTTCCCCTCACCTTATATGGAGGGTAAGACCTGTGCTTACCTGATGAGGTGTTCCTTTAATTTTAAATTTAAAAAACACCCAAGAGAACATACTCATTATAATGTTTAACATGCATTTGGGTTTATTTCTACTTCCTTTTTTAAATTTTTACGTGTGAATAAATAAGGTGAGCATACACTTCAGAGCTGGCTTCTCTTAAGTTTTAGTGTTAACCATGTAAGGGTTAGAGAGAAAGTGATATCCTTCCTCTCAAGTGAGGCACATACTGTTCCATAGCGGGTGATGGTTTCTAGTCTTTGTTCCTGGGAATGTTGCATTTTACATTCTGTGTTTATAAACAAATGCATAATGATATACATTTTGCATGCCAAAATCACCATCGGCAGCAGCCACAGTCCTGAGAGGAGGTGCTGGGATTTGTAACCCTCCTAGTTAGGTGTCCAAACCACCACTTTCGTTTTCCCTTGGGCCTCTTGCACAACTCTTGCATACTTGGCTGTGCAGCTGTAGCTTCTCGTTGCTTGCCTACCTGCCTTTTAACAAAGCTGTTCTGCACATATAAACTGTTTTATTTGGGAGTCTACTGAAAGTGTGAGAGAGGGGTTGAATCCCCTCAGGATGAGGAAGAAATTAACTCTAAGGCTGCTGTTTCATGTACAGGTTATCTAACAAATAAACGGTATGGAAACAACTAAATATTTATAGAAGGAGCACTTGATGCCACCATTTTAGCCTCTTTTCTTCTTCCTGGCTAGCAGAAGGAGCAAGCTCCATGCTCTGTAGCTCTTCTGAGCCCTCTATTTCTTCCTGAGAAGAAGGCTCCAGCTTTTCATGCTTGGGATGTCAAAATTCAGTTTTGCTTTCACCGCTGAAATAAGGTGAACGGGCTCTGCTTCTATGCTAGCATACGCAGATATTGTTGATAGGAAGAAAGTATTATTTATCACTTTCTTAGATTTAGGAATTTATATTCTGTCTAAGTAGCTCTTTAAATAAACAAGTGACTTTTTGGGATCTTGCCTTTTTAACCTAGGTGCTCTACCATGTGATTCATGGACTATTATTTGAATACCTCTGACTCTTTTTGATGAGGAATAAGATTTGCATTAATATAATGGTGAGCAATTTTGAAATTACATATGATATAAATAACATTTTGAACTACTAGTTACAAATAAATTTATATTGTTTTGAAAACACATAATTTATGTGACAATAAATAGTAAAGCATGTGTTGCAGTTTTAAGAACTGGTGTTTTCTGATTGGTAAAGACTCCAAAAGATTGTTTTAACATTGACGGGGATACCTTTGACAAGGACATAGCATAACACTAGCCGAGGTGGAAGAAAAGTATTTTAAATGTGATAAAAGTTAAAATGTGCTTGGAGAAAATATGTTGAAGAAGTAAAATATGATTGTAGGAATTTAAAGTAGAAACTCATTTCAGATACCACCAGTCAGAAGCAAAAGGTTTTCAGTACACAAACAGCATTGTTTATCCTTTGAAAATAAGGGCCTGTAATGCAGTTAATTTTTTACACAAATCAGACATTTTACTTGTCCTTTTCAGTTTAAAGACTTTTATTAGCTCTGCTTCTTTGGTAAATGCAACTGTCAGAAATAAATGTCTTTACATTTAAAGTGAGCTTCACATTATGATACTTCATTACACAAAAACTTGAATAAATAACGTGCTAAAGCAGAAATTGCCAAAGACTTCAAATTAAAATTATATTTTCCATTTGCTTCAGATGCATTTTCTCCTTTTTGTAACCCCTCTCTCTCTATTATGTGCTTATACACCTTCTGGACAAGTGGATAGAGCTTGCAGGTATCTTTGATGTTCTTTCTCTATTTAGCTGAGGTAAAGTGGTACTACTTAAAAAGGCCTGGAAAAGCAGAAGCCCTCAGCTTTGTCATGAAGAACGTCCAGCCTCAATGGAATGAACAAAACTTTCATTGACTTCAAAGGGTTGTTGTTTGACTCCATAGCTGTATTTCTATGTAGCACTATATGTACCTGAATAGCAGTATTTAAGAGAATTTCCCATAAAGTACTCCTGTGTGGGGCTCTGTGAAGCTGTTATTAGCATCCACAGACACCAAGATACCAACTCAGGAGAAGAAAAAGAAAAAAAAAAGAAAAGAAAAAAAGGAAAAGTGGTCTCTTGCAAGCAGCAGGGACAAAATTATAAAATATGAAGATGATCCAATGACATCAGCACCCACAGAACATGAGTGACAGTCTGTAAAGATGACACCAAAGAGAGACAATGTCTGAGGGCAAGTAGGTAGGTAACCTGGTTGGGAGCGAGGGGAATTACCTGCATCAAATGCTGTATTGACTAGCATAAACCTCTGCAAAACATCTGAAGAATAGCGGCAAAAGGTAAAAAGAAACTAAAATACTTTGTATGGAGGAATAAAAATCTGAAAAGAGCCAGCAAATGTGAAAATCTATGTATATATCAAAGATTGCAGACTGTACTTAAAATATTGTTTTGACATGGAAAGATAATAAATGGGTACAAATAAACTGGTGATAACTTTTTAACGCAGGTGGTGGAGGAGCCAACAAGGAAAGGAGCGATCCTCGACCTGATACTAACGAACAGAGAAGGACTGGTTGGCGATGTGAAGGTTGGGGGCTGTCTTGGCTGCAGTGACCATGGTATGGTGGAGTTCAGGATCCAGCGTGGAAGAAGCAAGGCTACAAGTAGGATTAGAACCCTGGACTTCAAGAAAGCTAACTTTGCCCTCTTCAAAGACCTACTGGGAGGAATCCCTTGGGTTAGGGCTCTAGAAGGCAGGGGGGCCCAAGAGAGCTGATTAATATTCAAGAACCGCTTCCTCCAAGCTCAGGATCAATGCATCCCGATGA
>VZSC01007693.1:368151-398563 GCA_013398225.1 Steatornis caripensis
GATATTCAAAACCCGCCTGGATGCATTCCTGTGCCACCTGCTCTAGGCTAACCTGCTTTAGCAGAGGGGTTGGACTAGATGATCTCTAGAGGTCCCTTCCAACCCCTACCATTCTATGATTCTATGATTCTATGAAAAGGAAAGGTAGTAAAAAATGTTATTTTCTATTTTTCCTGAAACATTCCTCATAACTTTGTTAGAGCAGGTGCAAGTAAAAGGAGATAAGTGGATACAATTCACTTTGAGCTCATTCCCACAAAAGACTAGATGAATTACATGGCTGGGTGAATAAATAATGAAAAATATAGAAATTTTAATAGAACTTGGGTAAAGAGTATTATTTTATTAAAAGCTTGTCACTCTATTAGTCTTACAAGAAAGTTTATACTTTGGAAAGAAGAGAAGCAAAACAGGTGAGGAAGTTGACACTGTTTTCAAGGAGTGAATGATCTTCCACTGCTGTGCATCATCCAGCCAGGCTATGCCACAATTTGGGTGCCTATGACAAGTGCCTTCACCATAAACTGAGTTTCCAAAGGTACTTGATAGGGTCCCAGCAATGAAACAAATGACTCTTGAGTGGCAGTTAGAAAGATATTATGTTCAGACTTTGTCATACAACCATCAAGGCTGCTTTGGTGTGAAGATTTCATGACATGGCTGTGGAAGGAAAAGAAACAGACTCTGGCGTTGTGACTGTAGCAACATCATCATAAAGTCCAGCTGCAGGGCCCACGCGACCTTGTTCAGCAAGGAAATAAAAGTATTCTGGGACTGCCAAAGATATCTTCTGGTTTTGAGCCACTCTTGGAACATCCCTTGCCCCCAGCTCACCGAGCTATACCATTCCTAGGCATTACATTTTTCTATACAGCTCTGGGTGACAACACTGAGGTTAGAAGAATGGATAAAATAGATACACTCGCCAAAAACCAGTGTGCTTATTTTTGCTTATGGACCTACCCAAAATAATCAAACAGATATGTAAAAGAGGAATATTTTCCACTACCTGCAAGGGGAAAAAACCTTCCGGAGATGGTTAATGCCAAATACTTTTCCATGTCTGATATATCAGCAGGTTTCTGGCATTGCCCATAGGAAAAAAGACCACATGTCTGTGCACATTCAACACACCCATAGGGAGACACTGTTTTATTGCAGACTGCCATCTAAATTATGTTTGGCACATATGTTTTTCACTGGAAAATAGAAAATGTTGGTGGTATACAGCATACTAAATAGAAAGTACACTTTCTACTAGGTAGTAGTGAAGAAGAGGATGACTACAAGCTCATGCAGCTGTGGAAAGAGCTGGAGATTTTGAGAAAAGCTAAAAAAGTAAAAACACCAATTCTGTGTGATGAAAATAGCAAATATGGGGAGAAGTTTGTACAGCAATATCTGCAGGTAAATCACACTAAGTATGAAGAATTTATCAACACATCTGATCTAGCAAACATGGAGGAAATACAAAGACTATTTGAAGAACGATGCAGAAAAAAATGGTGACAAAATTAAATCCAACTTAAAGCAGCAAACCAAGGGTCCTACACTGTCTAAACAGACATAGAGATATAAAAAATTTAGGGAAGAGAAAATGGTACTTAAATAATGCAAATACACTTCACCTCCTATGTGAATATTAGCACATCCCTCTCGGTGCTCTGTTCTACCTTCTAGCACAAGAGTATGGTCAAGTTTAGACTCATCTGCCGTGGCTGCTAATAAAAGTGAATTTCAATATATTCAGTTACAGAGGAGACTTTGGATGTGACCTGGGTGCAAAAATCTTCCACATTATGCAAGGTCCTCGTTGGTTGAAACTACCATCACCTCACTGTTGCCAATGTCTACAAAAGACTGCAAAACAGCACTCTAAGGCTGTAACTACAGATGTATGGACTGCAAATTGAGTAAGACCTCAGAGAGTTTTGGGCTTACAGACATACTTTCAAACTTTTTTTGACAAAAAAATGCAGTGGAACAAGTCCAGTGATAGATTTCACAGACAAAATCAAATAAACCTGTCTTGCCTCAGATGAAAAGGGGTTTCAAAACTATGGAGTTAGAAGTCAGGATGAAATCCCACAGAAGGTAAAAAAAGCTATAAGCACTGCCAAGTTAAAAAAAAATATATTCTCTATGTCTATTATCTGTTAAGGAGAAATCTTTGTGTTATTTTCCATTACATATTTTTGTGATGTTGCTATAAAGGTCTGTGAAATGTGTATGGAATGCAAATACTACAATGGTTCCTCAGTCAAACTTAAGGGACTATGTTAAAGACACATGAAAAGTTTGCCTGGGCGGCAGAGTAACTTTCATGTTACTGTGTTACTAACATGAGACAAACAAATAGGAAAGAAAAAAGTCAAAGAACATCAAATTAATGTCTCTGATGTCAAAATCACTGGGGACTTGGAGAATTAAAGATTAAGACAAACTCAAAAACTTGGTACGACTGGGCTCTCAGGGACTGTGTGATTTCATGAGAAAGAAGCTGTCTGCCTCTCTTCTAGGTTGTAAATATCTGGGTTGCCACACGTCTGTGGATACATGAGGTTGTCACCCTGTGGACATGTACCCTGTTGGCATGGTAGACATTTTCTCAAAAAAATAAAGAAAACTGAATCTCCTAGTTTCTATGAGAAGTTCTCAGACTGACAATAACCACTGTCTAAAAACATAAAGGCACTCCAAATGACAATACTACTATAACATGTGGACTTGCAGCCTCCTGACAACAGTTCCTCCAGTTGAAGTCACCGTTTAGAGCACCTCATGCTATGTCTGAACTGTGGACTCTGTTCCTGATTTCAAGTTCTCACACCTGAGATCATGCATCCCAACTACATCCACTCTCCATATCAGGTGACAGTTACGTACACATCAGCTCCTCCATGTCCTGGTTTCTGTAGGTGAAAAATCAAGGTGTGGAGGCCTGATGGAAAACATGATTAGAAAACAAGGAGACTGAGACAAGGGCACCAGTGGGAATCCTCAGTGGTCCATTATGTTTCAGTCTCAGATCCAGATAAAAGGGCAGCAGAGAGAAAACGAAAAAGAATATAGTGGATTGATGTGCCTTAGCATTGTCTTTCAGAAAGACAGACCAATTTATAGGTCAACAGAAAGTTGAGAGAGAAGCAAGATAAGAAGAGAGAAAAAGAAACCAAATCAAATCGATTCAGAAGAAAGAAATTAGGCAAAACCACTGTCCTTTTTGTTGTATTCCATACTGTACTTGGCTCAGATCAGGGAGAGACAAGCAACAACACTGAATATTGTTGGCCAGCTACTGACATTTGACATAACCCTATTACAATTGCCCAGAGACTGCCAACAGCTTGGGCTGTATTTATTCATAATTACACATAATTTTAATCCCCAATTTCAGTGAACATGTACATCACAAACAGGTGTGATGAAAAGCATACAGTGTCATTAAATAAAAAAGAGCATGCTAGAGAAAATGCATTGTGGCATTCTAAAAGAGTCTGCTCTTTCTTCTATTCTTTCCCATTTTCTGTGAGATTGTGTCCTCCTAGCTGAATCACCAAATTAATCATGTGGAAAAAAATTGTGTCATACTGAATTGTAAGTAAAATGTTTTTTGTTGTGTCCAGCTTGTGAAGGATGAACCAAAGAGAACCAAGGATTTTCACAGAGTTTGAATAGATTTTGTGGTGCCAAGTCTTAATTTTTAAAATTGCATTCTCTTTCTCAGATTCTGCAGAATTACTCTTTTTCTGACTGTAGCATAGTTTCTTCCATGGAAGAGAACTTGACCAAATTAACAACGGTACGTCTCTATCTCCTTTGGTCACAGTTCATATTTTTCTTCTTGGCCAGAGGCATATAAGAGAACATCCCCAGACCACTAATTATGATGAAGAGTTCAGTTTCTCAATACCGATGGACAGGCTCCTATCCATATAGTGGAATACATAAAGACAGATTTCAAGTATATAATGGAGCTCAGGTGTAAAGTATATGCACTTATATTATTATATTCAAACTGAATTTAAATTCATTTAGATATGTCCTTTACTATGTCTCTGAAAATTTCTCTTCTTCAGGGAAAAAAATCAACAAAAGAAACAACAACAGATGCCTCAAAAGAATATAAAGTGTAAATACTGATAATTTTACTTATTTATTTAAATGCATAGATTCTACAAAATAGATCAAAATGTGTACATTTCTTTATAGTTTCATAGCCTTAGAAGTTGAAACAGGGATACAAATTTATATCTCAGATATAACATATATAGCATCATATGACAATAAGAAAGAAATGTTAAATTGATAAGTTCACTGCAAGACATGTTACACAACAAACTTCTCTGAAAAAACAAATACAACCCCACCCACACAATTATCGAAAAAATCTAAACAAGAAATTATGAAAATATATAATGAGAAAGGGAAAAAACATTTCACTGTATAAACACTGAATATTTTTTTTGGCTTGAGTTCAGATAGAAAGTGTAGAAATGTCAGCATTTTCCAATCCTCAACATTTTCAATCTTCAGAAGAAAGCTTTCCTTGTTGCATATGGAAAAAAACAACTGTAGATAGCTTGCTTCTTAAATGAACCCTGCCTTTAAGCACCATTTCAATTATGTAAGAGCACCCTACATGGAACAAAGATGTTTAACTCCTCAAAGCTATTAGATTCCAATATTACCATTCACTCTTCAGGAACAAGTTTATTGCTTTAAATATTGTATCTAAGATACTTCCTGACTTCCATGGTGATTTATTGAAGCTGTAGAAAGTTTGCAGCACGATCAACAGCCCAGTGATTTGAAAAACGATTGCTCTTGTGAGCTAAACATATAACCTGAGGGATATTCCCTCTTTTCTCCTGCTGGCCAAAAAAACCTCCAGCATAATTTATATAGATTGTCAGTAAAAGGGCTTTTTAAAGAATTTACAACCTGGCTGCCAAATGATAAAGTGCCAAAGGCTGCAGGAATCATAAAATCTTTTTCCACTCTGAATTTTGTTTTTTGGCAGAAGACAGGGAGATAATACTGAATTGCAACCATTTCAGTCTGGTTTTCTCACACTTCACTCTCAGGGGAGCTCAGCAGAGTGGGGTTATCTATCAAAAGTTTATGTCTGTTCCATTAGCTTGTGTGAATTTAAAAGTGCGTTGCCTTATGAAATGAGCAAAAGCTTCTTCCCTAACAGAAAATAACTATATCCTGAGGGAAACTTGATTAATGAAGGTTAAGCAGAAAGTAAGTCTTGAGATTATCATTACTAATAAGCTTTTTTCTTTTCCTGAATTAATCAGATGGGCTATTGCCCATCTATTGAATTAACCACATGCTATCTTTTTTCTTGATTTTCAGTTTATTTTCTATTGAAAGAAAGCAGTTTGAGAAACTTGTGGTTATTTCCGGTTATGATTGACAGAAGTTTAATGCTCTTGTTAGGAATACAAATCAGAATGTTTGTGCACTTTGAGACCATCAGACCAATTATGATCTGACAACCAGAGCATAGAAACTTTCTATTATTTTGCACATTTTAAAAAGTAGTATAAAAAATGCTGTGTGTTTGGATTCTATGAGATCATGTAATTCTAGATGAGGAGCAAGAGTTTTGTCTTGAAAACTTAGCAATAATAGTCAAATCTCAACAGAAACTTGGGCCTTTAAAACTCTTATTTTATTAAGGAACCTTTAGAATCTAGTATCTGAGTAATGAGGCTTCCCACTCCTTGCTTTTTAAAAACTGTATCTGATTTAACGCCTCTAAACATTCTTCTGACATCTGAATAGCTCTGTTTTACCTCATACTCATAAAATTTTGTATGACAGGTAACCAACAGCCAATACAATTGTGATTGAGTTCTGTACTTACAAATCACAAGAAACTAAGAAATGGTGGAGTTATGCAATGGACCTCATTTCTCAAAGAAAATTTACATTGTCTTTAAAATCAAGGCCAAAAAATTTAAAGGAAACATTGTAAATTTGCAAGTGCTTGTTTTTAAAAAATCCTAAAACCTTTTAGATTCCCATGAAATCCAATCAATATATTGGCATTCTCAACCACAAGATGGCATCCATGCTTGCGACCTGATCCTTGAAGGTCATATGTAAACAGATATGTCTATTTACCTATCTATCCATCTATCTATAGACATAGATATGGATATGGATACATATATATTTCTTTCTGTTAGGTTCTATCTGTGGTATAGAACACATTGGCTCTGAGAGTCTTCCTCTTTCAAAGTCCCATGGTATTTCCCAGTGTTAGTAGGGGATAGCATGTGAAGTCTAATTTTGCTGTCCGTAAAGTTCTCATGGAATCCAACTTTCTCACTCCTGTAAATGTTATCTTAAGCCTCCCATGGTTTTCACCGAGGCCTGATCCAACTCATCTCAAATTCAGAGGGGAACAAAGTGATCTCAGAGAAGAGGAACACACAGCTTCCCAAGGATAAGTGGGCAAGGTCAAGCCTAAATTTTCTGAACTCATTTATTACCCCAGAGAGAGGATTTGGGACCACTAAAACCTGCTCAGCATCAATCTGAAGTCATGACTGTCTTTCCCCATAATTTGTTTCACAGGCACTTCACTGTTGTGATGAGGGGAGAGTGTTGTTTGTTTTGGTTTTGAACAGGAATACGTTTTCCTCTATGATGCACATAAAACTCTCATTAGAGCCAGAAACATCCATAAAAAGGAACTTTGAAAGCAAACCTGGCCTAGTGGTAGTAAATGATATGCTTAGCTGAAAAAGATCTCACAAACACCGGAGTGTATATGGTAATATTGGAAGTAAACCTTATCTTTCACAAAAATAATGTATAACTTCAGCACCAGAACATATAGGTTAGCACCAGAAGGTATCAATTGCTACCCATCATCTTACATGTTTATATGAGGCAAAAAAATCACAAGCAGATATTACAAACAGCTGCACTCAATAATTAATGATATCAATTACTTCATTTTTACTCTTGTCCCTTACAGTATTTTGACCAAAAATATTTTCAGCCTTATTTAGTGTGTGTATACTTTCATAATTTTATATTTAGAACAGAACAAAATTCTGAGCCAATTTTTCTGTCTTTAAAGGCACACCACTCTGCTTGGAAGGAATTGGTACAGATCTTCAAGGCTATCAGAATAGTAACTGAGGGTAGTTTGACTCAGCATAACTTTGAACTCAACAAGAATGTTCCGCGGTGTGTATCAGAGCAGATATACTGCCAAAGACATCTGAAGTCTCCTGCACGGTTCAGTACTTTTGTTCTAGTAGCACTTGATGTCAGGTAATCAATCAGGTAGCAATGACACTGGCAGTCAAAGTAGAGCTTTACTGACATTGTCATCACCCAACTCAAGAGAAAGAAGGTGATAGAAATTGGGGACATTCAAATAGGTAATACAGAAAGACCTTCAGTAAACTGCTTATTAAATAAAGCAGAAGCGCAAATTTGATGTGGTGATCAAATATATGATGAGGTGTAAACCCCTCTGTTCAATGAAAAATATTCAGCTAATTGTCGACTGCCTGTGGTTGATTTTATCAGAAGCTGCTCATGTGAAATAGCTTATACCCAGGTCATTTTTTGCTGCCACCAATTACAGCGTGATTACAATAGTTAATCCCTAGCACCATTATGGGATGATGTGAAAAAAACCTGCATTCCTGTTTGTTAAAAACAAAGTTTTCTGTATCCACAGAAAACAAAATATTCCACAAAATCAAAGTATTTGTAGCAACTTAAAATGTAAGATATGATAACATATATACCCGTTATAATAATTTCAGCTGAATTACAGAACTATAAATTAGTTTACAATGTCTAGTCCTGTTTGGAAAGTGTACCATACAGCATACTAGTTGCAAGTTCCAAAGTGCATACATAGTCTTTTATTGGCCCTACTGTTGTAGGCTCCACGGCTTAACCTGAACTTTTGCTTATGCTCTGCTTCCCATCTTGTATTTAAAACTGAAAATACTGAAAAGGGCTAGATGCACTGCTTTAACTGTGCTGTCTTTACCTGTAGAGATTTCTTATACAGAACAAAAATGTATTTGTCCCATGCATCTTTGTCAAAAACTGGGCTGGCTGAGGGCAAGTGACCCACCTAGTAGTTCTGCCTCATTGAGTTCTTTCAGTGTGTATATAGATGATGCAAAGAGGTTGTGTTTCACTCCCAAAACAGGACTGGATTTTACACAGCCAAAGTGTTTGACTGAGCACTGTCCAAGTCCAAGCACCTTTGAAACCAAAAGGAAAATTATTTATATTGCAACTGTTAGAATAAAAGTTAGTAGAATATTACAAGTGTTCTTTTAAAACATGGACACATTTTAAGACAATATACTTGTCTGGTTGTTGTCCTGTCAGATACAGAAGTGTCACTAATCAGAAATGTCTGAAGACCCACAGATCTGTTGCTGACATTCTCTGAGGGATCAGAATACGAGCAGATGGAGAGGGGCTGTTGCGTTTCATACACTGTAGAGCCCATTCCCCCACACAGCTATCTTGCTGGAGAAAAAGAATAACATGAAGAGCTGGAACCCTGATCTTTCTTTTTATATTACCAATGTGATACTTCATATTCTGGTGACAGACTGTCTCAAACACCCTTGAAAGGACTGAATTAGCGACTTAAAAAGACATGTACATATGTAGCACTAGTGAAATTGTCCTATGTTGTTCTGCTTGATCTACTCAGTATTGCTTTTCAAAGTTCATAAATTTCAGAGGTCTAAATGTAGCAGTGCAAGCAGACTAAACACATATATTTAAAGTGGAGTACATTCTGCCCTGTAATATAAAGCCAAAACTCGAGGCTATTTCAATGACATAGTAGTTGTGGCAGATATTTTATTTCCTCCTTTTTATAATCTGTTTTTCAAGAAAACTGCTTGTATAATATTCTAGCTTAAAACGTAGGTCCCCTTTGTAAATGTTCTCATAAGCACCTATAAGGCATTCAGGTTTTGGCAGGAAAGGTATGAATAAACAGATTTGGTTTTTATTAATTCATACAGACATTTTCAGGAAATACAGCAATATATTTTAAAGGACACTGCCAATTGCTTTAGAGATCTGGAATTTTTGTCACAAATCTGTATGAAGTTTTAAAGTTGCCTGATGTCATTTATTCGGAAATCCTCTTACCTACTTTCAGGTCTGATCTCTTCTTGAAAGTTTCACCTGGCTGAGTTCCAGTCAGGGCAATAGCACATATACTGGCAAATTTAGAGTGTAAAAGACAGTATGGATGTCATGTAATGATAGATGTTGCTTTGTAACAATATATTCTGTACCTTCCTGTACAAGAATAAACATACTGCTGCAAAGCACCATTATACCATTGTGACTGTGTTCAGAAACACAGGAAGGTAGAGTTAGGCTGTGTTATTATACCAGTATATTTAAAGTGGTGTACCGTTCTATCTAGATAAGACTTTAGGAGTGTGAGTTAATGGCCATTGCATCTTGGCCAGTGTGGTTTCGCATTCTAATTTTCCTGTCTGCACACAGGCATCGTTGATGATAGCAGCAGCCGTGTGCTGAACTCTTGAAACGCCGTAAATTAATTGATGTTGTGCATGAGGTAGGTAATATCCTGCAGTTTCTCTTGCACATATGTTTTCCTTTGCTCGGAGTGCCATTGACATTGCAGGTGAAAGCACAGGTATAAATGGAAGGAACCATTGGGAGCGTGAGGACAATTTGTTTCTTTGCATCTCACACTCCTTTTTTAAAGCACAGTATTAAACAATGAGCCTTCTCTTTCTGGAGCTATTATTTTTAAAAGGAAGTCATATTCTATCTTTTAATGTGCTTTTAACAACCTAATTTTCAGGAAGATACACTTGCTAAGGTGAAAATTAGTTTGCTCTCTGTTAACAAAGTGTTAATGTAAAAGGATTAACGTGAGTCTTAAATCCCAAAGTGTTAAAACCAAATTTTACCATACTTTGAAAGCTAACTATACAAAAGCATACAAAAAGAAAACATCAGAGTATTATTACAATATCTCTCTATATATAATATGTGCAAAATTCAATATACAAGCTTCTTGTTACTCATTTTTTTTAAAAAAAACTAACATAAAAGTTAACTTATTTAAACCAGTATAAGTAGTTTGATGTTACTCCTGGGAAACAAAGATTGTCAGTACAAGAACCTCCATAGCTTGGAGGACAAGCAGAACATGGGACTCCTACTTTATATGGTGCTTCTCCAATCCAATTCCCCCTGAAAATAAGAACAGAAAAATAATGCTTAGTAATCTCAGAGAAAATGAAAAAAAATTCATTAAATCATATTTTGTTTGAATAATTACTGTCTTCAGTGGCAGCCTATAAAAGCCCTGAACACATACATTAGTATATTTCTGCAGGTTACTGACAAACATTGATCTACCAATGCCCAAAGCCGGCAGGAGAATGACCATGTCACCTCAGACCAGTGGTCCATTCTATATCCTTTAGTGTCTGTGGTGAAGTCCCAGTCCTCTTGCTTTTGTTACAGTCAGATTTTTGACACCTCGAGCCTGTGACAGAGTATTTTTTACCAGAGGGATATATTTATAAGAAATTAGCAGCATAAGCATTGGTGCAAGGTTTTCCTTGAGCACTGTTTTGCCTGGCAGTTATCTTAAAATCTTGGTTTTGGAAGGTGGAAAAATGAACTGAATGAAATCTCATTCTCAGGTTGCACTGCCCTGGGTCCACGTTGTGAAGCTCTGAGGCTGAATTCATCATCAGAGAAAAGAGAAGAAGAAAACTATTTGCACCAGTAATGTATTAAAAAGGAGTGTATTTAGGCATTTGTAGTGGTCTCATAGTTGTTAATGGGAAGAGAATATAACAGAGCCCAGGGGGAAAGGGGTACAAGTCTGGAGAGCGATCATGTGAAGAGAGGTAATTCTGAAAGATCTAGGAACATCTGAAAAATGCATCCAGACTTCTAGGTGCTTATATAAACGCCAGGCTTTCAGAGTTTCATGTAACACTCGTGATGCAGGCAGAAAGAAAGTTAAAATTAGATTTTTATTTAAATGTTATGTCTCACTGAGCAGAGAACTTTCCTCTACTTTGCATGTGACGTGGTATAGCAGTGAGTAATGCAATTATTTATGAAACATTTTCTCATTCCCCCTTTCCCAGCCAATAACATTGGATCAAAAGCCTTGGTCTGGGTTGTGCCTTGGAAGAAAGTAGGAATCTCTCAAATAATTTTCTCAGTCCTACTTCTCTTCCAAATGGGTACAGCAGACTGAGTGCTCAGGAAATATATTTAGTTTGATAACAGATATGGAAATCCATAAAAAGTTTGCTGAAAGCTGATTTCTGCTTCATTTTCTATGCAATGTATGGCTGATTTGTGTGAGGCCGTTAGATAACCAGAGGCAGGCCTTTCTAAACTTTGTAATTATACTCCTTAACATTTTTCTTCCTGATTTCAAAAACATAGATATTTTTCAGCATTATAGAATGGCATCAGTGAAAATTATTTGAGTTCTAAATCCTAAGTATTTGCCAAATTCCAATCTTAGTAACGTCACACCAGGGCTGTAATATTCACACCCTTCTTCTTTAGTGGAGTTTCTGATGTGCTGGTTACTCAGAAGGACAAAGTCTTCATTGACTGGTAAAGAGACTTCTGCATGTGTGCCCAAGGACTCTAAGCCCACTGTCCTTAACTCAACTTAATTGATTCTTAGGAATATAAACATATTCCAGGCAAGACCACTCAATATACTTTTTGTGACTGTGCACGAAGTGGATGTGAAAATCCTGATTCTACTACCTACGAATCAAAGGTCTACTCAAAATCTCATCCAGAGAAGCAGCTTGTAATTCCAGGAAACAGTGGGATTTTTAGACTGAGAAAATATAAGATGTCATTAATTCATTGCTAACTGATACCCAAACAATGCATCAGTTTTCAGTAATGGCTAATGTATAAACCCATTCTTTTCCTATATATGAACATGAGAGAATTATTCTAGGAAGTTTGTGATTTTTAATATTTCTTTCAAATGCAGATATATAAAATATATTAAAAAAAATATATAAAAAATGGATTTGGATTGCTCTTACAAACTCTGATTTCACCTTGACCATGTTGTAGAGCTAAAAGTCAGATACAGTTTTTGCTGCATGATCCTTGCTCCCTCACATTTATTTCTTACCACTCTTTTCTAGTAGGTATTAAAGACAAAAGGACGGAGAAATCTCCTTGATTTCCAAAGGTATTTTTTTCCAAGTCAGTTTTCTTACGAAATCCTATCCTTTGTTGCAAAATCTTTAAAAATTCTTTTACTCATCTAGCAGCAAGAATAATGACATATTCTTGCATATTCTTTACCACAACTGGACCTGTTCCACTGAGAGTTTATGGAAAACATGCTCAATTAATTATACTTAGATTCCTATACAGAACTATGGTTTTGCCTAATACTATACAGTCAGAGAAACCAGCCATTTACACTGTCCATGCTGCTTTTGAAGCACCAGTCCAAACCAGACCTCAAATCGGAGCTCTCCCAGAGCCACATTTTATTGATTCATTCTGCATCCAGATGTCAGCTTGGGATGATGTCTAGGAAATGCTGGGAGAAAATTCATTTCTTCACTTTAACTTAACACAGATCTCTGCACAGCTACCTGATATGGGGCAACCTATGGATGTCTATGACTTATACTTTGAAGAACTCTAACAGGGAAGGCAAGATGAGATTTGTAGACACCGAGCTTAAGTAGATGGATTTTGTAGGAAACCTATGCTACGGATGCCGTTATGTAGCATGGCCATAAGCAAAGGTATCTTGTGGGCAACAACATGTGTTCACAGTAAATCAAGGGCCTGATCTACAGTGGGATTGCTTACCTGCGGAAGTCTAGCTCACCATAAGTATATATATAGCAGAGTGAATAAATAAGGAATTGAAAGTGGAGTCAGTACAAAGGAGGAAGATTATGATGATGATGATGATAATAATAATAATAGTAACAATAACAACAACAACAGCAACAACAGAAAGCAAGTTTTTGGTTTTGTTCCATACACACCAAGTTATTTCCTTTTCTTCCTTGTAGTCATGCATTTTTTGTATGTTCAGATGTAAAGTTAGAATGAAAGAGCAGCCCACAGAAAAAGCACAAATAGAGGTCAAGCTGCAGAAAACGGAGTAAGCAGTCCTATGAAAGGACCAAAACATGCACAAAGTATAAAAATAAACAATATTAAAATAAAGCAACTCACTTTGGGGCATAGTTGCATACCAAGTAAACAGCTCGTCGCCAAAGAGATCCCCAGACGTTCATATTGTGGCATGTGTGGATTGCGCAGCCTATACGATTGGAAGTGGCCCAAACCATCTGAATAAATATTTATTATTGATGAAGTCCAAATTGAAAAGAAATACATATATATATACATTTATTTGAGAGAGAGCTATAAATACATTACAGAAAAGTCCAGCTTTGGACGGTAGATTTTGAATAGAAGAATGTATTTTATGTAACCTGTGTGTAATGGGTGCACATGGGTCCATAACATCGCATGGGGCACCTGGGGTTGCAATCCTGAGGATAAGGGAAAGCATAATCCTTCACTTCATCATACCATGGCTTTACCAGCTGGAGAATAGATCGATACCTGGGTTTTTTTAAAATACAGAAATAAAAATGTGTCATTTTAGATTTAGGAATTTTTTAACTTTCTGCTGCTAATCCCTCTGATGCAAATTACCTAAATACACATTTCTCCATGCATCACTAGGGGCACAATGTTAAGCAATACTACTCTTAAGCCAAAACGAACATAGATGGAGATCAATTATTGCTAGAATACTGGATGACACTTGCATCAGTCTAAGATCTGGATCTGAAAGGCTCTTCAAAGGCTGACAAAATAACTGGTTTTTAGGGTATTAACTGCCTACCTTCCAGTTCTTACAGACAGGTTCTGGCCCAAGAATCTCAATAAGTAGGAAGGTCCATGGTCCCAAATGCATGTAGCAGCCCAAGCCTCTGCAGATTTGGCAAGAGTTTCATCCCAAACCTGACAAAATAAAATATCTTTATCAGTAGAACAGAAAAAACAGTGATCACAGTGCAAGAGCACAAGAAGTTAAGTATCTTAAGTCACAAACTCATAACGCATCAGTTCTGTAACTTGGCAGAGAGATCTTGAATTCAGAAAACTTTGGGGCAGCATGTACAGGATCTAGCAGGACTTGCCCTATCACTGGACAGAATTTCCACCCGCATCATCAGAGGAGGCCAAGTATTCAGATCTCTCCCTTTTTTCTGGAAAAGCCCTTCACTGAACAGGCATTCTCCAACCATTTTCCCCTCTATGTTGATGAGATCCATGTGTAGAGAAGACTGAAATGTTGGATGGGACTCAGAAGGTTAAAGCAAAGGAGAGGCACACAGGGAAGAACAATTCAGCACAGGTATTGCATACACCACAAAACCCCAACACATTTGAAATCGGATCTCAGGAGTATCTATAGCCAGAGAGAGTGTGTGTGGCAGCTTTTCATATTTGAGGCCACAAGGTCAAGAAAAGGCAAAGACTATGGATAGTTTCCAGGTGCAGGATGAGTTTCACCACTTTATTCTCCATGGGAGCTATCATTGCTCACTGCCTGCAATAAAAAGATAACAACTCTGCAAGAAGAGACAATTTGATTTCTTAAGTTCTCCTCCAATGACAGGAACATGACAAGTGAACTTAAACACTGTCTCCTTTACATGCTTTGCCTACTCACTTACATGCTTGATTTGCATCTCTGCTGTTTTCTCCACAGAAAATAGCCTTGCCTCAGCAATAGAACCTAATGCACTGCTGGAGCTCCAGATAAAGAATATCTCACTCTATTACAAGTGCACCTAAGTACATTTTAGTGTTCAAGAGACACCCAAGTAGGCTGTACATCCTAGAATTAGATGTGCATTTTGAATACCCCAAGTGGAATGCTTTGGTGCAGGACAGTTTTAGTAAATTGCAGGTAGAAAGGCAGGAACAGAATGTGGTAAAATTGCCTACCCAGGGCATCACAGCTTTTTAAACCCAAACTCAAAATCATAAATCTTGAGTGTCTATGAAATAAAGAGCATGCACTCTGAGGTATAAAATAAGAGGCAAAGTCATAAATAAACTTATCAAAGGATAAGGTGGCCCACATTACAAATATTTTCTGTACTATGAGCTAATAATAATTTCTAACACTGAATTCATAGTTTTAATTTTGCAGATCTGCAGAGTGAAAAGACTGACCACAGATCATGGAATAGGATGGTAATTCATGCCCAGACTCTGCCTGGTAGTTCGTGAAATTTCTCTAAGTGAAAAGGACAAAATTTAGTAAATTTTATGAAATTGCTATGTCATTGAACCAAGCTTTTGCTAATATGGGTTGGGTAAGGTACCTCCTAGATTAAAGCTGAAGAAATGCAACAGAGATCAGCACGAACGCTTAATGCAAGTGATCTTCCATTCAAGCAGAACCACCTTAGGGAAAGTAAGATGGATGGTGTTTAAATATTTACTTTACACTTGTTCATAAAAGGTCCCAGAACAAATTTGAAGCTAGTAAAACGGCAAAACAGAGGAATGTTAGGAAGAAGCACGCTAAGAAGGAATGACCTTAAAACCAGGGAATACTTTGAATTCAGCTCTGAAAAATGAAGGGAGTTTCTTGGAGGAGTTGGAGATAAATCTGTAACTTGGGAAGGGAAGGCTAAACTGGAGCGCTAGGGTACAAGAGAGGGGACCTGGGGCTGCTATAGTAGCCCCATCCAAAATCCAGGAAATGCTCCAGGGCCCAAGAGGAAGAAAACTGCATACAGACATTTGTTCTGACATTAAGTCAATTAGCTGCATGTGGCCAGAATACAAATAATCCCTTATAATCTCTGTGGTACATTAATGGTCTCAAAAAAAGGGCTTAAAGAGGGGGCAACAGTAGGTACAAGCATAAAAATGTGCCTGGGAAATGTGCCTGAGAGGTCAGGACCACAGCTGGTGTTTGGAGCCTGCCCAGGCCCAGGGGAATGGAGGAGCACATGGATCCAATGCTTGGTCTAAACACAGCTGCCTGGTGTGCATCCGTAAGGGGCAGCTCCATCAGGACTGCAACACCCCATAAACACCCTCCTTTGCTGGGATTAATCACGCTTCTGGCACGAGTGCTCCCTGCCAGGAGGCTGAACATGAGGTTTGCGTGCTTGCTCCCGAGTGACCTGGCTGCAGGCCCACAATACTCTAAATGTGTACTGTATTTGCACAAACAGCACCAAGCTCCTGATTTCCATCCAGCATATTTTTGCGTACTAAATTGCCTCGCAAAATAGCATGTTAGGTGTTTGAAAGAAATGTGAAGACTGGATTAGGTTTTCACTATTAATACCCTCTCTAAAATAGGCACAGCCCTCACCTTGGACAGTGAGAGCATTGCTGGTCCACTTTCATTTCTCCTCAGCTTCATTTTCTGGTTCTCAGGAATCATCTGCTTGGTTTCAGGGGGTTGTTTCAAATTCAGTTAAAAAGTTGTGGGTTTGGCAGGTAAGTATTACTGTGATATATACTGTGCTCTGTTTTCCATTATCTATTCAGTCTTGACCACTCTCTGGACAGATCAAATTTTTGGCAAGCATGAAAAAAAGGGAGAGAAAGAAAATAACCACTGAATAAGAAATAAGAGGATGAGGAGAATATGCAGCATCTTTTCATTTCCTCCATTCCTTCATTAGCAGGCTGGTGAAAAGCCTTTGTACAGAGTCCCCTCCTGCTATATAAATAATTTGTATTTAATGGGAGAATATGAAGTGCTTCGCCCTCTTTATTTCATTTTATTTTCCTAGACGAAAAAGTGGTCTCAGTCCCACTAGTACTAGCTCTAGATCATCTTGATGAGAAAAGGCAAATAAGTAATATAGGCTGAAGCAGAAAAAATATTATCTTATAATGACCTAAAATCTAAACTGTTAGAGACTGTATTGTTAGTTGACCCATTTCACAAGAAGTCTGATCCTGAGTCCACACTTGTATTAATTTGTATCTCAGTTCAGTCCTCTGTTTTGGGCGTGTAAGACAACACAGCAAAGACACTTACATTTTTGAACTCAGGCTTCATTGCTGTACGCAGATAGTGTATAAAGAAATAGAAAAATATCCTAAAAAGAGAACCTGAAGTAACTTGAAAGCCAGAGGGGTAGTTTGTATATGAGGAGAAATTTAAATGCTCAAGGCAATTAGGAAAGAGTTAAAAAACCACAGCATGATAAACAAAATTATAAACTCTGAGATGATGACCAATCCAGGGTTTCTATGAAACACGTTAAAGAAATTTGCCTGACATGAATACAAAACTGCAAAAGAAGAAAGATTTGCATACAGAGTGGGTCAAGATCTCAGGAGATGACTCATCCTCAAATGCTAATCACGCAAACTCCGAGTGCCAAACTATGCTCATTGTCTCCCTGGGGATAGCAAATCTTCGTTTGCTAGGTCATAGCAGTTGGGGAAGCAGTCACTTTCCTTCCACACAGTATAAAGATCCCCCCTCAGACTTTCCAGATTGCTAATTTGGTCCAGCATGGAAACCCTCCCTATCCCTCAGCTCGGTCTAACTGAGCTGTGATAGAGTTAAAGCGTCTCACCACACTTCCACTGGCAACTTCAAGTGAACATCCTTTGGCCAATTTATTTTTCTTTCCTCAGCCAAAGATTATTTTCCTAGAAAGCTGTCCGACTGTGCTCTCTGCGCTGCTCCCTGCAAAACAACACTTCAAAACTACACTTCACTTGAAAATTGTCAAGCGGACTGGATACAGGGAACAGGTCAGTGCTTCTGCACACAGAATTTCAAAACCAGAGACCACTTTAGGAGGCTTTATCAGGCAGCTCTGAGGTGTTCTCTACACTCAGACAGCATATGCTGGTTGAGAGTCAAGAATAAAATCTTAGCATTAATAAAGTCAGTGGAAATTTTGCCAGTGAGGCCAGAATTTCACCCAAGATGGTGGAAGGATTTTTTTGTTTCACTCTGTAAACAAATAGTAAAATAAATTTTGTTATTCCCATAATGTACAATAAGCAATGAAGTGTCAAATGAAATCTCTTTAATGCTGAATGAAATTCCTTTAAGCCCAAAAAGTGAGCTTCCTTCCCCAAGGGAAATCTTTTAATTTCATGGGTCACACATCCCTCGTACCCTCCCTTTCTATAGCTTATTATGTGGATGTCTCTCATTTGTTCTTAGATACTTTGTATGTAGAAGGGATGGAGTTACCATTTTGTTCTTTGTTGGAACAGGAGGTCCTGGTCACAGCTATCCTCTTAGGCATCAAAATGATGGTGAAGCTGAATAAACATTATGATGAAGGAAAAGAAGAGAAGCAACTACGATATTACAATGATCTGTCCACAACATTTGTTGAACAATAATTGGCTGTTCCCTTCCTACATTGATAGCTATGCTTTAATTTGAGGAATGGTGTACATAACCATTTTTAACTGTAATTTGAATTTAGAGACAAAGATGTTCTTCTCATTCTCATTACAGTCAGAATTGTACTCCTAATGTTAATTGTTTAAATGGAGTAACTTTCTCTCAACATCCTGCTCAATATAAGTCTTAGGGGGCAAACCCTGTTGCAGAACAGGAGGTAAAGCTGAAAGCAACAAGGTACTTCAAACAGCAACTTCAGTATTTTATCTGTAAATAGAAAAGATTGACAAGTGTATGCAAACCAGATTAAATGGATCTCTCCTAATCTAAAGCACTTGTTCTTACTGCAAACTTTCTAAAGGACTGGTGTATTACTGGAAACATACTGCTATTATGGATACATTTACCCCGGGGTAATTTTACTTGAGAAGTAGAAAGTTTCATGTTCCTAGTTTTAAATGCATCACTGCAACATCTATTAGCACAGCCTGAATATGCAAACTTTGCTGTGAACATCTGTGAATGATGCATATATGAAGTCATGGTTAAATTACACTGACTAAAACAGAGCAGGGATTCAAAGCAGCGTTTTCAGGGTCTAGAATCCATTGTTGGTGCTGATGAAACATCAGGCTTGGGATTTTGACATTATCAAGGAGCCGTGTCATTTGGGAGCTGTATCTTTATTAAAGAAGGAGGCATATATTCACTATGGGCCTTCAGTATGACTATGTGAAATAGTTAATGTCAGTCCCTCCTTAAGGACCTTCTCTTTTCATGGAGCACCTCTCAGTTTCATTGCCCAACAGGTTGGACTTCTTCTAGTCTGGCTTCATAATATTTGTACTCTGTAATTACATAAAGGCCAGGAAGCTAAATCTTTTTCTTGTGTAAGGTCTGATTCAGGACCTCTGGATATCAGTGAAGCTCATTACGTGACTGTGTTTTTAACTTAAATTAACCTGTCTTTGAAGACAGTCCAAACACGGGCACCACACATCTCTGCCTGGAACCAGTACTAAAACACCAGGTTTCGAGCCGACTTTGTGAGATGTCAGTTTGCAGTCCACAGGGCTCTAGGAAGCAGTCTATATCTCTCAGGGCTAGGTTTGGCCATCCAAAGGATGTCAACACCTGGAGAAAAGGCTATGTCAAGTCATTTTCTGAAAGATTTTTCCATAGCTGGAAGAGCTAGAAACATAATACATAATATAGGTGCATTTAATGAATATTAATTTCATATTTTGCTGAAATAGGAGGAAAAGATCAATTATAGAAGTTGCCATATATGACTATTACTTTAGTTTCTTGATCATATGCCTCAAGTTTTCTCATTGCTTTTTAGAAAACTTTTTAAACATTTTGTAAAAAGAGAGGAGAAAGGTTTCCTTACTCTGTCGAGGCTTTCTTTCATATTTTGAGTGACGCAAATGAGTTCTGTGATGTTATAGATCACCCAAAGTATCACTAGCTAAGTCAAGAAAGGAAAGGACGAATGTTTTGGAACTTCACATAGACTCTTGATGGATGCTTTTCTTAAAAACAGAAAATCGCTACCCCTGCAAGTGTAAAAATGTTATATTCCTAAATTGCTTTTATGTATACCAGAAAATTTTAATCACTTGTTTCCTATTTCTGCAACATGATATCTCCTCACTAGTAGAAAAATAAGCAGAATTTCAACATTTCATAATTTTAAAATGGAAAAAAAATCTGTCTTCTCTATATATATCAAAATGGGCATCCATTTCTATTACATCTCTTTGACACACTGTCAAAGAATAAAGGAAAGACAACTCATAATTTTCACTTTCCATGTTGCTGTAACCTATCCTCAGATTTAAGACATGATTGATAAATTCTGCAAAACATTCTGTGATTTTTTTCCCCACAGAAAGCAATTACTGTCTTCTTCCAAAGTCATCAGTAAGACCCATCAACACTTTACTGTATTTACTTTCCTTAAGAGTGATTTTACATTGTCTTTTCCTAATGACTCACTACTTCAAAACTAAAAATCAAGTACATGCAGATAAAATGTTTATTTCAGCTTTCCTACAGGTAGACAAAAGGAACGGATTCAAGAAGCAGAATACCTCCCAAGTAAAATACACACTTAAACCAGTAATATCTTTAGAGCTGAAAAGGTAAATTAAAAACTAACGCTTTAGTTGCCCCCCACTAGAGATGACACACTTGAGAAAGAGTGGCTTGATACCGACATCTGGAATTGCACCCTTTTGTAAGTTGTTCTTAAATGTCAGAATTTGGAAGAAGAGGAAGCTAACATCCATTATTCCTTGCAAATACAGGGAGTGAGAAAAAAAAAAATCAACCTACCCTTTGGTAGTCTCATTCTTCNGCACTAGAGATGACACACTTGAGAAAGAGTGGCTGATACTGACACCTGGAATTGCACCCTTTTGTAAGTTGTTCTTAAATGTCAGAATTTGGAAGAAGAGGAAGCTAACATCCATTATTCCTTGCAAATACAGGGAGTGAGAAAAAAAAAAATCAACCTACCCTTTGGTAGTCTCATTCTTCATGGTGCAACGTGTAGAGAAAGAAGAAGTATTATTCAGATGGGGACGATCATTTACCCAAGGATTACTTTCCTTGAGGAAGTTGAAACATTTTTAATTTTTTCTGCTGATTTTCAGAGACAAAAATTAATCTATTTTCAGATTAATCGCATACCTCCCCTGAAGTTCAGAATGCAGATTTCCAGTGACAAAAGAAAATACCTGACTTAGTATTATTATATATTTATGCATGCCTTGTTGTATGAGAGATACATCACTACTAAAGCAAATGGCACTGAACTCTCCTCTTCTCTGCAAGTACTCTGAAATGGTTAGTGATGGTAATAGGTAGCAAGAATTTGTGATCTAAATACAAAGTGAGCAGAATACACAGTGATACACTGTATTAATGCTTTTCTCATTCTATGTGGATTTCCATGTGTAAACTGGATGTTTTTAGAAGCATTTAATTTTACAGCCCTCATTGTCGAAAATATGGACAAAAAAAGAAGTAGGAGGACTCCTTCCCTGAGACTGCCAGCTCACTGACCGTATAGCTACGAGAGATGGGCTAACTGGAGAATCCATGAAGATATTTTTTTAGCCTGGGAGCCTATGGGGTCTGCTAATGATCATTTTAGAGCATTCAAGCAATACAGAACCATGCTTCCATTCTTATTTTGCCATCATAATCCTTAATGTTTCCTGGCTCAATTTTATTGCCAGTAGCAATGAAGCTCCCCTCATATGCACAAGAGTACATGAGAACCTTAGCAGAGCATTGCTGTGAATGTTAAAAAACAGCAGCAGCCCTCAGTACTTTACTGTTTGGTTTGGGGTTTTTTATTTTTTTAATATGACGTATCAGCTAGGATAATATTCTGCATATTTCTCAGTGGCAAAGCAAGTACTTTAAGCAAAATATGCACATCCTGGTTGCTCACTACCCTCCTGTGAATTTCCTGTGTGTCCATCAGGTGAGGGCTGCTGCCCATAACACTATGACAGCCGCGCTCTGTCTAGCCCCTCAGCTGGCTGCCGACAATTGTAGAGCGGGAGTGATAAGCACCAGGTACAGGTTTGGGCACAAATCCAGAGCAAAAAGTTGAAGTATGCTGTTTTAATCACTCTCCTCTTCAATAGCTTCTTCATACCACTGTAGTTAATGTTATAAGATTGCAAATGAATTGTTGGGATATGCAATTTGAATACAGTTGCAAGGCAACACTGTCACATTTTGCAGCAATGGAAAGTAGCAATTTGTTTACTAGTTTTGGCTTCTTCTTCGTCATTAATATACGTGTACTGTGGACTCAGATTAATGTCTCCAGATTGTTATTTGGCACAAATAAACCCACAGTGGCTACACACCTCAGAAATGTTTCCAGTAGGACCTTCTTTTAACAGTGATCGGTCAAAAAATTAACCTTTCTACCTCAGACTTCTGATTTTATTCTCCATTAGTTCTGTGCTTCTGCTTGTTTGCCCAGCTGAAGATCAGAAGCTCTTACTTCCAGAATGGCAGCAAGTAGGAAAGAAGTAAACCTCAATTCAAGCGATTTCTTCCTGTGAGAAAAATGTTTGAAAGCTGAGGGATGAAATCTGACATCTCCAGCCCATCTGTGCAGCTGCACTCCACAGCTGCTTGTGCAAGTCCCAGAGCGGATTAGCAGATGTAGGCTGCTACCCTTGAACATGAAAATCTTGTCCTCATGGGTCATTCAGCCGTGTAGACTTGCACCGGCTGTACCACTTGCACGTGCAGTGGCTGTCTCTCAGAAATTGCACTCGGCTGTCAAATTTCTGAGAGGCATGCAGGGGTCCCTTGCACAACTTCTCCCCTTCTCTTTTGTATAGCCAAACCTGTAGCATTTTCAGGTTCAGAGATTTCTGTAGGAACCCCCACTATGTCTGCTACCCCAAATCTGGCACAAAGCTTAATAAAACAACCCACGAGCCCTTCTGCCTGCATGCTTTTTCAGCAGAGCGACTGAAAGAGCCTCGTCTCTTTTCCTTCACTTTTTTCAATACATACTGTGTGATGAAAACATATGAGCTCATTGGAATTTATAGACAGATTTGGCATACTTTACGTATTTATTTGGGCTCTGAGATCATTTGGATTCTAGGCTATCTTTTTCTCTCTAAGCATATGAATACTTCTTGCTCTCAACTAGCACCTGTTAGAAATTTTACTGTGCGTACTGTAATTCGTGCCTACCACATGTGCAAGTCCTTTCCCAAATGCATTAGGTACTAATTAGAAAGTTTACACAGAAAATTGCCAAAGTCTACCCTCTAGAGAAAAAAATCTTGATGGGAATCACAGGTCTGTACTTCATTCTTTTGGAGATAAATAGAGGGTTAATACATCAAGCTGCTTGTCCGATACTCCACTGCAACTCGAAGTAAAATTGTGCAATATTTTATAGTCAATTTACTTTCACATAACCAAACCTCCAAACATCTGATTCATACTTCTGAAGGGATCAGTATTAGAAGGTCAGTAATCAGGGCACCATCAGACAGATGTTCAAGAAAGCTCATTGCCAGAAATATTTTTCTTATGAAAATCCAAATCTCTATTTTATAGAGAAGTTTATATTCCTGGGTGTCAATTTGGTCCAAATTCAAACTCCTAGCATTTGAAGACTGACCACTGCTAATAGTCAATTTGTTTCTTCTAAAGGTTGTCCACATTTCTTTTCATGTTTGGCACCAGTCTTTTAAACAATAAGAAACAAAGAATATTGGTAGGCTGTCAGATTTAATAACAGTAAGCTTCCCTGATACGCTATTATTTGTTTAGCTTTTCGAAAAGTTAAATATCAGAGCTACATATCTTAAAATATTCAGTGCTTTCCTAACCTACTGCAGGGCATATTTTAGTTGGCAAGAGCTTATCTCAGAAGTGGTAACAAAAAGGACCAAACTTTGTCTAGCTCCATGTCACCCTGACTATTGGTCATAAGTCTGAAGAGGAAGGTGTCTGAACCCTAGCATTCTAAATATGATCAGAGCAAATTGCTTTTTCTCAAAACCACAAAATGTGAATGAAATATTTATTTCTTTTGTAGTGTTTTGTTTCTCTTCTATATGAAAAAAATCACATTTTTTACTTTTTTTGTACTAACCATTCAAGTTTTACATTAAAACAAAAATGTTCTTTATTTCTTTAAAAGTTTTCAAAGAAAATACTTATTTTGTAAGTAGCTCTAACTGAAAGATAAGGCAGCATGACACTACAGAAAACACATAGCAGCTGCTTCTTTCTGCAAATAAAGAATAAGAACAACAGTTTATTCTCAGAAGAAGAAAGCTCAATTTAAGATTCTTTCTCTTGATACAGATTAACAGATATCACTGTACAGATAGAGATGAAAAACTAGTTCATTCTCAGTTGAGTTAAAATAGACCTCAAACCCCATCCCAGGGCACTTGCAGATGCATTCATATGTGGAGGTGCCTGTGCCAAAGACAGTATTCTGTGTACAAAAAGCAAGCAAGTGGTTATCCTGGGGTTTCCATCTTTTACTGTGTTTAGGATATGCATTTCCACACACCTGGATAGACTGTTCTTCTTTTCAGATTTTCTTTTCAGGTACAGAAAGAGGACAAAAATCTTCAGAGGTTTAAGGTTATTATCATCTCCATTCATGTATGAAATGAAGTACTGTGTACTTTGGATCAAGATTCTTGTGAAAAATGCCCTGTCTCTGTTTTTAGCCAAGAAGTTCAAGAGGTGCTACATTTAATAATAAAGGAATGTCTAATTCTGAGGGCTCTGGGCAGGCTGCTTTTCTATCTGAGACTTTACTAGGTTGTTTTTTGTTTGCTTAAACTCCTAGAAGGCTTTCTGCTAATACTATATTTAAATAATGTAAATATTCTCTCCTAAGACACCAGCAAGATAGATGTTTTAAAATTCTTATGCATAAAACACTGGAAATGAGCTCTAATACCAAAGCAAGTTTACACAGTCACTCTTTATCACAATATTTATCAACAATAGCATTTTTGGGGAAGTTCTTCAGATTTTTCAAGGAGCACTTTCTAGGAAATCTCTTTCCTGTTCTACTCTTAAACAAGTCTTCTGTCACTCACTCTGAACATAAATGGTGGCTTTTGTACTTCATATAGCTAGCATCCATGTGGATTTGACCCTGGATGAACACCAGTTTAGTTACCGAGGCTGAATGGGTAGGACAGTGGTGCATTAGGAAATAGGTAAGTGGACAGACTCACCTGTGAGGCAAAAGAGAGCTAGGTAACTTTAGTGTACCAAAATTAGCAGAAAGTAAGCTCCATCTACTGTTGCTTTCTTTCAGCTTACTCTCAGTTGCCGTGTTTTGTCTCCACTGCAGAAAAAGGCTGAGTATGCTGTAAAATCACTGCTTCCTTTCAAAACGGTCACGCAGACAGACCCCCCCTAACTGTAACCATGTAAACCACATCAGTTCTTTCTGTTTTCTTCTAATTTTCTGAGAGGATTAGTATTCCAGAATTCGTTTGCCAGTGATCTTCAGACACCCTTGCTGCTGAGCTATGGCACCAGGTAGAAGGGACATACTCAGTTGGCTAAACAGAAACACAAGTGGTAGAAGGGAGAAACTGGAACCAGTGAACACATTTCATCATTACATCCCTTCTCACTTATTCTCACCTCATTTGTGAATTCCCAGCACACAGCAAGCTAAAAGCCATGGCAAAATGGGATAGGTGGACTACATTGGGGAAGCTCTGAACTCCCTGATACCTCTCCTCCCAGAAGACTGGAGTGGACTATACTTCAATTTACTTTGTGTTCTGGCATGATGAAAAGCAGATTAAGATCTTTGTACCCTGACTCATCATCTGATTACTTTATTTCAACCTTCACCATGTATATAGGATTTAATGGAACAGGGCTACTCAGTGGAAAAAGCAGGCTGCCAGTAACTTCTAGGGTAAATTCTCCATTGCATTATGGCACTTGTGTCTTTAAACATGCAAAGTTAAAATGATAGGTTTAATCTGCTTTGATGTTTAAGGGTGCTGTTCACTGATTTAAGGAAATAGCTGTAAATGGAGTGCCACTGTAATTTGCTTCAATATGCAGAAGTATTGTAAGACATGCATGTAGAAATTGAGGAAATACTATATGCATGCATACACCTTAATTAACGCCAAGAAAACTGTCAGTAAATATGTAAAGGGTAACATTTGCAATGAAAAAAGAGATAAATTCTATTGGGCAGTTAAAAAGTGCATATAAAGATTAATTATCTGAGTTTTAGAGTGAAATATTTAGGTTAGACATTTGGAAATCATTTCTGTTCCTAAAGTAAAATATTTGCCAAGAGATGTGATTGAGACAGCATCACTATATGTGTTCAGGAGCAGACAAGATGAAAACCATATGTATTTAATGCAGAAGAAAGTCCTGCAACAAGGCAGGGATAAACTGTATGAATTAAGAGATCCTATCCAACCCATTAGACATAAATCTTCATGGAACTAGCCCTGCAATCCTTACTCACAGACATGCATGATTTCAGTGGGACCATGTAGAAGAGCCAGGGCAAACAACTCAAGAACAAAATGTCCTCTGAGATTTAGAATGCTTTGTAAGAAGCCACATTGACAACAGCAAAAAATAGGTAAACAAGTTGAGAGGCTTATTTATCAGAAATGCTTTTGAATTTGAGAGAAAATCATATTAACTCAATTTTTCCATGTCCATATAAAAGGCTTTAGGTGTTAAATAGGACTTTCTAAAACTTGAAGTAAGTTGGGTTTTTTTCTTTGTTTTGCCTTATGCATCACCTATTGCATATTCACACCTATCCCATCACCTTGACAGCAAGAAAATTTTGTGAAGACTTTCAAATTTAGGAGTGAAATAATAATGCAGTTGTTTACATTTGTGACCACTAAGTGGGCTATTTTCTTACTTCTCTGACCTGACTTTGTAAGTTGTCTGAAGGTCTTCATGGACAGGAAGCAAAGTCTCCAAATTCACCACCTCAGCAAAGAGGATCCATCCTGGGCCATACAGAGTGCACAGATTTCCCTGGTGACTCACATGGACCCCGTCACAGGACTACAGGAGCTTTTTTTGAAACAGAATTACTTTTCTTTTAGAACAACAGTTTACTTCCTTTGCCCATTTTATCACAGTCTTTCATGTGGATTTACTAGAAATGAATAGGCTCAGATTCTCCATTCCCTTCCAGCTCCTCTGCCACCAGCTCCTGAGAAACTATCTTTATGTTGCCATGAAATAACCCTTGGGTATACAAACTAACTAATTTCAGGCTAGTCTGGGAATCTTTTACTAATCGGAGTCCTACAAAGTGACATGTTCAACAAGGAGCAGATTTTCCCAAATATAAAACTTCATTTATGCAATTACTGAACAAAAAGGAACTGAAACTGTATCAGTGCATCTTCTATACAGAATCAGGTTCAAGTTTATCTAGAGCATTTCTCTGCTCTTAAAATCTTCAGGCAGCATTCCACAGATATTCAGCTTCATGATTTTGAGTGTGCATCTATTGTGCTTCAGACATGCTACTGCCAGCCTACTAATGACTATGTTGAGCCAGTACTGGGCTCAGGACTCGTCCTTGCAGACTCTCACACCGCTAGCAAGCAGTGAACTACTCTCACAGCTTGTCTTTTGGTACGGCTCTTTAACAACTTACTAAGATCACCATAGAGTACTCTTACCTAGAACAGATTTTCCCACTTTGCCTGCGGGAATGCCATGAGGGACAGTTTTCAATGCCCATTAAGACCCCCCTATATCAGAGTTACTGCTTCTGCTTAGTGCATGACAAACTGTAAAGAGTACGTCTTTGTGCAGGCACATGCGCAACCAGGTTTTGCATGCACACAGTGACATGGGTTACAATAAAGACCATGTGAACTTTTAAAAAACTGGCCTAAAATGGGGATGATTGTAAAGAAGGTAAAAATAACATGTGATTATCAGAGGAACAGACATTTCATTCATTAATGTTTTGGGAGCCTAAAGATAGTACCAGTGCATACTCAATGACATGTTTTATGAGATTCAAATTTCAGCTGACAACATATTGCAAATCTTTATTGGCCTACCAAGTAGCTGAGATGTTCCAGAAAGGCAACACAACAACCTCTGCAGTACAGAATTAGCATTCAGAGAAAAGGATTTTCTTGTTCACAGACTTCCCCTGTATTTGCAGATTTACATACCTTTCACACTAGAGAGCTGCAGGCAATTCTACACCTCACTTCTTCCGAATCATGAATTTTATGGAACCTTTCTGCTTTCTCCAAAAAAAGCATGCAAAGCCAAGTGGATGATTTTCGACCTTTGCCAGGTGAAAAGGATAGTGTTAACTTTCTTTCTGCAGGTATGACATGAGCTTTTAGAGCACTTGACAAGACTGGAGAATGACAGTCTTAGGATGAAGAAGAATGAAGGATATCCTAAGAATGCCCAAATTAAAAGAAGAGGTCATTGCTTGTACATTATAGGTCTGAAAGTTCTTGTTTCTTTCTCTTTCACTTTTCTTCCTATACATGCTGACTCACAATTTGTACTTGCAGGAAAACTTCCAATTGAAGGTATCAGCAATACCAGAACTAGAACCAAAAGGACTACTTTAAAGTATTGGGTGCTAATGTCCCAAGAGAAAGACTTCCCAAAGCCTAACTGGCATAAGACACACCAGTTTCTTTCACTAGGGACTCATAATAGAGCAATGTCTCCCACTGCTGCTTTTGACACCCCAGCTGTCCGCTTTCATTGGGGACTGCATACAACAACAAGCTGGAGCCGCACTCAGACCCACCTCTCCCAAAAAGAATTAAAACACTCCCCCAGCTCTGTTACTGCAGTGTTCATCTGAAGCACCCTCTAGCCTAAAGCATGTGCATTCAAAACCATTCTTTGAGACTTCTCATCCAAAGTCCTACAGCACACAGTTTTTCCAGACAGTGTGGGCAAAAAGAATAATGCCCAAGGAGTTCAAAGTATCTACAAATGCACCAAATGTGTGAGAAGCAGACTGCATCAGGGGAAGGAACAGAACGAGAGGAGAAAAGAAGAAAAGCCCCAAAGAAGGTTGAGTGTAGAGAACTGGAATCACAAGAACCAACCTGTACAGCTAAACCCTGAGTTCTTATACCAGTGGAGACAAAGAAGTGAATGGAACTGTACAGAAGTGAGAATGTGACACAGCAATTCGTGAGAAGAACAGAGTTCCTAACGGAATTAGGAAAAAGGAACAAAACAAAGTTTAATATGACTGCGGACAGAGAAAAGATAAGAAAACATCTTTTTCTTGTGCTTCCAAACTGCTTAGTCTTTCTCTACTTTAACACACTTACAAGAGATTTCCACAATCTACTGCATCTGTAATTCCAGCTCTTTAACATGTGATATCCCTTTCAGTCATTGTTAGGGGAAATGGGAAAGGCCACTCTCATCACTACCACTGCACTTTTTCATAGTATTCAGGAAAGGAACACACACTCTGTAAGGTTCTTTCAAGCACAGCGCATGTTGTCTGCTGGTAATGACAATGTGTTTGTTGTCTTATGATAACGAGTATTGAGTGATACAACATCTTTTATATATAACAGCAGCAGCCTATGCCCCTATAAGAAACAACAGATGCTGTGCCAGAAACTATACAGAAACCAAAAAATGGACTAAGCAAATTGAAATGGGCATTACCAGGACAGGGATCCCCAGTCTTGGTATGGTTTACAGCACCATGTCATCTTCAAGATCTTCCTACTAAAACATTTCTTTAGCCACAGAGGTAAAAAGTTAAATAGATCCTGCCATGGCTAGAAAGCAGATGGCAGAGAAAGCTGTGTGTGATGTTGCTCACTGGGCTTTTTTTTCTCTGTAATGTTACATGGGACACACACAGACTGACTAAATTCTGGAAGAGAATTGGTGGCAAAGGAGTTGGCTGCCACTTGGAGATTCAAGTTCAAGTTGCGCTCTGGATCATTACCTATGTAACTTCTCTGAATTCTGCAGCATGAAGTCACAAAGTATTTTCAAACTGGGAAATCAAAAGTAAAAGAAAGCCTTAGACCTTGCCCTTGAGACTACTGATGGGGCTGATGCTGACATGAACACAGGTACATCCTGTGGCTGGTTGGCACTGGGAAAAGCAATAGTAAGAAGGGCAAGGAAAAGAATAGCATGCAAGCTGTAAAGACTTCAGTCTTTATTTTGTACCAAACCTTGCACAGTACCATTGCAGAGCAAAGCTGCAGCAGAATACCCAACCAATGTAGGTAAAATCTTGGCAGTTTCTGCATATGAGTGCATTAAAATAGATTTCAAGAAGGAAGGTTGCTTTCTCTTTTGAAGTTCTTTTACTGAACAGGCTAATAACACTGCACTTACAAAACTCTTGGGAATATGACA